>JARBWK010000005.1:144755189-145131094 GCA_030556195.1 Anolis apletophallus | reverse complement strand
TTTTGTGCTGGACTTAAGACTTTGTCCTGCTTTGGATATATTCTGGTTTTGGACATTGTTTTTGTTTGATTCATCTGGATACTTTGCAGCCTCTGTTTTGCCTTTGGCTTATGGAACATTTATCTTGGATTATTGATTGCTTTTTCAACGTTTTAGCTTTTACCCTTTACTGCATTTATTGGATTGATTGCTTCAAGAAAAAGACTGCATAGCACGATATTGTTGTTGTGTGTGATATTTAGATCAGTGATTTTCAACCAGTGTGCCGCGAACACTAGTGTGCCGTGAGAGATCATCAGGTGTGCCGTGGGAAATTATTTTTGAACTTCATTCATATATAAACTATAAGGGGCATCTGTCCCTTTAAGAAATGAACCATAGCACTCTCGCGTCACTAAGAAGTGACACGAGTGCTATGGTCGTGCCATCTTGGATTCGCTCAGACACATCTAAGTAAACAAAGTTAGAGTTAGTGCTGCAGCTGCGCGTCAAGTGACAGTGGCAATTCGGGATCACAGAAAGACAAGCGAGTGACAGTGATGGAGAAGTTTTTGAGAAGGGAAAATGCAAATGCCGAACCAGGCCCTGGACAAAATTATGACACAGATGAAGGCCCTAATATGAGTGGTGGACAAAAGAAAAAATGGACAGCTGTTGAGCAAGAGCTTTGTGTGTGTTTTTCTACCATTCCTGCCAGGATATCTATTTTGTGTTCATCGAAGCAGGCCCAGGTTTCACACTAAGTGAGTGTATAAATACATTTTAAAACATATTAACTGTATGTATTACTGTGTTAGAGCGTCATTTTGTGTCATTTTGGTTGGTGGTGTGTCTCTGGATTTTGTAAATATACTGTAAAACATGTGCCGTGGCTCAAAAAAAGTTGAAAATCACTGATTTAGAGGGCCCTGGTCTCCTGGAGTGTGACAGTTAGGGGGCTTGGAAAGTCACCCTTTAGGCTTTTTTTTCTCCTTCCCTTCTGCTCCTTCAAAAAATACTTCTAAAATATAATAATAATTAATAATAGTAATTCCAACGAGCCTACCTCTCCTCTAGAGTAGAAAATAAAAACAGCTTTAAGGAAGCAAAACTGGCAAGCAGAAAGGAGATTGCAGGGAGGAAGTAGAGAAAACAGAGAAGATTTTTAAGGTAATCCAGGGAGGATAGCTCCACTGAGCTACAGCTCTTCCTTCCTATGGCCTCCCTAAAATGCCTTGGAAAGCTATGGTGTGCTACTGGTGCTGCTGGGAGAAAGCATATGTGCCTGCCTCTCCTCTAGAGTAGAAACAGCTTTAAGAAGGTAAAAGATCGAGAAAGAGTGGTATCTTAACTCTGATGTTTTTTTTAAATCCAGGTCTTAATGAAGGATATGGAAGGAGAGCCTGTGGGAAGTCCTGCCTATCATAATGGGTTGGGTAGGCTGCTTCCTTAACCCTGTTGCTGACACCCAGGCTCTCTTGAAGGGAAGAAAGGAAAGGCTCCCAGGGGAAAGGTGAGCCTCATATGTTCCCCATTGTTGCCAATGGGCTTAAAATATCAGTTGTTTCGGATGTGGAATGAAAATTTTTCGGTTGTTTTACAGTGTGTTTTTATACTCTCTGTAAGCTGTCCTGAGCCCTCAGGGAAAGACGGCATACAAAACTGAATAAAAATAAATAAATAAATAAATAAATAAATAAAATGCCCATTTAGCAGCATGCCCATTTTCGGGAGGCACTTGAAAACAGATATGGGGGGCTTCCAGTATCCGGCAAGCAGAAACAGATCAAGATTCTCCTGAAATACATAAGCCTACCCATTATACAGAAAGGGCAAGTGGAGATATATATATATGTGCAAAACAAATGGCTTTTTTTTTAGTATTTCTTTATTAAGTTTCTTTTAACATTTTTTTTAAGAACAACAAGGGTGGGGTAGGGAGGGGTAAAGTGTGGATAGGAAGAAAGATACAACAAATATACAGTTGACACACATATTCTGTCCTCCAGTTCGGGACTCCGCAGACCTCCCTTACTTGAAATAACCTTGATATCTCAAACGGCCCTTCACCTGGTGAGTTTTTCTCCCAAGTATGTCCGCACAGGTTGCGAGTCCGCCTTAACCCTTTCACTTCTGTCATATACCTTACTGTACAGTTCATCAGATTCCATTAAATCCCTTAATTTATTAAACCACTCCTCCATTTGCGGTGTCTCCTCCTTTTTCCAATTTTTGGCTAAAACAAGCCTGGCAGCCGCAGCTATAAAATAAAGCAATTCACCTTATTTTTATCCCACCCTTCCTTAGTAAGATTTAATAAATAAATTTCCGGTTTATAATCAAATTTGTCTTGTAGGATTTTTTGGGTATGCCGATGTATCTCTTTCCAAATGGCTTTGATAGAGGGGTAATCCTGACCCATAGACCAGCACACGGCACTACTTTTACTCCATGTTTGGCAGCAACAAGCCACTGTGCAGAAAAGGAGTATTTTTTTCCGAAAAAGTGTTTACTCTGAAGTTTCATTTAAGAGTGTTTATTATTTTATATATTTTATTAAAGATTTTCATATGCAGTAAAACTGTGCAATCAAAAAGAAAGAAAAAAAACAGTAAGAAATAAAGAAGAAGAAAGAAAGAAAAGAATATACTATATGTTTGCCTTCCAGCCTTTCTAACAATTATTGTACAGAACTAAGTAAAATAGCTTCTAGTATAATTGCCATTTATGCACTTCTACTGTTTAAACAAATCTACTAATCTCCTAATTATCAAAATCTACAGTCAACATCTTGCTCTCATTTGTCTGCAAAAAAATCTAACCAACCAACAAACAAAAAACAACTACAGCTTTCAAAAAGGTTCCCAATGATTTTTCCCTGACTAGAAATCTTAGTTTGTCCTTTTCAGTAGCTGTTCCTCACCTGTTGATATACTTGTGCTTTTCTCCACATAGGGAGTTTTGCTGCTGTGGTCATATATCATAGCAATTTTCCATATTTATCCTCCATCTGGCAAGGGAGAAAACGTGGAGGCAGTGACAGACTTTGTACTTCTAGCAGGCCCAGATTAACACTTTTTTGCACCCTAGGCCACAGTTTGGAATTACTGCCCCTTTAAACCAACCTCCCGCCACTTCCACGGTCCCCATTCCCACCAGCTGGAAAGCTCTGCTGTTCTCTGAAGGTCTCCTCGGGAGTCGAGAGGCTTGGTGATAGCGCAGCGGGTGCAAACTCGCTCCAAAGGCGTGCACGAGAGAGAGAGAGAGAGAGAGAGAGAGAGAGCATGCATGCAATGCCAAGCCAGCGGTGGCACAGCAAGCACAATGCTGGCTTGGCAGTGCTCCCTCAAGGCTGCAAAAGCTGTGGGACAGCTGAAGCCGCGGGGAGGGGGCGGAGCCAGGCCGTGCCATGCCCCGCCCCCTCCTCCCGGCTTTAGCTGTCCCATAGCTTCTCCAGCCTCTTGAGGGAGCACTGCCAAGCCAGCATTGTGCTTGCTATGCCACTGCTGGCTTGGCAGTGCTCCCTCAAGTTGCAAAAGCTGTGGGACAGCTGAAGCCACGGGGAGGGGGTGGAGCCAGGCCGCTCCATGCCCCGCCCCCGCCTCCCGGCTTCAGCTGTCCCACAGCTTCTCCAGCCTCTTGAGGAGGAGTGAATGCAGCAGAGCAAAGGGGTGGGGGTGGGGGGCGTGGATGGCGCTCCACGCACAGGCGCAGAAGCGACCAAAGATCGACTTTTTTTTACTTTGGGGGGGGGTCTGGATCTGGTGCCCCCTCTTGGCTGCGTCTCTAGGCCATGGCCTAGTGTGGCCTTATGGATAATCCAGGTCTGACTTCTAGGTGCAATGATTACTGCAGATGCAGACTGCAGGCAGGAAATCAGAAGATGTTTATTTCTTGGGAGAAGAGCAATGATCCATCTCAATAAAATAGTGAAGAGTAGAGACATCACTCTGGCAATGAAGATCCGCATAGTTAAAGCAATAGTATTCTCTGTAGTAACCTATGGATGTGAGAGCTGGACCATAACGAAGGCTGAGTGAAGGAAGATAGATGCTTTTGAACTATGCTGTTGGAGGAAAATCCTGAGAGTGCCTTGGACTGTGAGAAGTTCCAACCAGTCCATACTTCAGGAAATAAAGCCTGACTGCTCATTGGAGGGAAGGATATTAGAGGTAAAGATAAAGTAATTTGGCCACATTATAAGAAGACAGGAAAGCTTGGAGAAGACAATGATGCTGGGGGAAATGGAAGGAAAAAGACAGAGGCTGACCAAGGGCAAGATGGTATCCTTGAAGTGACTGGCTTGACTCTGAAGGAGCTCTAGCGGTGGTAATGGCCAACAGGGACCTCTGGTGTGGGCTGGTCCATGAGGTCACAAAGAGTTGGAAGAGACTGAACTAATAAACAACAACAGCAATCCTCCATCTGGCCTTCTACTAGTCCCAACAAATATCATTTAATAGTATTTAGTCAAAAAGTAGTACCTTCCACTGGCTCTTGATTCTTGACATTCCTTGTGCACTTGCTTTAGAGTGAAACCTTTACTTTCTTATTCACTCATATTCAGCTGAGGCAGCTGCTCTGCCCTTACCGGCAAGAAGGACAAAAGGAAAAATGTCCCACACTGGTAGGGTTGCCATTTTTTGATATAAGAAATAAGGGACATTTACGGGATTTTTCACAAAAATAAGGGACACTTCATTAAAAAACTTGAAACGCAAACATTAGGTAGAAATAGTTAACAGAATAAGATAATGATTGAAACTCACAAAAGAAACTGACTTACACCCTCTTAACAGTACATGGTATGTTTCTGCATGCTTTGTCATGCAGAAAAAACATTATTAGAACTACCTAATTTTCTCCATCTGTATTTAGTACTTAACTTTGCTGACTTTAAAAGTGCACTGTCTAAACATTAAAATAAAATAAATTTGCTGAAGGTGTGGAACACATATAAAGGAAGATTATGTGAGAAAACCCCCCTATGGATCTCCCCATAGGGAGACAGTACATCTTCATGATTATTATGTCAATAGTTAATGGTATAGTATAGTTTGGGATACGCAGCATTGTATAGTATTGGGATGCACAGCTAGGCTTATTTTAAGAGTAACTCTCAAGCAAGCAGAAACTATCTTTATCCAACATGATCCAACATTCCCCTTGGGTAACGGTTAATTAGTCTACTGTATTTTGAAAAAGTCCTATATCGCCTCTTCCTTCCAACGGGGACGCAGGCTGCCCTGCAAGTTGGAATCCCCGGGCAGGCATTGCCGTGGAAACCACAGCGTGCACCTTCCTCTGGTCAACCCCACCCAGTCCTGTCCTGCTAGTCAAAAATAAGGGACAGGGCCTGAAAATAAGGGACACAAATTTTAGGGCCAAAATAAGGGACGTCCCTTAGAATAAGGGGCATATGGCAACCCTACACACTGGCATGGCATGGAAGTTTCTGTTTAAGACAGGGATTGGCTGTGGACATGTTCATGGATACTCTGCTCACATGTTAACAGCATGAGCTGAGGGGAACCAGATGAAGATAATCTTTGACAATTTGAAGCCAGTGCTCCCAAATGTTTTGCTTCAGCATGAATCATAGAGTTGGAAAAGACCACAAGGGCCACCCCAATCATACCTTGCTTAAAATCCTCCCGAGAAGGAGACTCCACCACTCTCTGAAGCAGCACAGAGCTGTTACTATCAGGAAGTTCTTCCCAATGTGATGGAATCTCTTTTCCTGCAGTTTGACTCCATTGTTCTGTGTCCTAGTCCCCAGAACAGCAGAAAGAAAGCTTGCCTCCTCCTCAGTGTGACATCCTCCAACTTGACAGACAATAAGCTGCAATACCGGGCATAAGTTATTCCAAACAGGAAGAAAACAGCCACCACTACCGACAAAAGGAAAAGATGGAGAATGTGTGAAACTACCAAAGCTTGAGGAAGTGTAAACACAATAATAACTGTAGAAAAGCAACAGCTAAACCAAAAATGTGAATTCAACTGTATCAAAATAGATATATTCTTTTCAATTCCATAGGCTAAATATTCATCATTTATATTTAGTTTAGAACATATTTACATAGTAATAATTCAAGGCAACATAAAGGGCAACAAGAGGTTCATTTAACCCACATGGCGACTCTGATTGGAGGTTCGTGATCCACCAGGTTTCCCTCTTAATTAGGAGATTGTGATTGTTGCTATGGGAGTGTGTTTTGACTTTCTCCAGGCCAAGGAATTTAGAACGATCCCGGAGTATGGCCCTCTGTTAAGAAATTCTTGTTTAATATGGTATTATCCATTTTCGTGCGAATTCTCGAACGGTGTTCCGAGATTCTGACACGTAGGGAGCATGACGACTGCCCGACATAGACTAAGCCACACCCACAGAAAATTGCGTACACACAATTTTCCGAATTGCAGTTTGTTTAGTCCTGTAGTTTAAAATGTCTCTTGGATCATGAACTCATTACCTCCTTATCTTTACATACTTGTACGCACGATGAGCAGCCTCCACATGGTCTGCAGCCCGGAGACACAATGCTGGGGGGCGGATATCCCTTAAAGTGGAATAATGTCCCTCAAAACCGGTCTGTATATTTTTCCTCAAAATCCTTCCCTCTAAAACCTACGTATGTCATCGTGTTGCAGTGTGTACCAAACCATTATGTTGCCTTGAATTATTACTATGTAAATAAGTTCTACACTTAATATGAATGATGCATATTTAGCCTATGGAATTGAAAAGAATACATCTATTTTGATACAGTTGAATTGAGTATAAAGCTTGAGAAAGGTCTATCTTTCTCACCATCGATGAGCCTAGGTGGGATCTAGGCTCTTCCATGCTTTGGAGGGCAATAAGAAATTGTTTTTTATCCTGTAAGCCCATTGTTCCCTATGGGTCTAGATTCTGTGTAGTACTCCATCCCAAATGAAAAAAGCTCTCCAGAGGGCTCAGGACTCAACCAAGGACCTGATCACATTTGCCACTGGAATCACCACAGATCATGGCAAATCTGACAGTGCCCGGCAAGGGGAATGGGAAACCTGTCACCCCACACTCTGCACTGCCCAGCTTCCTCCCTACCTCATCCCACAGGAGATGCCCGGCTTCCCTCTGTGGATCCCAATTTAACATGGGAGGCCTCCCGTGTTGATGTGGTGGCAGCATATGCTGGTTCTTCTTTAGTTTGTGACGGAGCCCTGCTGGAAGTAAATGTACATTGTGGGGTAGAACCCGTGGGCTCCATTGCAAAACTAAAGAAGAACCAGTATATGCCGTCAAAATTTACTCCATCTGATGAGATTGTAGATGTGACACAGAAAATATACAATTTTCACTGGAAAAGGGTTTTTTGTGTGTGTCAGGAGTGTATTGAGAAACTGCAAGTCGCTTCTGATGTGAGAGAATTGTCCGTCTGCAAGGATGTTGCCCGGGGAGGCCTGGATGTTTTGATGTTTTACCATCCTTGTGGGAGGCTTGTCTCATGTTCCCGCATGGGGGGCTGGAGCTAACAGAGGGAGCTCATCTGTCGGTCTTCAGTCCTGCTGGCATAAGGATTTAACCCATTGTGCCACCAGGGGCTCCATACAAGAAAAGGGTAAAACTCCCTCATTCCACCCACTCTCTGGCAATCCGCCACCAGTTATCCAATGCTTATACCGCCTCTCCATGAAAAGGTAAATTACAAGCATTGTTAGAAATGACATGTGTTCTCTAAGCAAGGAGGGACTTGCCTAAAAGTTGTGTATCTTGAGGGTTCATTGAACTTCTTTGTTCATTAAGTACAGTGGAAAGATTAGTCTAATACTTCTTTGTGTCTTCATGCCTTAGGTGCCAAAGCTGGCCTTACCCTTAGCAAAAATCATAATGGTATAGCAAATGCCTCAGGCAGTATGCACATTTGGTTTCTTTTTCATTTTTATCCTATTTTTCTTCACTACAAAAGCCAACCAGCCAAAGCTGCTATCAATCAATAAAGCACAGATTAAATTGTGATGCAATTAAAAGACCAGCAAACTATCAATTATTTAATTTGCTAACAACATGACCATTGCTGTTGTTAGCACGGCATTGGCAAATGGGGGAGAGGTTATGGACATAGTGCAAAGGCCCAGCAGGGATGGATGATGACGGGTGGACTGATACTTATTGTTTACATTTCCCCAGGATCGCTTTTAATGCAAGCTGGATCATCAAACATTAGGCTAAAGGGCATCACTCCGAGGGTTCGATAGTGCAACAACTTGCTTTTCCCAGTGGAGTTAAGGGAAAACTTTAAAACGTATTGAAAAAATGAAAAGGTAGGGTGGAGAAAGGCACCTTGTTCTTACCCTTATAATGACGCTCTAGGTTCTGTTTCTTGGTTACATTGAAATAAGAGTCGATATCGAACAGAATTTGGGGGTCTTGCCATGAAGGCAGAGACCAGCCAGACCCACCAAAGAGGATCCAATATAGTCCTGGTGAGATAGGAAGCAGTGAATCAATAATGAATAACACACTATATGCAAAAAGTATCAAAATGTATTCTTAATGCCATAAGTAATGTCTAAAAGTCCTCAATGGATATAAAGTGAATCCAAGGCACACAACAAAATTACTATAATCACATAGGCATATATAACCCCTCATACATATATTATACACATTAGGGGGTGAAGCAAGAGACCCAAAAACATATAATGGGTACAAGTGACGCAAGCTAACTGTCCATATAGACCCGTTAAAGGGTTCGGAGTATGTTAACTCACGAACCGAAGACCAGGTCCTTGTGGGAGCTGATGGTAATGAGCTGGCTAGAAGGACGCCGGCTGGAAAGGCGCCAATGGCTGGAGGTAGAACGACGATGCCAAAATGGCCATTTCACGTTATTACGCTTCCTCAGGGCGCTCGGTCTTCGGGCCGCTCCTCACTAGGGTTGTAGTCCTTCAACATCAATATGGTCTTCACGAGAGGTTTCTATATACAGGTATAGCATACAATGAGCATATAACACCTTGGGGAAAAATGCAAGATCAATACAGAAAACATTACATACCGCGTTTCAGTACATCAACATCATCGCAAAAGCAAAAGTCCTCCCGGGCTGTAAGCAGCACTGAATAATATAATCGACAAACCTTTTATTTGGAGAGGGGCAGGTGGAGGAGATCACAATATTAAAGTCTGAACTGACAGCACCTCGTTAAGACCGTCTGGAACCTCGCTCGAAATGAGGAGGATCCATTTCCTTTCAGCTTTCAATAGTGCTTTTTGTTGGTCACAATAAGGGGGAAACCTCACTTTTTCTAACCCTACCACTTTCAAAGTTTGAGGGATGGCTTTAACCTGGGCACAATGTTGGTAAAAATCCAAGTCTGTGGCCCCACATTTAATGCGGGAAAGATGCTCAGTAATGCGGATTTTCAAGCATCTAGATGTCATTCCGACATAGTAATGATTGCAACCGCAACTGCATTGAATGCAGTAAATAACTCCTGAAGAGGTACACAGGATTTCATCTCTCAGGTATAGTATCCTGCCGGTACTGTTTTTTTTTTATTACTATTGTTGTGGTGGAAATTAAAGGGCAAATTACGCATTTGCCACATTTTTGGGTACCAATTTCCCTAAATTTTCCCAAATAAAGATCTCACCAAGTTGAAGAAACACCACCGAGTTGTTTATTTCGTTCCAGCTGGAGCGGATGTCAAGCCGCAATCATTTGCCCAAAGCTGACATAAAGTGCAAGGCAAAACATTACATTTTTATAGAAACACAGAGATGTCAAAGTTCAAATTCCCCGCTCTCCGCCCCCTCACAAGCTTCAAGCCGATTGGATGGAGTCATCAGCTGGCTGGGAGGCACTGCTGGCTTGGCCCCACCTCAGCCAATCAGAAAGCCAGTGCCGCTCCGAGAATTCATCCAATGAGAGCAAAGGAGGCAGTACAAGCGGGAAACAATGAACCAGGAAGGAGAGGTTTGAGTGGATTAAATGACTTAAATATTTGCCCAATTGCCGGCGATAACTAAAATGTCCTCAAACTAGTCAGTTCTATTCTCTCAAGGGTGTCAAATAAACATCTGAGTCTGACCTGACTGCCAAACCCCGGTAATCTTTAACCCGGGATATGGGTTCATTGATAAGATCTTGTCCTGAGTTTCAGCTGAGGGAATGAAAACAAAAGGGGAGGCAGCTGAGATATCCAAGCTTTTCGAAGGCATGATATGCCTTTTATGATGGATGGCGAAATCACCATTGGGTAACTTTTCCAGACGGTCAAGCTCTGAGATCTGAAGGAGCATACCCAGGGGACACAAATTCCTTTCAAATGGACCTGCTCTGAGATTTGAAGGAATGTGCCCACCGTTATTGTCCATGCAAATGTCCTGATAAGTCCTTATTTGTTTTTGGGATCATTAACCCAGGAAATGGGTGATTCCCTGGAGCCTTGGTGTGCAGGGGTCATGAAAATGTGGCATTTCGTATTTTATATTTCATATGGGGACACAGGGTAGGGTATCATATAGGGAAATACATTCAGGTAATAGGGAAATAGGAGGCCTTTTGATTTCTGACAGTCGGCCTTAGCCGCACTATATTCCGGATTATAATTTTGATTTTTGAATATATATGAAATAATATGGAGATGAATGAATAATTTGTTCTTTGGAATTTACTGCAAAACGAATATTGGATATATTGGACAATTGATTCCACATTTTTTGGGGGAGATTATTGAAATATTATTGACTGTTAATAAACATATTGATGAAGAAATATTGACTGTTACTTTTTGCACCCCGCACCTTGCATTTCATGTGGGGTCATGGGGCCATGGGCCTTATGTTCCCAAATGGGGGAGAGATAGGGGATTATGGGATCATTCAAGCCTGGTGTTCTTGGTAAAACTATGAATTCCTTTGGGGGGGGGTCACCTCAGATATCAGTATTGCCTTTGATGCTTGCATGTGTGAGCGTTGGTAGGCCGCTCAATAATCACACTCACTCGGGTATTGAGGGAATGCTTTATGAGTCCTTAATCCAAGGCAGTAAAAACCGTACTGAAGCCTTCCCTCCAAAATCCCTGCTCAAAACTCCCCGAGCCCCTCCCCCCTCTGGCGAAGAGCCAATCCTTGAACAGATAACCCCGGAACCCCACCCCTCTTGTCCTTTTTAAGCGGAACTCCAACAGCTCAGAAACAACAGGGAACAACATGGAGCTACAGAAACAACATGGAACAAGGAGAACCAAAATGGCGGCCGCGCCTCCGATCGCTCGGTCCTCTTCCAAGATGGCAGCCGCGTCTTTGTCCATTGCGCTATCCCGCATTGGACAAGGCGCCGCTGACAGCATGGGTCTAAATGTCAACACAAAGAAAACAAAGTCATACTCTAAGGCAGTGTTTCTCAACCTTTTTTGAGCCGCGGCACACTTTTAACATTAAAAAAATCCGGAGGCACACCACCAACCAATATGACACAAAATGACACTCTAACACAGTAAAGAACGGCTGGGGGTTGGTGGCCTGCTGGGAGCAGCTGCTGGGAGTGCTGAAGCTAGGGAGGGGGTGGAGCCAGGCTGCGCCATGCCCCTGCCCCCTACCCCCGGCTTCACCTCTACCAGCAGCTGCTCCAGCCTTGAGGGGGCAGTGCCAAGCCAGCGGTGGCAGAGCCAGCACAATGCTGGCTTGGCACTGTCCCCTCAAGGCTGGAGCAGCTGATGGGAGTGTCGAAGCTGGGGGAGGGGGCAGAGCCAGGCTGCGCCATGCCCCTGCCCCCTACCCACGGCTTCACCTCTCCCAGCAGCTGCTCCAGCCTTGAGGGGGCAGTGCCAAGCCAGCGGTGGCAGAGCCAGCACAATACTGGCTTGGCACTGTCCCCTCAAGGCTGGAGCAGCTGATGGGAGTGTCGAAGCCGGGGAGGGGCAGAGCCAGGCCGCACCATGCCCCACCCCTCCCCCAGCTTCAGCTCTCCTACAGGTCGCGCCATGCCCCACCCTCCCCAGCTTCAGCTCTCCTACAGAGGAGGAGCATGAGCGGTGAATGGGCTTCAGTGGGCGGAGCTCCTCCTCCACGTGGCTTCAGCGAGCGAGGCGAGAGTCATGGTGGGAGTCATGGCGGATTGGAGGCTGGCTGGGGAACGGCCGGAAGGAGGCGGCACCCCGTCCTTCTTCTTTTTCTTCGCGCCGCCCAGCCCTTCCTCCTCCTCCCCCAAGCAGCAGGAGTTCGGCAGGAGGGGGAGGAAGGGGGCAGAGCTTTTCTCGCAGCACAGCAGGAGGTCCGTCACGGCACACTAGTGTGCCACGGCACACTGGTTGAGAAAGACTGCTCTAAGGAACACAATTCATCTGAGGGATAACCCTGTTTCTTCTCTCTTGAGTACTTCAGAACCAAGACTGCCCCTATAATCATAGTCCAAGTCTAAGTCAACCCTGCGCTCTCAACCGATGCCTGCAGTGCAAAGGAGGAACTGTCCTCAACATAGACTGTGGATTTTGGGGCTTTTGAAGGACTTCGTGGGCCTACAAGCCAGAGGGGGACAGGAAACCTGGAATTGAAGAAAGTACCATCACTCTGCAAACAAAGACGCAAGTGATCGCCCCCTTTTTCAAGGACCTTTCTTAGCAACCAACTAAGTGTTTTTGGGCACCGGTTGTTTTTAACTGGTTGTTTTTCAATGAATAAACTTGTTTGAGTTCACTATTTTAAGTCTAGAACTCGTTTCTCAAAGACTTTCAGGTTTTTGGTGTATGGGAAGGCTTTTCTCTACCTCATGGGCCCACAGCTTTCACGTCCATCTATTAAAAGCCAATTTTACAGGCCCTAGAGGCAGAAGAGTAACTAAGGATTATTGAGAGGCGGTTTTGCTAGTTCCTTCCTTTGAAATGTAGCCTACAGCCATTGGTATTCATTGATGATCTCTCATCCACATACTAACCAGGACTCAATCTGCTTAGTTTCCAGGATCAGACAGTAACTGGTGTTTTTCATAGGATGTGTCTTCATAGGCTAGATCAAATTGGAAAGAAAGAATGAATATGGAAAGACAATTACTTTATCAAGATAGAAATGCATCCATGCATGATTGATATGCATACAGCAAATATGCAGGTGGAAAATGGCAAACACAAAGTTTTGGTGCACTATGTACTTGGAAACGTATTTGGTGAATTGGCTTGTATTTCACCCCGATAGGGCTGGTAATTGAATGTTGTGCTTTAGACACAAATAATTCTTCTCCAAACAGAGAGAGACCCAGGCCTCTTCTACACTGCCTTATAATTCAGATCAGGGCTGTCCAACTTCTACCGGCCCAGGGGCCTGAATTCCGGTCACTGATGACCTGGGGGCCGTAGGGTCTGCCCCCGGCTCCGCCCCCGCCCCGCCCCTGACTCCGCCCTCTCCCCAGCGCCCTCTCCCCTTATTTTTATTTAATATTAAATATATTTAATTCCATCCTCCCCTCTCACCTTATTTTTATTTAATATTAAATATATTTAATTCCATCCTCCCCTCTCCCCTTATTTTTATTTAATATTAAATATATTTAATTCCATCCTCCCTCTCCCCTTATTTTTATTTAATATTAAATATATTTAATTCCATCCTCCCCTCTCCCCTTATTTTTATTTAATATTAAATATATTTAATTCCATCCTCCTCTCTCCCTTATTTTAATTTATCCCATCTCCCTTATTTCATCTTTAAATATATTTAATTTTTATATTTAATACATGAGGGGAAATGGGGGAGGGAATGAGGAGCCCCAAGGAGCCCCTGCTTCAGCCTACCTTTTCCAAACGCGCGGTGGATCCAGGAGTACCTGAAGAGAGGCCTATTCGACTGAGTCGAAGAAGGTTCTAATCACGTCTGTGGGCCTCAGCGATCCAGTAGTAGAGTAGCCGAAGAGTATCGCGAGAATACGCATCCACACGGGATTTCGCTGTCAACGCCTCTTGGCATGTTTCTCTCGTTCACCTTCCATTCATGCCTCTTCAAATTCTACTGCACTGCTGGTCACAGCTGACCTCCAGCTAGAGTGCTCAAGAGCCAGGGCTTCCCAGTTCTCGGTGTCTATGCCAAAGTTTTTAATGTTGGCTTTGAGCCCATCTTTAAATCTCTTTTCTTGTCCAACAACATTCTGTTTTCCATTCTTGAGTTCAGAGTAGAGCAGGGCTGCCCAGGAAGTCGATCGCGATCGACCAGTTGATCCCGGGACTGAAGGAGGTCGATCCCAGCCAGATGGGGCGCTTCTCAGAGGGGGAAGGAGCCAGGCTGCGCCAAGCCCCACCCCCTAACCCAGCTTCGGCACTCCCAGCAGCTTCTCAGGCTTGAGGATGGCAGTGCCAAGCCAGCCTTGTGCTAGCTATGTCACCACTGGCTTGGCATTGCCATCCTCAAGCCTGAGAAGCTGCTGGGAGCTCCAAAGCCAGAAGGGAGGGACTTGGCACAGCCTGGCTCCACCCCCCCTCTGGCTTCCGCTCTACCAGCAGCTTCTCCAGTCTTGAGGATGGCAATGCCAAGCCAGTGGTGGCATAGCTAGCACAAGGCTGGCTTGGCACTGCCTGGAGAAGCTGCTGGTAGAGCAGAGCCTGGCACAGCCTAAGCCCCCTGCCACTGCAGCTTCTCCAGGCTTGAGGATGGCAATGCCAAGCCAGTGGTGGCATAGCTAGCAAAAGGCTGGCTTGGCATTGCCATCATCAAGTCTGGAGAAGCTGCTGGTAGAGCGCCCCCCTCTCTGGCTTCTGCTCTACCAACAGCTTCTCAGGCTTGAGGATGGCAATGCCAAGCCAGTGGTGGCAAAGCTAGCACAAGGCTGGCTTGGCCCCGCCCTCCTCAAGCCTGGAGAAGCTGCTGGTAGAGCGGAAGCCAGAGGGGGTGGAGCCAGGCCCTGCCAAGCCCTGCCCCCCCTCCCTCTCCAGCCTTGAGGAGGTAGGTAGATCTTTCTGACTTGGTTTTATTATAAGTAGCTCGTGTGCTGAAAAAGTGTGGGCACCCCTGGAGTAGAGTATCTGCTTTGGGAGACGGTGATTGGACATTCAGACAAGGTGGTTGGTCTAGCGGAGTTAATGGCGGAGGACGATCGCTTCAGTGCTGGTGGTCTTTGCTTCTTCCAGCATGCTGACATTTGTCTGCCTGTCTTCCCAAGAGATTTGCAGTTCAAAGCAGATAATCTGTATTTTATATCGCAGTGTAGAAGGGGTCTTAGAGACCAGCTTCATGCAAAAAAAAAGGTGTGTTAGGAGAAAACTCGACGTGTGTGTCTCCCTGTGGTTTGCTGCTGTGTACCCAGAGCCTTTTCTAGTTCAGGATTTTTGAATCTCATTAAATGCACTATTTACTCTATCTGCAAGATCATTAGAGAAAGGTTGTTAAATAAGATCACAGCACTTCCCAAATACATGCCTCCCCACTCTTTGAAATAAAAGGCTGACACTTCTCATTACCTTTTATTCAAGGTACTTCAGCCAGCTTTCTGTCCAATTGACAGCAATGTGTCCATGCCAATAGAATAAATTTTGTGAGCAGGGCTTAAGGAGACACAGTATCATATTTCTTAACTGACACCCATTAAGGAGACTTATCAGCCTTGTTTGCAGATTTTTGGAAGCAGAGCTGCAGTGGCCATCATCCTCTTTCTTGGCGTGACAAATCCCTTTCCAGGATCCTTTAGAATTTTCCCCAAGCGCCTTGCTGGGTGGACATTTCTCCTTTGTCGTTGGCTGTAGGTTTAGATCAGATTTAGGAAAGGATACGGACCACATGATCCTCATCCCTAGTATTAAGAGTCTCATTAAATGTTTTTATGGATTGAATATTGTTTTAACTTGGAATGACTGTGTATGATGCTGTTGAAACTGTATTTTAATGTATCTTAATGTATTTTAATTGTTGTGGGATTTTGGGGTTTTATGCTGTTGTGATGTGGGCATCGAATTGTGCCGTACTGTAAGCCGCTCTGAGTCCCCCCTCGGGGGTTGAGAAGAGCGGGGTAAAATCCTGAAATAAATAAATAGTCTCATTTGTTTGCCTTTGGAATGAAGGCTAGCAAAGTCAGCTTGGAGACCACTGGATCAGTACCTAGGGTTCCCATATGTCCCTTATTCTAAGGGACGTCCCTTATTTTGGCCCTAAAATTTGTGTCCCTTATTTTCAGGCCCTGTCCCTTATTTTTGACTAGCAGGACAGGACTGGGCGGGGTTGGCCACGGCAATGCCTGCCCGGGGATTCCAACTCGCAGGGCAGCCTGCGTCCCCGTTGGAAGGAAGAGGCGATATAGGACTTTTTCAAAGTACAGTAGACTAATTAACCGTTACCCAAGGGGAATGTTGGATCATGTTAGATAAAGATAGTTTCTGGTTGCTTGAGAGTTACTCTTAAAATAGGCCTAGCTGTGCATCCCAATACTATACAATGCTGTGTATCCCATACTATACTATACCATTAACTATTGACATAATAATCATGAAGATGTACTGTCTTATAAAATTTATTTTATTTTAATGTTTAGACAGTGCACTTTTAAAGTCAGCAAAGTCAAGTACTAAATACAGATGGAGAAAATTAGGTAGTTCTAATAATGTTTTTTCTGCATGACAAAGCATGCAGAAACATACCATGTACTGTTAAGAGGGTATAAGTCAGGTTTTTTTGTGAGTTTCAATCATTATCTTATTCTGTTAATAAAACTATTTCTACCTAATGTTTGAGTTTCAAGTTTTTTAATGAAGTGTTCCTTATTTTTGTGAAAAATCCCGTAAATGTCCCTTATTTCTTATATCAAAAAATGGCAACCCTACCAGTGTGGGACTTTTTTCCTTTTGTCCTTCTTGCCGGTAAGGGCAGAGCAGCTGCCTCAGCTGAATATGAGTGAATAAGAAAGTAAAGGTTTCACTCTCAAGCAAGTGCACAAGGAATGTCAAGAATCAAGAGCCAGTGGAAGGTACTACTTTTTGACTAAATACTATTAAATGATATTTGTTGGGACTAGTAGAAGGCCAGATGGAGGATTGCTGTTGTTGTTTATTAGTTCAGTCTCTTCCAACTCTTTGTGACCTCATGGACCAGCCCACACCAGAGGTCCCTGTTGGCCGTTACCACCGCTAGAGCTCCTTCAGAGTCAAGCCAGTCACTTCAAGGATACCATCTTGCCCTTGGTCAGCCTCTGTCTTTTTCCTTCCATTTCCCCCAGCATAATTGTCTTCTCCAAGCTTTCCTGTCTTCTTATAATGTGGCCAAATTACTTTATCTTTACCTCTAATATCCTTCCCTCCAATGAGCAGTCAGGCTTTATTTCCTGAAGTATGGACTGGTTGGAACTTCTCTCAGTCCAAGGCACTCTCAGGATTTTCCTCCAACAGCATAGTTCAAAAGCATCTATCTTCCTTCACTCAGCCTTCGTTATGGTCCAGCTCTCACATCCATAGGTTACTACAGAGAATACTATTGCTTTAACTATGCAGATCTTCATTGCCAGAGTGATGTCTCTACTCTTCACTATTTTATTGAGATGGATCATTGCTCTTCTCCCAAGAAATAAACATCTTCTGATTTCCTGCCTGCAGTAATCATTGCACCTAGAAGTCAGGCTGGTGGGAATGGGGACCGTGGAGGTGGCGGGAGGTTGGTTTAAAGGGGCCATAATTCCAAACTGTGGCCTAGGGTGCAAAAAAGTGTTAATCTGGGCCTGCTAGAAGTACAAAGTCTGTCACTGCCTCCATGTTTTCTCCCTTGCCAGATGGAGGATAAATATGGAAAATTGCTATGATATATGACCACAGCAGCAAAACTCCCTATGTGGAGAACAGCACAAGTATATCAACAAGTATATCATTTATGCCTATGTGGAAACTTACTTTCATCCCATGCTCTCCCAGCAGAATAGATGTGGAATGTCACCTTCCTTGTTAATTGACAGGCATCGAAATAATTTTGTAAATTAGGAGGCCCCCATCCTCCAATCCAGGGGTGGGCAATTATTTTTTCCAAGGGGCCACACGAGAGCCAAAAAAATTATGGAGGGCTGCACCCTAAAGGCTGAACTACATTCTAATCTACATAATTTATTTATTTGTTTATTTACTATATTTACTATATATCACACATCATTAATATTAACATATTAATATATCAAGAAATATTCAAATATTATTAGTATTAATATCATAATTATTATATTATAGTATATATATAGACATTATAATATATTGGAATTATAATATAATACAACATTATTATATTATATTATTTACTAAATTATTATAATAAAATTATTGTAAAATAATAATAAAAACCACTACAATTAAATTAAATTAAATTCAAGAAGACAAGGTGCAAACCAAGATGAAGGCTGACATCCTGAAGAGAAGAAGGATCGCAAGATGGAATGGCCCAATGGACCCAGCCCAGAGGATGACAAAGCAATCCAGGCCTGCAGGGGAGCAGTTGCCGATCTGAGGCGAATGTTCGCCCGGGCGACCCAGAAGACGATCAAGTCTTCCGGGTCGCCAGGGTGATCAGCCCGCACAGGTCACCGAGTGCTCCTGCTGCAGGCCCGGATCGCCTCCAGGGATGGCAGGCACTCCATAGCAGGGCGATCAGCTGGGGAACGGCTGGGGGCGAGAGCAGGCGGAGGCCTGCAGCCTCCAATCACCTGCTGCTCTGCTCTCCTTTCCTCTGCTGCGGCAGCGGCTGCGTCCGCTTTGTCATCCTCTGGGCTGGGGCCATTGGGCCATTCCATCTTGGGATCCTTCCTCTCTTCAGAATGTCAGCCTCCATCTTGGTTCGCACCTTCTCTTCTTGAATTTAATTTAATTTTAGTGGTTTTTATTATTATTTTATTTTAAAAATAATTTTAGTGGGGATACTATATGGGAGTGAGTGAAACAAGAATAATTTTTTTGGGAGAATCATCATTTTAACCATTTTAATTTTGCTTGGCATATTCCAATTTTGTTTTTCCAATTACGAATCTGATTGTTTACTTTCCCCCCATAAGTTATTATAGTTGGATTGAGTTATGTTATTCCAGTTTTTAGGAATGTAACCCCCTAGATATTTTAGCTTCTTCTCCTTTAATTTTATCCCTGTGATAGCCTGAATTTCTTTTAACTCTTTAGGGGTCAGGTTTTTATTTAATATTTCTGATTTTTGTATATTAATAGCCAGCCCTGATAGGTTCTCAAATTTCTTTATAGTATTGATTACTTTTTTTATAGATTCATCTAGTGACCCCAACAACACCAGTTGGTGCAGCAGTTTGAGTACAGAGCCTTCTGATTGTAGTAGCGCTGATCCAGTGCTCTGTTCCTGCCTGCACCACACATTTACCAGACACTATCCATTTTATTTATTTATTTATTTATGTATTTATTTGTTTGTTTATTTATTTGGATTTATCCGTCGCCACTCTCATCTGGCTCGGGGCGACTCACAGCAATAAAATACAGTTAAAACGGCATATATAAAACACATTAAAAGATCATAAAAACAATACAATAACTGGGCCAATTCATGGTGGAAGGAGAGGACTGGAGCGCCAGGAAGGAGCGCTGGAAGGAGCGCCCCTGGAGGACTGGAGGAATGGAGCGGAAGGAGCCCGCCCTGGAGGAAGGAGCCCCCGCCCGACCCCTGGAGGAGAGGAATTGGAGCGCTGGAAGGAGCCCGCCCTGGAGGAATGGAGAATGCGCGCTGGAAGGAGCCTGCCCCCCGGAGGAATGGAGGATTGGAGGACTGCCAGAAGGAGCCCGGAGGAGGAGCCTGGAAGGAGCGCCCCTGGAGGACCCGGAGGAGAATGGAAGGAGCCGGGAAGGAGCCTGCCCCTGGAGGAATGGAGCTGCGCGGAAGGAGCCCGCCCCTGGAGGACTGGAGCGCCGGAAGGAGCCCCCGCCCCGGAGGAATGGAGCGCCCGGAGGAATGGAGCGGAAGGAGCCCGCCCCCAGAGGAATGGTGCCAGAAGCTGGAAATGGAGCCCGCCCCTGGAGGACTGGAGCGCCAGAAGGAGCCCGCCCCCCTGGGGGTTTGGAGCACCTGCCCCAGAAGGAGCCCGCCCCTGGAGGACCCCTGGAGGACTGGAGTGCCGGCGGACCTGTGGCCGCCCCCCAGGAAGGGAAAAGACCCCGAACCTGTAGGTCTAGGGCCTGGAGACCCCCCCAGCCCAGGACCCTCTGGACTTCCAGTTTCCGGCTTGAGCTCCCCCAAGCTCACCCTAGGCCCGAGAAGGTAGCGACTCCCACCAACAGGGGCAGCTACTGCGGGCCGCTGCATGATGAGAGTGCTGCACCTGTTCCTTTGGACAAGCAGCACCGAGGTGTTCGCCTGGGAACCCCCAGACTGCCTCCTTGTGACCACATACTGATCCCGCTCGGTCTGATTTAGCGAGTGGTTGATCGGCCCTGTATCCCTTTCCCCCTCCTTGGGTTATTGTTTAGTATATTGTGTGTCCCTTTGTGCATTGTACTTTTCGCTTTTATGCTTCTTGTGAACTGCCCCGAGCCTCCGGGGAGTGGCGGGTTAGAAGTCGAAATAAATAAATAAATAAATAAATAAATGGTAGCAGATATCAGAGGGCCTGCAAATGTTCAATAACAGATGGCCTGCACCTGTTGGAATAGCAAAGTCTTGCAGGCCTTCCGGAAGGCCAGCAAGCTAGGAAGAGCACGAACATCCGGAGGAAGCGCATTCCAAAGTGTTGGAGTGATAATACGGAATGCTCTCCTCCGTGATGAAGTCAAATGAAAGAACTTGCAGCTTGGGATTACAAGGAGGTTACGTGCAGTGGTCTGGTGGGACAATATAGGGAGAGGCAGACCCTTAAGTACACTGGCCCCAGACCATTCAAGGTCTTAAAGGTCAATACCAGCACCTTGAAGGTAATCCGGAATTCCACTGGAGGCCAGTGCAGTTTGTGCAAGATAGGAGTAATATGGCAGCATGTTGGAACGCCTGCCAGCAGCCGAGCGGCAGCGTTCTGAACCAGCTTGAGTTTCCAGATCACCGACAAAGGAAGGCCAATGTAAAGAGCATTACAGTAGTCCAGTCTTGAGATGACTGTGGCTTGGACCACTGTGGCTAGATTGTGGCGGAAAAGCAGTGGCTGCGTCCACTCAGAAATATATTTACGTTGATTTAAATGGATTTGCTATGTATAAAATTGTAAGCCTTTTTATAAGGGTTGTCCTGTTTAACTGGTGGGCTAATTTGAATTGCAAAATGTTGATATATGTATTATTTTGTTTCTAACTCATAGATGATCGGACCAGTGGAATTTTAAATATTATTCTTTGGGGTCCCGATGAAGCCAGGTCCCCCTGGCGAAACGGCAGGGCCTTTAGATACATAGTCCGTCGACCCTCCAAGCCCCATAATCCGGATTACAAATATTAGGAGATTGTGAATGAATATAAACATTGAGTTTGACTCCGGAAGAGAGGGCTGTGTGATATTATATTTTGATCAATTATCCAGAAGAATTCCACACCCCCATTTGGAAAGACATATGACTGTGACGATCAAGTGATTTCTAAATGAATGCCAAATAAATTACTTGGATACAGATATTGAATACTTTTTTGTGCAGTTTGAACTTTATTTTTGGGCTAGATTGTGGCGGGACAGGTAGGGGGCTAGCTTCCTCGCCTGGCGGAGATGAAAGAACGCTACTCTACTGACGATGGAGATATGCGTTTTGATGCTGGAGGCAGAAAATACAGGTAGCCCTCCTTCCCATTAAATTAATGGGCATGTTGTTGTAACCATCTTGTTGAAACTCATGAGAAGTGCAGAAGGACACAGCAGTGTTCTTGTTCAGCTACTGATCAGGTTAGCAGGGCAGGGCAGTCCACAAGAAGGGCTTTGTTGATAAGATCTGCCTCCCACTTGGCCACGCTTCATCTGCGTGAAGTGGCTCCTCACCTTGTATTAGAATGGGTTCCTTCGGTTCAGCACAATGAAAAGGAGAGTCAAGCTTTGGGCAAATAGTTATTTTCAGATTTTACCAAACATACTTTCCAACCCTTGAAAGGGTTTCTGCCGTCTTCAAAAGAATGGCACTCCAAACAGGACTAGGAGGTCAGAGGAGGTCAATCAAGAGTAAGTTGATTAAATAATAAAGGCACCTCAGATATAACTAGGGCTGACAGGTGTCCCTTATTGTAAGGGATGTCTTTGATTTCAGGGCAGAATGTTGTCTTGTATGACTACTAAGCAGAATGCCAAAAAACCTATTTGTTGAATGTGCTGCCTGCTATTTACACCCCCCCAAAATACAAGGAGGGGGTTGTTGTGTCCACTCTTTCCACTTCAAATCAAGCAGCACCCTTGCCTGGAGGTAATAAAATCTCTCCCCCTAAGATAGCTGCTGACCTGTTATTGTATGGTTTCCAGTTGTCGCCGTCATTGTTTCTATGAGACAATATCTTTCAGAAACCTTAGAACATTTTACAAGGGGTCTTCTACTCTCAAGACTTAAAGCAGGCTTTGTATGAGCCTGCCCCATGTGCCATGACCCTTCTGGTCTGCCTTGTATTGCTGTCTTTTGAATTTGAAACCCTAAGTGTGACCCTGGTGAGATGGAGAGCACTGATGTGGAGAATGACTGCTGACACCCTAATTGAGTATCCCTTGTCCAAAATGCTTGGGAGCAGAAGGGTTTTGGATTCTGGTTTATTTTAATTTTGGAACACTATGTGATACCTTGGAAACACAACATTCACTTACATTTCATACTAGCTTGGAGACCCGGCGGTGCCCGGGTTATTTGAGGAAGGCATTGTGTGCCATAGTTCATCATTGGTGTGGGCCACAGTGCTCTAAGGAAGTGAATTAAAGTACTGCAACTCCCATCATCCATGGTCCCTCCTCCCTCAAACTCCATCAGGATGTAGGGTGCACCTTTGGGGGGGGGGGTCTGTGTGCCAAGTTTGGTCTTGTTCTGTCATTGTTGAGGGCCTAGTCAGGAAAATCAAGTTGAGGAAGCCTAACAATATTCCATGAGCTGAGGCCTAGTCAGAAAAATCAAGTTAAGGAAGCCTTGCTGTCAATTTTGGGCATGGTCTGTGATGTATAGGGGCTACAGTATTGTTTGGGAAGTGAATCAGGTGAAGGTACTGCAAATCCCATCATTCATGGCCCAGCCTGCCCTAAACCACACCAGGTTGTGAAGTGGGCCATTGGGCCCCTGTTTGCCAAGTTTGGTCCTGATCCGTCATTGCTGTGGGTCGCAGTGGCTGACTGCCTGAGGCCTTTCATTTCCCCTCTATGTATAGGGGCTGCAGTGTTGTTCAGGAAGTGAATGAGGTGAAGGTATTGCAAATCCCATCATTCGTGGCCCATTCTGCCCTAAATCACACCAGGTTGTGAAGTGGGCCATTGGGCCCCTGTTTGGCAAGTTTGGTCCTGATCCGTCATTGCTGTGGGCCGCAGTGGCTGACTGCCTGAGGCCTTTCATTTTCCCTCTATGTATAGGGGCTGCAGTGTTGTTTGGGAAGTGAATGAGGTGAAGGTACTGCAAATCCCATCATTCGTGGCCCATTCTGCCCTAAATCACACCAGGTTGTGAAGTGGGCCATTGGGCCCCTGTTTGGCAAGTTTGGTCCTGATCCGTCATTCCTGTGGGCTGCAGTGGCTGACTGCCTGAGGCCTTTCATTTTCCCTCTATGTATAGGGGCTGCAGTGTTGGTGAAGGTACTGAACATTCCATTTCCAACAGAAAAAACTGTCAACTGGCTAACTTCAACTCTAGCCATTTCTGTCTGCCTCAGGCCCTTTTCTTCCTCTCTGTGCTGCCTAGGAGTGTTGGAATGTTGGGTGTCTGGCCAGTCAGAGCCATTTATGCAAATAATCCCGGAGTGGCAGCCAATCGAAACGCTGGCACATATTCCTCCCGTCGCTCGACCGCAAACACTGACTTTTATTATATACATAGATAGATACACCTTAATAAGCAAAGCCTTATGGCAATCACACACAATAATTGAAATAATTTTGTGAATGAAACAAAGTTTGTGTTCTTTATACTACCAGAAAACAAAGATGTTACTCTCCCAGCCACCCACATAAATAAATTTGGATTTTGGAGTATTTTGGACTTCAGAATTCCATATAAGGGATACTCAGACGCTCATCTTGTACCATGATTGATTGATTGCATGTCCTTGTGTGCTTCCTTTATTTATTTATTTTGGTTGTCTCCCTAAACATTATTTTCAGAGGAAAGAAAATTCACATTTTGTTTTCTATACAAGCATTGAAATAGTACTTCCCAGGACCTAGAATTAATACCTGTAATTTGGCTGCCGTTTAATGGTATCTCAAACTCGACTGTGTTAAACAGATCTTAATAGAGTGATATCTCATTTAAAGGCTCATATACACTGGAGAATTAATGTCATTTGGCACCACTATAACTGTCACGGCTTAGTGTTATGGAATCTTGGGAGTTGTAGTTTGGACGACACCACCATGCTTTGGCAGAGAAGGCTAGAGACCTTATAAAACTACAGCTCCCATGATTCCATAACATTGAGTTGTGGCAGTTCAAGTGGTGTCAAACTGCATTAATTCAACAGTGTATTCATATACACTTTTAGAGCTCCAATGAAATTCCTGTTCAATTTGATATGGCTTGCATAAGGGAAATAGAAAGACCGGAATCCATTAATTGCAGTGAAGCAAAAATATCTAAACACTAGGCTTGGTTGATCCATTAAAAAAATTGGTTCTAAACTACAAATGGGGGGTGTTGATTAGTAATAGAAATACTTACAAAAAAGTTTCAAAAAAAATTCTTAATTGATATGTAATTGATAATGAAATTCGTTATTAGTTCTTATTCCAGTGCATGCGCACAGCAGGAAAACAGGTCTGACATCACAGGCAAATCAAGGGGGAAACATTTGCCTTCACTTCTGGAGTGCAATTAACTGGAGCTGAAGATTTATAACATATAGAAATGGTACCACCAACTTTCTGCATATTGATGAAAGTACAGAGAGTGTAAATAAATATACATTACTAACAACATGATAGAAGCAAACAAAGCTATATCAATAAATAATCAATTAATGCAAATGAAATGCACAGAGATACAGTATGAGCTTCTTCTAACACGGTGGTTCTCAGCTTGGGGTCCCCATATGGTTTTGGCCTACAACTCCCAGAAATCCTAACAGCTGGTAAACTGGCTGGGATTTCTGGGAGTTGTAGGCCAAAACTGGAATAAACCACACTGAATTCTAGATGGGACTCCAAATAGGAGGGAGGGAGGTATACTTGGAAGCAGCAAAAAGGAGGAGGAGGAGGGTGGTGCAATCACAATGTATCGAGGAGCGCAGGTGTGAGGGGAAAGCAAACAAGTCTACAGGGGTGGTTTCCGCAAGGGTAGTAGTCTATCCAATCATAATATCAGGTAATCTTTGCAGGAATAGGGGTCAGTTACTTGTAATCCACAATTACATGTGCTGTAATCTACTCGGGAGTGATCTCAATAGCCGTGCTGAGGAAAAACGTGGAAGAAGCCCAGGCTGCAGCGCTGGCTGGGGGAGAGAATGCCATCAGGCCAGCTGAGCCAGCGGATCAACGAGGGTGATTCCCGCAAAGGAAGTAGACAAGCAGAGCGTTCCACAATCGGCTTGGGGTGATGCATTAACTGTTATCTTTGAATACCCCCCTCCCTCCCTCCTATTTGGAGTTCCATCTAGAATTCAGTGTGGTTTACCTAAGGTTTGGGAAGCAGGAGAAGCATGCTAAAGCTTTGCCAAAACCGCAGACATGAGCAATGGATGGCAGAGGCAATGGATCGATCCATTCCCTCTGGCATCCATTGCTCATGTCTGCAGTTTTGGCAAAGCTTTAGCATGCTTCTCCTGCTTCCCCCGACCAGGCAGAAGGCAGGGACAGGACTCTGGTGTGTGTGTGTACTGTGTAAGTTACCCTGAGAAGTAATTTTGGAGGAAATAGATATTTCTGTTAGAAGAATCTCTACTGAGAAGGGAAGATACGATCTAATTACAATAATTAAGAAAAATGGTGGCCCCCAGGATTGGTAAGGAAATTATACTTCCGGGTTAAAGCACGTGGTTCAAAAAAACAATTAAATTAACTTTTTATACAAATTTAATCCGATTTCAAATAATTTTAAAACCACAGAGACCAACCCTACTAAACACATAAAAGTTCAAATACAAATGTCAGTAAAACATAGGATTGTTACATTCATATTAATCAGAAAATTTTCAAGAGCACTGTTAATAGACCACTTGCCTCAAATATTGACCTTTTTTTGATAAATAAGTAGTGTGTGTGTGTATTATACACACACACACTTGATGTTTCCAGTTGACAAACTGTATGTGTGTATTAATAACATGCATTGTTTATAGACCCAACTATCTGATGAAGACTTCTGTGAGTCGAAACCAGTTGAGTGAATGTTGGAGTCCCCTCTTGTATAATAATGAAAATAGGACATTTATTGGGCAAGGAGTTGGAGTCTACTCATCTGTAGTAAAGACACAAGAACTATTTCCACACATGTGAAGAGGATTTTTTTCATCTTTTGAGAATAAGAACAAATTATTCCTGTTTAATGTGAATGTAACAATCCTATGTTTTACTGACATTTGTATTTGTATGTATACATTAAACTTCTAATGTGTTTAGATACTTTTGCATCACTGCAATTAGTGGATTCTGGTGTTTCTAGTTCCAAGGGAACCCATTTTCCTTTTCAGTATTGCATAAAGAAAGGTCATGCTGAAATGCATCTCACGACAGTTACTGATGGTAGTTTGTTAAACTTAAGCCGCCTGGGGGCTCGCACTAAGACTCTAAACTATCTAGTCCGTGAGCTGCTTTTTGCAGACGATGCTGCCCTTGTCGCCCATATAGAAGCAGCTCTGCAGCGCCTAACATCCTGCTTTGCAACAGCTGCAGAGCTGTTTAGGCTGGAAGTCAGCCTGAAGAAAACGGAGGTTCTCTACCAGCCCGCACCACAAGAAGAACACCATCTTCCCCATGTCAGCATAAGCAAATCTGTGCTTAAATTCGTTCAGCACTTCACCTACCCGGGAAGCATCATCTCTTCAGATGCCAAGATTGATAAAGAGATAGATCATAGACTAGCAAAGGCATATAGTGCTTTTGGAAGGCTTCACAAAACAGTCTGGAGTAACAAACACCTGAGGCAAAGCACAAAAATCAGTGTGTACAGAGCTATCGTACAGTCTATTCTCCTTTATGGGTATGAAAAATGGGTCACCTATCGCCAACACCTACGACTCCTTGAACATTTTCACCAGTGCTGTCTTTGCACAATCCTAAATATACACTGGACTGACTATGTGATGAATGTTGCTGTCCTTGAGCAAGCAGGGATCATCAGCATTGAGGCCATGCTATTGCGAACACAGGTGCGCTCGGCAGGGCATGTCTCTAGGATGGAGGACCACCACCTCCCAAAGATACTATTCTATGGTGAACTTGCCATGGGTCAGCGCAAGAGAGGCTTCCCCAAAAAGAGATATAAGGACTCCCTGAAACAACATCTCAGACTCGGCCAGATTGATCACCAAGAATGGTCCACCCTGGCCTCACATCGAGAGGTGTCGCACACCAGAGTAGACCTGAGCCCTTAGAATCCAAACACACAACTCCAGCTGAAAACAATAGTCTTTTTATTGAAGCAAACAGCAAGCAATATAAGCAGTATAAATATATAAGAAGAGGTATATAATCCAATCAATAGTCCAAGGAATAGTTCCAAAGGCCCAAAGGCAGTATGTATGCGGCAGTATGTATGCAGGCAAGTTCCAGTAGCTGATAAAATCCAAAGGATTTCCATAAATCCAAGGCAGGCAAGATCCAGTCCAAAGAGTTTCCAGGAAAAATCGAAGTCAGGACTTGAGTACTTGAGCTAAAATACAGGAGGCTTGAAACACATGAAGCTTATTGTAAAGTTGACCTAGATCTGAGATTCAAACTGCAAGGCATAGCTATATCAAGAAACTAGATTTCCCTCCCTTACTTAACAAACCGAAACCAATGCTAGAAGGAGAGACCTTGAGTTGCCAATTAACACATTCCTTCTCTCTATCCCAAGTCCCACAGCCAGGTGCCTTCTCTGTGCACTGATGATTCTCAGGAGAACTGACCTCCCTAACAGCTTTTCCCAAATGCTGTCTTTGCCATGCCTGTGCAAAAGTTCCATCCCCATCATGCACTGTGGATCCCACAAGCCCTTGCACAGTAGAGCCCACAATCCCTGCTGTGTCTGAGGACACAGGCCCAACAGGAGGCATGGAGACGCACTATCCACAATGCTGCAGCCTCTTTTGAGAAGTCACGCCAAGCGAGTCTCGTAGAGAAATGACAACGCAGAAAGAACTGCAACCTGGAAACAACATCACCCAAGGAGACGTTCTGCTGTGCTTTCTGCGACCGGACTTGCCTATCTCGGATTGGCCTTTTTAATCATCAACGTGCTTGTAGAAAGCGTGGGATGAGCCAAGAGAGAGATTGCATAAAGGAAGGTCATGCTGAAATGCATCTCACTTCAGTCAGTGGGTAGGAAGAAGCCACTTGCTTCTTCCCACCCATTAACAAATTGTGTTTTGGCTCAGTAGATCCTTCCTTTGCATCCAACAAATTCAAAGGGGTATGCTTGTTGCTTCACGGAGAAAGGAGAACCTGATGGATTTGGGAAGTAATATGTTTGCTTGCCCACCCCCGAAAGAAAACACACAACAACAGTGGTTGGGTTCAAATTGGGCAACATTTATTTGAATTGTTACCTATTTAAATGTCCTTAACCTTAACTCAAGGGGTGTCAGGAATTTGGTGTATAGGGTTCCCATATGTCCCTTATTCTAAGGGACGTCCCTTATTTTCAGGCCCTGTCCCTTATTTTTGACTAGCAGGACAGGACTGGGTGGGGTTGACCAGAGGAAGGTGCACGCTGTGGTTTCCACGGCAATGCCTGCCCGGGGATTCCAACTCGCAGGGCAGCCTGCGTCCCCGTTGAAAGGAAGAGGCGATACAGGACTTTTTCAAAGTACAGTAGACTAATTAACCGTTACCCAAGGGGAATGTTGTGTCATGTTGGATAAAGATAGTTTCTGGTTGCTTGAGAGTTACTCTTAAAATAGGCCTAGCTGTGCATCCCAATACTATACAATGCTGTGTATCCCATACTATACTATACCATTAACTATTGACATAATAATCATGAAGATGTACTGTCTTATACAATTTATTTTATTTTAATTTTAGACAGTGCACTTTTAAAGTCAGCAAACTCAAGTACTAAATACAGATGGAGAAAATTAGGTAGTTCTAATAATGTTTTTTTCTGCATGACAAAGCATGCAGAAACATACCATGTACTGTTAAGAGGGTGTAAGTCAGTTTCTTTTGTGAGTTTCAATCATTATCTTATTCTGTTAATACACAGTGGTAATAAGCTGATCACCGGGCCTCTTAAGTATCCTATGCTAATAGTTCCCCCTTCCTATGACAATTGCAATAAGCTTAGCTTTTAATGTGTTACATTGTTTTGCCTTGCAGGTACTTTCTATCTTTTATCTTGTATATACTACTACTGCTGTTGGAGCTTTTATTTGAAATGACCTGACAGTTACTCAATAAACGTGACTGACTGTTAATAAAACTATTTCTACCTAATGTTTGAGTTTCAAGTTTTTAATGAAGTGTCCCTTATTTTTGTGAAAAATCCCATAAATGTCCCTTATTTCTTATATCAAAAAATGGCAACCCTATTGGTGTATCCAATTCAGGTAGCCACCCTACCTGGTTTCGATGTTAATTTGCAAGCGAAACAACTGTATTCCTTGACAACCGACCAAGGCAACCCGTTAAAGGAAATGGGAACGAGTTCTGGTCCCCAAGATATTGAGACCAGACTCGTCCCATTCCAGGCCATAAAACCGAACTTCCCCGATCAACTTGAACTTTGATTGAGGATTAACATGATGGCCTTCATACCCAACGGGGGGTGCCTTGAATAGCCGCCAAACTAAGTGAGTTTCCCTATCTATTTTCCGCTAGGCCTACTTATAACCGCCCCTCCCATCTAGCCCCTAAACAGTAAGGGGGGGTAGGCGAAAAAAACCCATAACAATGGAGGGGGAAAAACTCCTCCCCAACTCATTTTTACGGGCAGCCGGGCCGATACTGTTAATGGGCGGGAGTGGCGGGTCGCTGCCTTCGGAGAAGTGAGCAACTGGGGCTGGCTTCCGGTGGATGAAGCCATGCCCCAGTTGCAGGGAGGCTCCTCCCCCTCTTCACTTCCTCGTGGGAGGGATGCAAAGCTCCTTCCTCCCAATATGCATTGGGGGAAGGTGGCCTTGCTTGCCCACCCCCCGAAAGAAGACACACGACAACCGTGGTTGGGTTCAAATTGGGCAACATTTATTTGAATTGTTACCTATTTAACTGTCCTTAACCTTAACTCAAGGGGTGTCAGGAATTTGGTGTATCCAATTCAGGTAGCCACCCTACCTGGTTTTGATGTTAATTTGCGCGCGAAACAACTGCATTCCTTGACAACCGGCCAAGGCAACCTGTTAAAGGAAATGGGAGCGAGTTCTGGTCCCCAAGATATTGAGACCAGACTCGTCCCATTCCAGGCCATAAAACCGAACTTCCCCGATCAACTTGAACTTTGATTGAGTATTAACATGATGGCCTTCATCCCCAACGGGGGGTGCCTTGAATGGCCACCAAACTAAGGGAGATTCCCTATCTTGTCCCATTTCCCACCAGATCCACAGAAACCTTGGTCATCCCAAATGGGGACAGTAAAAGGGGCTTTCTCTGTTGCAGCCCCTGCTTGTTGCTTCACGGAGAAAGGAGAACCTGATGGATTTGGGAAGTAATATGTTTCCAAGGAATACTATTACCTTGAACACACCCATGTTTGAGAAAGTGAGAACTAGCAAAGCCTGCTGGTATTGGGCTTTTCTCATTCCAAAGAGTCAGCATCTTTGTGGTGCCAGATTGCCTTGTCTCAGTGAAATCTGTTGCCAAGAGGAAAGGATTAAAATTTAAAAGGATATTTATATATGTGCCGGCGAAAAATATCACATTACTTTTGAAAGTGATGGATGATGATGAAACGAATGCAAATAGAAGAGAAGAAGAAACACAATTTTGCATATATAAATGTCTGTAATTGGCTTTGTATACCATGCCTTGTAGAGCAATTTGCATTACTTTCTGACCCAAATCAGCGGGTATGAAAAAATCCAGAAAGAGCACTCTCTGGAAGAGAGAGTAGAAGACAGCATCTAACCTGATGAAACAAGTGCTTGATATACATCACGGACGAGGACTCAGCAATGTTCTTTTCGCAAATTCAGGTCACAGTGTTACTTTTTAAATGAAAGAAGAACGATATACTATTTTTTTTGCTCACGAACGTCACATTTTGAGATGATGCCCACCCTCACCCCCAATCTAGGCTACTTAAAAAATATTTTACAATCACAGAATCATAAAGTGAAGAGACCACAAGGGCCATCCAGTCCAGCCACATGCCATGCAAGAAAACACAAAGCACCCCCAACAGAGGAACTATAACAACAACAATTGAATAATGTAATAAGTATATGATAAGTCATTTAAAAAATACTAATGGCACAAATTATGAAAGTTGCAATGAATTGTATAATTATCTTTTAAACTCTGGAGAATGATGTCTTAGGGCCCATCCAGAAATTACCTTAATGTAAAGGGGTCCCGCAAGGATCTATTATATCCCCCATACCAGTGTTTCCCAACCAGTGTGCCTGGGCACACTAGTGTGCCGTGGGTGATCATCAGGTGTGCCTTGGGAAATTGGAACCTAGTGTGTTGAATTGGAGAGTCTAGTGTGTTGAAGTATAAAAACCCTAAGAAACCTACCTTGAAAAAGGCACATAATTACAAACACCCCCCTCCCCACCCGTTGTCTACTTGGTCTCTCCCTCTCCATGCATTGGGAAGGCCCACCTCCCTTTCCCCAAGTAGAGACCTCCTCTTTCCTCCTGGGGGTTCTGTGTGGGAAGTTTGGCCCAGTTCTATCATTGGTGGGGTTCAGAATGCTCTTTTATTGCAGGGGAACTATAAATCCCAGCAACTACAACTCCCAAATGTCAAGGTCTATTTCCCCCGAACTCCATCTGCGTTCATACTTGGGCATATTGAGTATTCATGCCAAGTTTGGTCCTGATCCAACATTGTTTCAGTCCACAGTGCTCTCTGGATATAGGTGAACTACAATTCCAAAACTCAAGGTCAATGCCCACCAAACTCTTATAGCATTTTCTCTTGGTTATGGGAGTTCTGTGTGGGAAGTTTGTGTCTTTCTGCCATTCCTGCCAGGATATCTATGTTGTGTTCATTGAAACAGGCCCAGGTTTCATACTGAGTGTATAGATACATTTTAAAAACATATTAACTATATGTATTACTGTGTTAGTGTCATTTTGTGTCATTTTGGCTGGTGATGTGCCCCAGGATTTTGCAAATGTAAAAAGTGTGCCGCGGCCTATAAAAGGTTGGGAAACACTGCCCCATACTATTCAACATCTACATGAAACCGCTGGGCGAAGTCATCCGGAGTTTTGGAGTACGGTGCCATCTCTACGCAGATGACACCCAACTCCACTACTCTTTTCCATCAGATTCCAAGGAAGCCCCTCGGATATTGGACCAGTGCCTGGTCGCTGTGACGGTTTAGATGAGGAGGAACAAGCTGAGGATCAATCCCGATAAGACAGAGGTCCTCCAGGTCAGTAGCTCGTCTGATCGGGGTATTGGGTGGCAACCTGTGCTGGACGGGGTTACACTTCCCCTGAAGTCACAGGTAAACAGCTTGGGGGTTCTCTTGGATTCAGCGCCGACGCTTGATGCTCAGGTGTCGGCGATGACTGGGAGAGCCTTCGCACAGTTAAAACTCGTGCGCCAACTGCGACCATACCTCGTGAAGTCTGACTTGACCATGGTGGTCCAATGCCTTGGTTACCTCTAGATTGGATTACTGCAATACACTCTATGTGGAGCTTCCCTTGAAGACGGCCCGGAAACTTCAACTTGTCCAACACTCGGCTGCCAGATTAATAACTGGGGCAGGTTACAAGGAGCGGTCAACCCCCCTGTTTAAAGAGCTCCACTGGCTGCCGTTTATTTTCCGAGCCCAATTCAAGGTGCAGGTGATTACCTATAAAGCCCTAAACGGTTTGGGACCCGCCTACCTTTGTGACCGGCTCTCCTCCCATGAACACATTAACTATATGCATTACTGTGTTAGAGTGTCATTTTGTGTCATTTTGGTTGGTGGTGTGCCCCAGGATTTTGTAAATGTAAAAAATGTGCCGCGGCTCAAAAAAGGTTGAAAAACACTGACTTAGAGTGCTAATTGAGATCTTTAGTGTGTATTGTGGTCAGTGGAATTAGAAAACCCAGGTTCTATTTTGCACATGAAACACTTACACCACACTTAGCCCAATGTGCATCACAGGGTTTTTGTGAAGATAAAACAGGGATGAAGAAAACAACATATGCTAGCTTGAATGTTGTGGATATTTTTTTAAAAAAATAATTACAATAAACACAGCCATAGCAAGTTAAATCTACTGCCATTTATTCTGAAATAGTTATCCAGGAAGAGATATGGCAGCTATATGATAGGTAGTCAGCTGTGCATATGGCTACATGCTCCCAATACATATGAGGAATAAAGCTTTCTTTGCACTTACACCCAAGGAGTAAGAAGCAGATTATGAGGAATGGTATTATCTTGGGTTATAGCATTCCTGACACTGTATTTCAGAGACTGGTGTTCATTTAGAGCCTGTAGTTTCATAAAATTATGTTAAATCTTTGAAGAAAGGTTCATATAAACATTTTGATCATATAAACCTCTTGAAATGAGATCTCACAATTCATAGTTATGACTCTCAAATCAAGGCTTGAAGTCTTTCTTTTGGCATATTTATCATCTTATGGGAATCCACATATGCTTGTGAGTGGGTTAGTAGAGCTGTAGGAGGAGAAAGGAAGTATTACTACCAATTGTCAGTATGGGAAGGAAAGAAGGGAAGGAGGGCATTTTTAATGCAGGGCTGGAGCATGAAAGGAACAATGGAGGACGCAAGAAAAAACTGCACATAGGGTCTAAGCCAGTGTTTCCCAACCTTTTTTGAGCCACGGCACATTTTTTACATTTACAAAATCCTGGGGCACACCACCAACCAAAATGACACAAAATGGCACTCTAACACAGTAATACATATAGTTAATATGTTTTTAAATGTATTTATACACACAGTGTGAAACCTGGGCCTGTTTCGATGAACACAACATAGATATCCTGGCAGGAATGGCAAAAAGACACACATGAAAGTCTTGCTCAACAGCTAGGAGTTATAGTTCACCCACAATCAAAGAGCATTCTGAACTCCACCAATGATGGAATGGAATCAAACTTCCCACACAGAACTACCATAACCAAGAGAAAATACTATAAGAGTTTGGTGGGCATTGATCTTGAGTTTTGGGGTTGTAGTTCACCGATATCCAGAGAGTACTGTGGAGAGGAGGAAGACGTGGGGCGAGTCTGCGCAGTAGCGCCTGCATGGATCACGTCTTCCTCCCTCCCCCCTCCCGCAGAAGTGGCAGCGTGAGCAAAGCGAGGCAAAGCAAGCAGAGCGAGGCTGGGAAGAAGGGAGCCCGAGTGGAGAAGAAAAAGTGTTCGGCAGGAGGGGGAAGAAAGGGTATTGGAGGTTCCAATTTCCCACAGCACACTGGATGATAGCTCACGGCACTCTAGTGTGCCACGGCACACTGGTTGGGAAAGACTGGTCTAAGCAGCTGTAAAATGTAAGTGAACACTCCAGTCAAATGTACTAAAGGCCTGATTAGAAAGCCGAATCACTGAGATCCAAATTCAAATCCATATTCATGCATGAACCTTATTATGTGACTTTGAGCCTATTGTTATATCTTAGTCTGATATCCCTCACATTGTGTTTGTGGGGTGAAATGTGTTGAGGAAAGAAAGCCATACTGCCCTGGGTTTGCTTGGAGGAAAAATGACGGTAATCATTGAACTGATAAGAATTCTTTATATTAAATTTGAATCCAATGTGTGACACCGAAAATACATTATCTGACTCACTGATTTCCCAACCAGCATTCAAGTCACCAGGAGAGCTTAGAATAATAATATAAAATAGTAATATAATTCAAAGTCAATATAAACTGTTATTGAAGAGCACACCTATTGTTCTGGTTATCATTTTGTATTCAAAGTCTGCTCTAAGATTTGGCTGTAGTTTAAACAGCATCAGCAGTACTATGCCAGGAGCAGTGAAGGAACAGGGCTGGGGAAGACTTGGGGGGCACTGCTGGTTGGAGGAGACAGTATTAGGTTAGAAGAGTGTTTCTCAACCTTCCTAATGCCGCGACCCTTATGTTGTGGTGACCCCAAACCATAAAATAATTTTCGTTGCTATTTCATAAATTAATTTTGCTACTGTTATGAATTGTAATGTAAATATCTGATATGCAGAATGTTTTTTCATTCACTGGACCAAATTTGGCTCAAATACCCGATAACACCCAAATTTGAATACTGGTGGGGTTGAGGGGGGATTGATTTTGTCATTTGGGAGTTCTATTTGCTGGGATTTATAGTTAACCTCCAATCAAAGAGCATTCTGAACTCCACCAACTATGGAATTGAACCAAACTTGTCATACAGAACTCCCATGACCAAGAGAAAATACTGGAAGGGTTTGGTGGGCATTGACCTTGAGTTGCTTGACCTCACCGCAGCTTTTGATACAGTAGACCATGATCTACTGATATAACAATTAGCTGCTATTGGAATTCAAGGATCAGCAATAACGTGGTTCAACTCATTCTTGCGAGGGCGTAGCCAACGAGTGGAGTGGCTGGGCCAAGTATCTGAGAAATCCCCTCTCGGCTGTGGAGTACCCCAAGGTGCTATTCTATCGCCAATGCTGTTTAACATCTATGTTCGACCTCTCGCCAAGCTAGTCTGGGGATTTGGATTAGAATGTTTCGAATACACTGATGACACCCAGTTTCTCCTAAAACTAGAACCTGGAACAACTTCAGTACCAGATAACTTCACCCGGTGTCTTGGAGCGGTGACAAAATGGCTATGTGCCCATAAATTGAAAGTAAATCCAGCAAAAACTGAAATCTTGTGGCCTGGCCGCCCATCAGAATTGGTTGGTCTATTACCATCTTTTGAAGGGGAACCGTTAGTTCCATCCCCCCCTGTGAAGGGTCTCGGTGTTACCCTGGATTCCAAAATGACGATGGAAGCCCAGATTGCCTCCACTAGTAAAAGGGCCTTCTTTCATCTACGCCAAGCGAGGCAGTTGGCACCTTATTTACCAACAGAGGCGCTGGCTACGGTAATCCATGCCACGGTTACGTCGAGGCTGGATTACTGCAATGCTTTGTATGTGGGCTTACCTCGAGCAGCAATTCGCAAGATCCAAATTGTGCAAAATGCAGCTGCTAGACTCCTCACAAAAACATCAATGAGGTGCCATATAACGCCGTCTCTGCAGTGCTTGCATTGGCTGCCGGTTGAACACAGAGTCCTCTAAAAGATCCTGGTCCTAGCATTCAAGGCCCTCCGAGGTCAGGGTCCTTCGTATCTAAGAGACCATTTAATGCCACTTCACCACCAGAGACTGCCACGGTCAGCTCATGTGAATCTCCTCTATGTCCCTGGCCCTAGAGAGGTTCGTTTGGAGTCCTCAAGACAGAGATCCTTCTCCATTGTAGCCCCAATCTTGTGGAACTCCCTACCGCCAGACCAAAGAGCCACTCCTGATCTACATACATTTTTAGGGGCACTTAAGACATGGCTTTTCAGAAGAGCCTATGATTAGTAACAAGCGGTGACTATGTAACCTGTTTATTTTTATTGTGTAAGTCGCCCAGAGCACCTTTGGTGGAGGGCGACTCAAAAAAAATAAAGTTAGTTAGTTAGAGTTTGGGAGTTGTAATTCACCTACATCCAGAGAGCACTGTGGACACAAAAAATTATGGATCTGAACCAAACTTGGCACGAAAACTCAAGATGTGAACACTGGTGGAGTTTGGGGGAAAATAGACATTGATTTTTCGGAGTTGTAGTTGCTGGGATTTATAGTTCACCTACAATCAAAGAGCATTCTGAATCCTCCCCCCCCCCCCCCATGATAGAATTGGGCCAGACTTTCCACACAGAGCCACCATGTCTTGAAGGGACTCACTGGCATGAGCCACCCAGCCTCATGTGCTCTCCTTCACCCACACATGTGCACCATGTTGCCATGCACAAAGCACACCTGCTCCACCCTTCTTGCTTGGAATCTCAGAAACAGCCTTTGCCTTGCATGAGAGGCCAGCCAATCACAGTGGAAGAGAGCTTTTGGTGGGAGGATTTGCAGCCTGTTTCCAAAAAGAAAGAAAAGAACAGGCGGAGAAATCGTCAGCCTTCGTTGCCAAAGAGGTCCCTAAGACCATCAGAAATATATGTATGTATTTATTGTATTTACATCATTTATATTCCGCCCTTCTCACCCTGCAGGGGACTCTGGGCGTACAATGTACATATCTAGGCAAACATTAAATGACATAGACACACAACATATATAGACAAACACTCAAGAGGCTATTCATCATTCCAGCTTCTGGCCACCAGGGGAGCTGTCACGTTTCTTCATTTTTTGCATAATTCCTGGAGGTTTTATGGCCTCATAAATCAGTTAAATGATATGTTTTCTGTGGTCTTTGGCGACCCCTCTGAAACCCCCTCGTGAACCCCCAGGGGTCCTGACCCCCATGTTGAGAAACGCTGGGTTAGAAAGAACTAACTAACTAACTAACTAATTTTATTATTTATGAGTCGCCCTCCACAAATGTGCTCCGGGCGACTTACACAGCTTTGCATTTACAGTACTAAAATATTAAAATATTAAAATATTAAAATGTTAAAATATTGGAATAGACAGGTTCCAGGTCACTGGTTGTCACTCATGCATATGCTCTTCTAAATAGCCATGTCTTAAGTGCCGCCAGAAATGAAGGCAGGTCGAGAATGGCTCTTTGGTCTGGCGGCAGAAAGTTCCACAGGACAGGGGCCACAACGGAGAAAGATCTCTGTCTCGTGGACTCCAGATGAGCCTCCCTCAGACCTGGGACACAGAGAAGGTTCTCCTAGGCTGGCCGTGGTGCTCTCAGATGGATGGGTGGTATCAGATGGTCTCTTAGGTATGTAGGACCCTGGCCCCACAAGGCCTTAACTGTCAGGGTCAGGGTCTTATAAAGGACTCTGTACTTGACCGGCAGCCAGTGCAAATGCTGTAAGGAAGGCGTTATGTGGCACCTCATTGGCATTTTTGTGAGGAGCCTGGCGGCAGCATTTTGTACAATCTGGATCTTGCGAGTTACTGACTGAGGTAGACCCACGTATAAAGCGTTGCAGTAATCCAGCCTTGATGTAACCGTGGCATGGATTACCGTGGCTAGCACCTCCATTGGTAGATAGGGCACCAGTTGCCTTGCTTGACGTAGGTGGAAAAAGGCCCTTTTGCTCGTGGAGGCAATCTGGGCCTCCATCGTCATGTTAGAGTCCAGGATGACACCGAGGCTCTTCACAGTGGAGGATGGTGTCAGCGGTTCCCCTTCAAAGGGTGGCAGTGGGTTGACTAGTTCTGATGGACGGCCCGGCCACAAAATTTCAGTTTTTGCTGGATTTACTTTCAGTTTGTGGGCCCATAGCCATCTCGTCACTGCTCCTAGGCACTGGGTAAAGTTGTCAGGCACCGAGTTTGCTCCAGGTTCCAGCTTTAGGAGGAGCTGAGTGTCGTCGGCATACTGGTAGCATTTCAGCCCAAAGCTCCGGACTAGTCCAGCGAGAGGCCGGACATAGATGTTGAACAGCATAGGTGATAATATGGCGCCTTGGGGGACTCCACACTCAAGAAGGGATTTTCCAGATGTTTGGCCTAGCCATTCTACTCGAACTGGGTTAGCTCAGCAGAATCATGTTGTTCTTGCTGGTGGAAGCCTCAACTTAGACAGGCTTTCTTGGATTCTGATGCTTCATTAGACATAGGCTGAGTCCAGTTCCTGCATACTTTCGTACAGCTGTTCTTGTGGATGACAGTGTCTCTGTTTCTGTTCCAACCCAAGCAGATTCTATTCTTGGGGGTGAAATAAATTCTTGGATACATTCTGCTGGCCTCCTCCACTGATTCAGACGGCCACCCACCTCCTGAGAGATTGCCATTTTGCCCTTTCCATTTGAAGCAGAGCCAGGAGCCTTCTCAATATGTTTTCCTGGCTCAGTGGACCTTCTTGTGTTGTCTGCAGACACCTCCCTGAGAGAAACACGCACACACTCCCACATGTTGCATTGTGTGCTTGCCATCACGATGCCAACTCAGCATATGAAGCACAGCCAGAAGCAGTCCCCGTACTCTGTTATGCAGTAATATCCAAATCTGCTTACTGTCTGCCACTGTGATTGAAGAACTTTCTGCAATAATGTATTAGCTAAAGCTTCCAGATTATCCCCAAAACATCAGCTTTAACAAAAGGGTAATGCCTTTTTAATCCCTGCATGATCCAGGTTCCAGTCTCTGCAGGACATTAATTCACAGCTAATACATAGATTTCCTGGCAGTTTTCTTACATGGTTGAATGAGAGGCCCTGGCATGTCCTGCCAGCTCAGTTGTAAGCCATCTCAATGCCACCTAAAGTCGTTCCCCCTCTACGCACCAGTTCAATGTTAAAGTACCAGTCTTTCAACAACCAGGTACCTGTGGCATTGAAGACATTTGCTTCTACTGGGTAACTGGGCAAATCTATGGAAATAAATCTGAGGAGCATGGCCAAATGTCAGGTATTTTTTCTATTATCCTCTAACACCAATCAGTAACTGAATAGTAACCATTAAGTTCTGTACGACATTTATTTATTTATTTATTTATTTATTTATTTGTCACGTTTCTATACCTCCCCTCTCAGCCCGAAGGCGACTCAGGACGGTTTACACAAGGCAGTCACTGCCCTCAATACAACACAAGCAAACAAACCCAAAAAATAACCATATAGCAACAATTTAACAATGTAAAACATACAATTGCAGTCTCAGCGTCATGTTGAAATCAGTTTCTGTCACATCGTCGTCATTCCATATATCTAATCAAACCTTTATATTTCATCAGCAAATACCTGCTCAAACAGCCAGGTCTTGACTTTCTTGCGAAATGTCAGGAGGGAGGGGGCCGATCTGATGTCTCTAGGGAGGGCGTTCCAAAGCTGAGGAGCCACCACTGAAAAGGCCCTGTCTCTCGTCCCCGCCAGTCGCGCCTGCGAAGAAGACGGGACCGAGAGCAGGGCCTTTCCAAATGATCTTAAACATCTCGATGATTCATAGGGAGAGATGTGTTCAGACAGGTAAGTAGGACCCGAACTGTTTAGGGCTTTAAAGGCTAAAGCCAGCACTTTGAATTGTGCTCGGTAGCAAACTGGCAGCCAGTGGAGCTGGCACAACAGTGGAGTTGTATGCTCTCTGAATGCCGCTCCTGTTATCAACCTGGCTGCTGTCCGTTGGACTAGTTGCAGCTTCCGAACAGTCTTCAAAGGCAACCCCACATAGAGAGCATTGCAGTAATCTATACGGGATGTAACCAGAGCGTCAACCACCGTGGCCAAGTCAGACTTCCCAAGGTACGGGCGCAGCTGGCGCACAAGTTTTAGCTGTGCAAATGCTCCCCTGGTCACCGCCGAAACCTGGGGTTCCAGGCTCAGCGATGAGTCCAGGATCACACACAGGCTGCGAACCTGCGTCTTCAGGTGGAGTGTAACCCCGTCTAACACAGGCTGTAACCCTATGCCCTGATCGGCCCCGGGGGCAGGGCTTCCAAAGTGTGGCCTAGGGTGCCAAAAGGAGTTAATCCGGGCCTGAGTTACAAGCTCTGTCTGTGTGCTTTCATGTGCATGTGTACTCCCCGCCCCACCCAACGAAACGTCATGACTAAAAAAAGCTCTACTTTGCTCTTTACATCACATAGTTGTAGTGCTGTGATTCCCATTTAACTGCCATGATTCCAGCCTAGGAAATCCTGGAATTCGCAGTTTGAAGGGAGGCAGCGCTTCCTTGGTGCCTCATACAGACAACAAACCTTGGGATTTCATAGAATGCTGGCAATAAGGCTGATGTAGAATCATAGTGCTATGACTGCATGATGCAAAAGACCCCAAGGTCAATATTAGTTTTTGCAACTGAGGAACTAATAAGTATAACTGCATCAATTCACCTCCTGCCTGTGTTCAATCACAAACAAGCAAAGACTAAGCAGAGCAGGAAGAGGCAAACTGTGAATTTTCATCATCTTGGTGCTGTTGCCTTAAATACTTTGACAAATTTCCCCCTCACGCTACTTTAACTATCAAAATCCACATTACCAATCACAACATATAGATCATATGTTGCGCACTTGTCTCTAATGTGATAGGAATGTATTCCTGAAGTGCATTTAGTGTGTAGTGTACAATATGCTCACAATATACCCGGCACCGTCTGGTTTTAGGCCGGGGCATGGTACCGAGACAGCCTTGGTTGCCTTATTGGATGATCTACGCTGGGAGCTCAACAGGGGGAGTGTGTCCCTGTTGGTTCTGCTGGACCTCTCAGCGGCCTTCGATACCGTTGACCACAGTATCCTTCTGGGACGCCTCGCAGAGATGGGGCTTGGAGGTACTGTCTTGCAGTGGCTCCGATCTTTTCTGGAGGGCCGATCTCAGAAGGTGTTACTGGGAGATACCTGTTCAACCCCTCAACCATTGTCTTGTGGGGTTCCTCAGGGTTCAATACTATCTCCCATGTTGTTTAACATCTACATGAAGCCGCTGGGAGAGGTCATCCAGAGTTTTGGGGTGCGGTGTTATCTGTACGCAGATGACGTCCAACTCTGTCACTCCTTTTCACCTACTACTAAGGAGGCTGTTTTGGTCCTGAACTGGTGCTTGGTCGCTGTGTCGGATTGGATGAGGGTGAACAAATTGAAATTGAATCCAGACAAGACAGAGGCACTCCTGGTCAGTCGAAAGGCCGAATAGGGCATAGGGTTACAGCCTGTGTCGGACGGGGTTACCCTCCCCCTGAAGACGCAGGTTCGCAGTCTGGGTGTGATCCTGGACTCATCGCTGAGCCTGGAATCTCAAGTTTCGGTGGTGACCAGGGGAGCATTCGCACAATTAAAACTTGTGTGCCAGCTGCGTCCGTACCTTGGGAAGTCTGACTTGGCCACGGTAGTCCATGCTCTGGTTACATCCCATATAGATTACTGCAATGCTCTCTACGTGGGGCTGCCTTTGAAGACTGCTTGGAAGCTTCAACTGATAGCAGGCAGGTTGATAACAGGAGCGGCACTCAGGGGGTGTACAACTCCCCTGTTGTGCCAGCTCCACTGGCTGCCAGTTTGCTACCGGGCACAATTCAAAGTGCTGGTTTTAGCCTTTAAAGCTCTAAATGGTTCTGGTCCAACTTACTTGTCCGAGCGCATCTCTCCCTATGAACCATCAAGATGCTTAAGATCATCCAGAGATGCCCCGCTTTCAGTCCCGCCTGCTTCGTAGGCACGTCTGGTGGGGACGAGAGACAGGGCCTTCTCAGTGGTGGCTCCTCGGCCTTGAACTCCCTACCTAATGACATCAGATTGGCCCCCTCCCTCCTGACATTTTGTAAGAAAGTCAAGACCTGGCTGTTCGAGCAGGCATTCGCAGATGAACTTTAATTAATCAAGATCAAAGGATTAATATGACGACAAAACGAAAACCGATTTTAAGATTGTGGAGCTGAGATTTGTATTTTGTAGTTTTAATTGTTAATTTATATAGTTTTATATGATTGTTTTTATCTTATTGTGATGTGTTGTATGTGGGCACTTGCTGCCGCTTGTTCACCACCTCGAGTTGTCTTCGGGCTGAGAGAGGCGGTATAGAAGCATAGCAAATAAATAAATAAATTTGCTGGGGGTGGGGTGGGAGTGTATGTTCAGGCTTTTGATTGTCCCCACATTTTCCAGCAAGACTGCAATCCCTCTTCCGCTACTAGCAAAGGGAAAAACAAGAATCGCCTATGAGAGACAGTTTGATGTCTGACAGATGTTCATTCTACAGTTTCTCTCTTACCCTCAGCAGCATGGAAATTGTGATCTCAGAAATGGGATTAGTGTGGGTTGGAGGATGTCACTCTCTCCCTCTCTCCAAGACACCTAGTGTGGCATCCAGTATGGCTCAGAGGGGTGTTAAAAGTAGTACCCCTACATTCAGGGCAGGATCTTACATTACGCAAATTAAGCACCCACGGAGAGCGCCATATATTCAGGAGCACATCCGCCACCAAACGCCCGTTCTCTGTCTCCAGCCCCGTGGAAGGCGGCCCACATGCGCCACACCAAATCCGGCGCGAGCAGGCCAGAGCCACCCGCAGCGGCTCCATGAGGCCGGAGGACGCATGTGCGGAGCCTTTGCCCGCCAAACCCTCATCAGTATCCAATCTCCATGAGGCCGGAGAGTGAGGGGGCGCCAAAATAATGTTCGCTTACCATTTTGAATTACCTTAGTCCAGTTCTGCTTTCGGCTTATAAAGTGTGTGTGTGGGGGGGGGGGGGGGGGGAGAAAGCAGTCACAACATCACAACGGCTTTATTACTGCCAGCTAATGTATCTGATGTACTATTTGAAGTCATATATGGTGCTTGCAAAACATTTCAGACAAGATAATAGAAAATGCACTACTTGTACTTTTTAAAGGACAACTATCTAGTCAAATAAGACCACACATGGGAATCCAAAGTCAATGGAAAGAGCAGCACCAAATATTGTCCACTTGAGCTATTTTAGGTTTCTGAAAAAAATATGTCAATTTCAAAATATAATAGTTTTGTCCCTATGTTGCCTTTGAAGCCGAAGCTCAGTTTTTTTCAAAATAAAAACAACCAGAGACTTTTAGGAAAAACCGTTTTGTACTGAGCCGCATTTCTTAAATTGGGTACAGCAAGTATTATCTCAATCTTTCCAGGAAGAAGAGGCACATGATATTTGCAGCCGTAATGGAAAAATAGCAATCGGCCTAAATCATGCAATCATAGAATCAAATATGTCAGAAGAACCTCAAGACTATCTAATATGAAGTTTGCTTTACTGAAATAGGAACATCCCCATCTTGAGTGATTTTATGATGCCTATAAATATTTTTCTGAAATTTCAACTATATCATGAGATACCATGACTCATTATAAAAAGTGAATTATGCTTGGCAAAGTGGGAGGCAGTAAGAAATTAGGAAGACCATATTTCAGTTGGAGAATTTCAGTCAAGGATGTCTTGGGCTGGATCTACACTGCCATATAATCCAGTTTCTGAATCCAATTATCTGCTTTGACCTGAATCATATGAGTCTACACCAGTGGTGGTCAAACTACGGCCCACGGGCCATATGTGGCCCGGCAGCCGACTCTGTGCAGCCCGGGAAAAAGGGTGTCGGGGGCGGGGCCAAGAAGAAGGGGTGCCGCTGCCGCCATCCCATGGCGGCGGCTTTGGAGTGCCCCAGGCTCTCCGATGGCCAGCGTGGGAGGCTCAGTGCCGGCGGCGTGGTGGGGAGCCGCAGGAGTCAGGAAACTACGGTTCCCAGAATGCCTCAGCCAGCTCATCCAGGGCTACAGGAAGTCGTCCAAAGGCTCCTCCTGCCACACCACCGGTACTGACCCTCCCACGCTGGCCTTCTGTAACCTCTCCATGCAGGAGGAGGAGGCGGAGAGCCCGTAGCTGGTGCTGCCTCCAACCTGGGGCCCTCCCTCACTCCACCGACGTGTGACCCTCCACGCAAGAGGGTCAAAGCCCAGGATTGCCACCACGAGGGCACTCCGGAGCTGCCGGAGAAGGGGGTTCTACATAAATTATGTAGATTAGACTGCAGCTCCACCTTTAGGTGCGGCCCTCCATAATATTTTTTGGCTCTCGTGTGGCCCCTTGGAAAAAATAATTGCCCACCCCTGGTCTACACTGCCATATAATCCAGTTCAAAGCAAATAATTTGGATTATATGGCAGTGTTGATGGGGTCTTTGAAAGAGGTTATTTAATTGATGGCTATTAACAGCAACAGAACAACTATTTCCTGAAGTTTCAATTTCTGCAAAACCAAGTTTTTGCAAAATTCAGAAAGAGTTCACAATTCTGGACAGAATCGTGAGATCGGTTTGAAATAAGAATTATCTGTATTTTCCTTACTTAAAACTGTCATTTTGTCATTTCTTCCTATAATCATGACCTCTATGTTCTTACTTTACAAGTTAAAAGATAACATAAATCATATTTACACCCCATCTTCCCACTGTAAATTTCATCCAACATGAATGAAAACTTCTGTTGTCATCTTGTCAACCCTTTGAGGGAGAGAAGTTGAAAAGTAGCAGTTTACGCAGGACCGCCATGTGAATCATACAAGAGCCTGAAGCCAGTTCTTCCCATTCCATATGTAACATGGTTTTCTATTTAACACACAAGTTCATAAGCCCACCTTCATTTTAAGCTATATAATATTAAAGCCTTAGGTAGCACAGTTTTAATGGCAAACAAGAAACATAAAAAGTAAAAAAAATCTTGCAGCAAACTAAATTAAGATTCAAAGTTTGATTGCTGTTCACACATTTTCTGTAGTCAGAACATGCTTTCATTATGCCATTGCCCCTGCCTCATTAACTGAATTTTATTGGAGATTCACACGATGCCATCTTCCCCTGGTAAGCTTTACTTGTTTTTCTACCAGTTCTTTCATTAGTTCCCTTACTGAAGTAAATCCACTAAGAAAAAGTTGTAATAGCTGCCTTCTGCCTTCTCAATGATGAGCCCTTAGACTAGAATTTACCTAACTTAATCACATTTCCTCAAACAAATATTTTACAATTAAACTTGGGGTTTTTAATTTCTTTCATAAACCGAAAACAATATCCAGGTTCTTATGACATCATTTTTCCCCTAGAAATTGAAAATAAATATGGCTCTGGGTCCTTCCAGCCAGGGCTCAATCCCGGGAGGAACTGGAATATTATATCCCAGTTCCTCTTGGGATTCAGGCCACACACCTCCCTCAAACCCTGGGCTTTCCCTGGGGCAGGGTGATGGCAGCAGTGGTGGCTCCATGCCCTCCTGATTCAACCAGAAGTTGGCCTGGGAGGAAATGGAACTAGCCCCCCATTAACCCCGCCCCCCAAACTTATTTATTTATTTATTTATTCGTTCGACTTAATATACCGCTCTCCCTGGAGCCCAGAGCAGTTTACAGAGTTAAAAACAGATGACCACATAAAATGCAATAAAACCAGATAAAACCCCCAGTTAAAATCAAATTCCAGCAGAACTGCAATGGCAGTAGGAATATGCTGACAGCGACACAACAGGATGCTGATAACATGGCATTGGTTATGGACCAAATGCCTGTCTGAATAGCCAGGTCTTTACGGCTCTACAGAATGGCATTAAGTCCCGGATGGCTCGCAGCTCTTCGGGGAGGGTGTTCCACAGGGTTGGCGCAGCTACGGCAAACGCCCTCTGCTAGCAAGTCTATAGACCTTAATGCCCGGCACATCCAATAGATTGAGCCCCTCTGAGCGCAGTGATCTCCTGGGCACATAAGGGGTAAGCCGCTCCCTCAGGTACACTGGCCCCAAACCATATAAGGCCTTGAAAGTTAAAACTAACACCTTGAAGGTGACCCGGAATTCAATTGGAAGCCAGTGCAGCTCGCACAAGAGTGGAGTCACGTGGGCAGATCTTGATGCTCCTGAGAGCAGACGTGCTGCAGCGTTCTGCACCAGCTTGAGTTTCTGGAACGCTGACAAGGGTAGGCCAATGTACAGCGCATTACAGTAATCGAGCCTCGAGATGACCGTGGCTTGGATCACCGTGGCCAGGTCACAGCGAGAGAGGTAAGGAGCCAGACGTTTTGCCTGTCGTAGGTGGTAGAAAGCTATCTTGCAGGCACAGGCAATATGCGCCTCCATAGACAGCTGGGCGTCCAGCCGGACCCCTAGGCTCTTTACTGACGGTTGCGGGCGAAGAGCCACGCCGTCGAACGTCGGCAACTGGGTCTCTACCCCTCCCGGGCGGCCCAGCCACAAGATCTCCGTCTTCGCCGGGTTCACCTTCAACTTACTGGCTCGCAGCCATCCAGTTACGGCTTCTAGGCAGAGATGGGAATTATCGGGTACAGAGTCCAACCCGGGTTCCATCCTCAGAATGAGCTGGGTGTCATCAGCGTACTGATGACATTCCAGCCCAAAACTCCGTACCAATTGGGCGAGTGGTCACATGTAGATGTTAAATAACAGCGGGGAGAGAATGGCCCCCTGAGGGACTCCACAATGTAAGGGGGAGCCCTTGGAGACCACCCCTCCCCACTTCACTCGCTGCAGGCGGTTTTGGAGGAAGGAGGACAGCCAGTTGAGGGCTATCCCCCTCACCCCCGCCACCGCCAGGCGGTGTGTCAAAAGTTGGTAATCGACAGTATCAAACGCTGCCGTGAGGTCCAATAACACAAGCAGCGCCAATCCGCCTCGGTCCAAATGGCAATGGAGTAGGTCTGTGATGGAGACCAGGACAGTCTCCGTCCCATGGCCCAAACGGAAGCTGGACTGAAAGGGGTCTACCTGAGGGGCCTGGCTGCAAGTTTAGACCTCTCAGGCAAAAGCCCGAAGAATGGAGATTGCAGTGAGGATTAACCCCTGGGATTGCAGAAGCGATCCCAGAAGTCAATCTCCACAGAACCCACATCTCGAAAGATCCGGACCTTATATTAAGCTCCGGATCTTTCCAGGTGTTTAATCTGAAGTAAAATGGGAAATCCCAATTTACTCCAGATTAATTTGGGTTTACCTGAGGCATCATTTGGTAAACCCGAGACAGGTCCCACGTTGTGGGCCTGTCTGGAAGGGCCCTATGTTAATCATTTAGCAAAATCTCAGAATATCCACTGTGACATTGCTGTTGTGTTCTAACTTCTGGTGACATTAAAGTGAACCTCTAACTAACTAACTTACTAACTAACTTTATTTCTTATGAGTCACCCTCCACCAAAGGTGCTCTGGGCGACTTACACAATTAAAATAAACAGGTTACATAGTCACCGCTTGTTACTAACAATCATAGGCTCTTCTGAAAAGCAGTGCCTTGAGTGCCCCTAAAAATGTATGTAGATCAGGAGTGGCTCTTTGGTCTGGCGGTAGGGAGTTCCACAAGATTGGGGCTACAATGGAGAAGGATCTCTGTCTTGTGGACTCCAAACGAACCTCTCTAGGGCCAGGGCCATAGAGAAGATTCTCATGAGCGGACCGTGACAGTCTCTGGTGGTGGAGTGGCATTAAACGGTCTCTTAGATATGAAGGACCCTGACCTCGAAAGGCCTTGAATGCTAGGACCAGGGTCTTATAGAGGATTCTGTGTTCAACCGGCAGCCAATGCAAGCGCTGCAGAGACGGCGTTATATGGCACCTCATTGATGTTTTTGTGAGGAGTCTAGCAGCTGCATTTTGCACAATTTGGATCTTGCGGTGCTGCTCGAGGTAAGCCCACATACAAAGCATTGCAGTAATCCAGCCTCGACGTAACCGTGGCATGGATTACCATAGGCAGCGCCTCTGTTGGTAAATAAGGCGCCAACTGCCTCACTTGGCATAGATGAAAGAAGGCCCTTTTACTAGTGGAGGCAATCTGGGCTTCCTTTGGAATCCAGGATAACACCGAGACTCTTTACCGGGGGGGGGGGGGGGATGAAACTAACGGTTCCCCTTCAAAAGATGGTAATGGACCAACTAATTCTGATGGGTGGCCAGGCCACAAGATTTCAGTTTTTGCTGGATTTACTTTCAATTTATGGGCACGTAGCCATCTTGTCACCGCTCCAAGACACCGGGTGAAGTTATCTAGTACTGAAGTTGTTCTAATTTTAGGAGAAGCTGGGTGTCATCAGCGTATTGGAAACATTCTAATCCAAATCTCCGGACTAGCTTGGCGAGAGGTCGAACATAGATGTTAAACAGCATTGGCGATAGAATAGCGCCTTGGGGTACTCCACAGTCGAGAGGGGATTTCTCAGATACTTGGCCCAGCCACTCCACTCATTGACTATGCCCTCGCAAGAATGTGTTGAACCACGTTATTGCTGATCCTTGAATTCCAATAGCAGCTGATCGTTGGATCAGTAGATCATGGTCTACTGTATAGAAAGCTGTGGTGAGGTCAAGCAACACCAGGAATACCGATTTTCCTTTGTCTAGCTGGCGACGGATGTCATCAGAGATGGCCACCAGAACAGTCTCGGTCCCATGGGTTTTATTGGCAGAATATATTCACAGAGGGTTTGCCCTTGCCTTCTTTTGAGGCTGAGATTATATGGCTTGTTCAGAGTCACCCACTGGGTTTCCATGGTTGGGCAAGGATCTGAAACCTGGTCTCCCAGTGCCCTCATCCAGGAATCAAATCACTGCACTACAGTCATTAGGCCAATCAAAAGTCACAAAATATATCATGTTAGCTTTCTGAAACCAGCTGACATCTTCATCAAGGAAAGATATTAAAAATCAGAACTCAAAATCATAGTATTGGCATCACATCTGCAACTTACTTAAGAGGTTCTTATGATGGTCTTGAGGGGGGTCCATGGAGAATGAGGCTATATTGCTTCATAACTATGAGGACACTGGAAACAAAGGCAAGATAAGACATGCAATAACAATTCCTTCTCCATATGCAGTAACAGCACACTTCCTTTTGTGAAATGGCTCTGTCTCTGTCTTTTCTACTTACTATACAAACATCTGTATGTGATTGTTCATGTCTGTTCATTTCTGTTAGTGATTGCCCTGCTATGATGGAATTCATGAATTTCCTAAGCAGTTTTTCCTCTCTTTCACCAAAAGCTGACATTCAAAGACTTCATATTCTAGTATTGGGGTCCTTTCACACTATGTAATTATAGTGCTATGATTCCATTTTAACTACCGTGCCAAAGTACTAGACCAGGGGTGCCCACACTTTTTCAGCATGCGAGCTACTTATAATAAAGCCAAGTCAGAAAGATCTATCTACCTCCTCAAGGCTGGGTAGGGGAGGGGCAGGGGAGGGGCTTGGCACAGCCTGGCTCTGCCCCCCTCTTGCTTCAGCTCTACCAGCAGCTTCTCCGGGCTTGAGGATGGCAGTGCCAAGCCTGCCTTGTGCTAGCAATGCGACCACTGGCTTGGCATTGCCATCCTCAAGCCTGGTAGAGCGGAAGCCAGAGGGGGTTGGAGCCAGGTTGCGCCAAGCCCCGCCCCCTCCCCTCTGGCTTTGGAGCTCCCAGCAGCTTCTCCAGGCTAGAGGATGGCAATGCCAAGCCAGTGGTGACATAGCTAGCACAAGGCTGGCTTGGCACTGCCATCCTCAAGCCTGGAGAAGCTGCTGGTAGAGCGGAAGCCAGAGGGGGGTCAAGCCAGGTCACGCCAAGCCCCTCCCCTCTGGCTTTGGCGCTCCCAGCAGCTTCTCCAGGCTTGAGGATGGCAATGCCAAGCCAGCCTTGTGCTAGCTATGTCACCACTGGCTTGGCATTGCCATCCTCAAGCCTGGAGAAGCTGTTGGGAGTGGCAAAGCTGGGGAGGGGGCGGGGCTTGGCACGGCCTGTCTCCGCCCCCTCTGAGAAGTGCCCCATCCGGCTGGGATCGACCTCCTTCGGTCCCGGGATCGACTGGTCGATCGCGATCGACTTCCTGGGCAGCCCTGTACTAGACAGTACAAGGGTTTGGAATTTTGTGAGAATCCTAAATGTCTCTCCCTAATTAGCAAATCCCAGGGTCCATGGGATGTTCCTGTTGCAGACAGTGGAATCACAACACATATTAATGGCACAGTTTGAAAGGGCTCACTGTACCTACTTACTTTTCCCTAGTGTCATGCCCCAACCTGACTCTAGCCCTCAGCAAGACCAACGCCATGTTAAATCCAAAGCCTCAGAGAGGCCTGAAAGTCAGCTTCTGCATAGGCCTCCAGTTCACCAAGCATTCAAGGACAAATGCAGCTTTGTTGTTTTCCAGGCCGATAAGGAGGCCTGGTACCGCGAAGCCACGGTGCCTCCTAAAGGCCCAGGTGTCTTCACTAACGAGCTGACATTCCAACCTCGGCCGAGAGGCCCGGGAGGGGTAAGCCCAGCAAAAGAGCCTGAGAAGAAGTTCTGACGCAGTTTGCGTCTTCAAGGGAAAGAACCTATTTAAGCTGCCTTCCGTTGGCTCTAGGTATCTCTCAACAACGTTAAGTCTCTTTGCCAAGCCTCCACGGAACTTTGCCTGGGCCATTGGGCCTTCCAACCTTTGGACTCTAATTGCCAAGTCTTTGTGCCAAGAACTTATCCTGGAATTAGCCCATTGGGGCATCAAGACTCTTTTACCTTAATATCCGGTTTTACCCATGGACTATTGCTTTGCAATACCCTGATGCTTGGGAGCATCAATGGACTATATTTCTATCTTCTTTACTTCTTTCAATTATTCTTAATAAAGCATTTAATCACGGCCGGTCTCAAGTGGTTTACTGAGGGATCCTTCAGGTCTAAGGTGCAACACCTAGCCTCAACTCTGATGTTCATACATTCATACATACATTGATGGATCTGCAATAGGGTTGCCACTTTTTGATATAAGAAATAAGGGACATTTACCTAAAAATACGGAATTTTTCGCAAAAATAAGGGACACTTCATAAAAACTTGAAAATCAAACGTTAGGTATGCTTTAACATTGTTGTATACAATGATCCGCCGGAAAGCATCTAAATTGGAAAGTTAACGCAGTTTGAAGTACAACTTGAACGGCAAAGGTGCGAGGCTTTCATTCAACTTTGTAGAAGCACACAAACCCAACTTTATTATTTTAAATTATTTCAAATTTATAGGCCGCCATTCCCCAGGGGCTTGGTGCCCTAAGAAGGCGGAGCCAGGATACCTAAGCCCTGCCCCTGAAGCTCCGCCCCCCGCTCCCCCCCTTTAGGCCTACTCTTTTTGAGGGAAAAAACTGCGCCTTTTCAGCGGTTCCAGCGCCGTGAGGAGCAACTCTGCCGGAGGAGGAGGTTCTGACCTGGCAGCTCCATCCTCAGCCGCCCGCTGCAGGGAGCAGCGAGGTTACTCTTTGCCTGGTCAAATTCTCATGGTGTTTGGGAAATCGGGCAGCTCTGGGTGATAATGGCGTCCTTCCTCGCAAGAGATCCTCCAAGGAAAAGATGACTGCGCAGGCACCCTGGCAAAGGGCGTGCACGCTCTCCCTCCCTCCGCTGGGCTTCTCCCCGTGCATGCGCAGTAGAAGCCTTCCACCACTCACCATTCCAATTGTATGCTGGCTGCTGGACTACGGCTCCAAGAGAGCTTTGCACGAAGGGCTGCCGAAGAGTCTTCACTTCTTTGCGCCTTCTGGGGATTGAAGGGTAAGAGAGGGAGGGACACAGTGCGAGCTAGGAATTGAAGTCCTTAAAGCCAAAGCGTGGCTCAGGCTTGCATCTTGACATTGCAACTGTGCTGCCACCTGTCCTGTCAATATGAGGCAGCAGCTGAAAATACAACACACAAAATTCAAGCTAAAATACGAGATGTCCCATATAATACGAGGCAGGTGGCAACCCTAATCTGCAATGACAGATATATCAAGCAAAAGCACAGGAATTACCAAATGGGTATCTTGTAGGCATGAGAAAAAAGTTATGAAAATGAAATGATTGGTAAGAAATTCGTAAGAAATGCTACTTTTGAGTATTTCCGCATCTGGAACGCCAACCAGGAAGTGGACTTTCTTTATAGAACTTCGGGGGCCAGAATTTTCTTAAGTGTCGTTTTTGGTCGTAAGGGGGGGGGGGCACCCTCCTTCTCTCTCACCACCCTCCCGCCTCCCTTGCCAATAAGTATTATGGCAAGGCAAGCCCTAAACTCGCTCCTTCTTTCGGCTGGAAGCCTGGAAAAAATGTAAACAGAGAGGTTTACTCAGAAGTAAATCTGCAAAGGAGGCCACTTTGGATGAAGTGCCCTCCTTTGTGGATTTACTTCTGAGTAAACCTCTCTGTTTACATTTTTTCCAGGCTTCTCTATGAGCCCGGGATTCTGCAACAAATCCCCCCCCCCAAAGAATATGTATGTGTGTGCACCCAGGCAGCAAACGCTGTGCCCGGGGTTTTGGCTTTTCCCGGGCTCATAAAGAAGAGCCTTTTGCAGTTTGCACCGCTTGAGGAGGGACCACAGTCAGAGTACTTCGGTTTGAATTTTACCTCTTCTTATACCCATTGTTATTACTGCTGTATTATTGCATGTGCATGGAATGTGACCAGTTGGATTACTTATAATATTAGGCACTTACAGTAGCATTCATTCTATTATACATTAGGTTGGTTTCTCACCCCAATATTCTTTGATGCTTTAGATCCTGGCAGGGCAGGAGGAGTGGACGGCTCTCCCCCCTCCCTCCTTCCTATTTGGAGAGTCCCATCTAGAATTCAGTGTGATTTATTCAAGTTTTGGCCTACAACTCCCAGAAATCCCAGCCAATTTACCAGCTGTTAGGATTTCTGGGAGTTGTAGGCCAAAACCATCTGGAATGCGCATGCGCTGGCATCCAAACTACTAACAAATTTCGTTAGTAATTAAGTTACATTTTAGAAATTTTTGGAATTTTTTTTGTAAGTCTTTCTTTTACTAATAAAAAAAAATCCCCCCCATTTGATTTTAGAATCGCCATTTTTGGGTTCGAAACCATGCCTAGTATGTTGCATATCTTTCTAAGAAACCATAGCTCCCTGGAAGTCTACAGCATGACAGTGCAACAAGCCTCATCGAATAGGCCCTTCATCTACTGAGAGAATTTCTTAGAAGGATTAGTGCATTCAGCTGCCTAAAACAGGTACTTCCCTGACTTTGTAGAAAATGACATTTTGTTTTTCATCACACACACCATTTTGGAGCAATGATAGCGAAAAATTACTGAAGCACTATAATGAGCCATGGCATGTGCGCACACACGTACATGCTCTTAAAGGTTACTCCATGTTAGTTGGCTATCAGAAGTGGCTGGAGGGAACAATGGTTCAAGGAAATCGAAGAAACTTTTCCCAAGGCATTTCCTTACAGAATTATTTTGTTGTTGTGGTACAGTGATGCACTCATCACCTAGTAAATCTAGCAGAAGCCTCAATAATGAACGTATCTTTTACAGTTCAGCATAAGTTTAAACCCAACTTCTTGAAAGCAAATATGGGCAAAATCAAAGCTGTAGTTTTCATCCATGCAGAACATAATGAAACATACCTTTTAGTAACATACTGTATGTCTAGAATTTTGCTCTATGTCACCTAATAACCAGAAAAATTATATGAATACATTCAGAGCTGGGAGGTCGGGTGAAAAGACTGGTTGAATCAGCCTAATCTACATAATAACAACAGTTTGGTAGAACTTTGTCATGATTCCCTCCTATTAACTCTTTGGAATTGCAATCCCCAAGGCACTACTTTTCACCATGTAATACTCACACTTGTTAACCCCTCTTTTGGCCCAAAAAAAGGTCTATGTGACTATTATGTGATTAAAGCAATATTATGTGCCTCACTCGCCTGCGTGCCTTCCCTTCTTTCAGCTATGGTACTTGTGAAGGGTTGTAGCTGGAAGCGGAGCAGGCTTCACATACTCCTTTTGGACTCAACTGAGTGAAAGGGGTGAGGGAAGTGCCACAACTGAAAGGGGGTGGCTGAAGTTTTGTGTTGTTGAATCACGGGTGCGACTATTATGTGATGAAAGCAATAATGGGGGCAAAAGGGGAAGGGGTTGCAACTATTATGTGGTGACTACTGTTACACAGTGAAATAGTATTACACTCCTCTCCATTGGCGCCCGCTTGCCGTGGGGGAGAGGCTTGCGTACCCTAATGAAGTTGTGAGCTATGCTGGCAGTGGCATAATAGTCAACAAGAAAAACACACTCACAATAGTATCTATATCAAATATATATTTATATGTGCATATACTCTATAAACAAATTAAATAGTAGTCGCCCTTAAATAGTTCATAAACATGGGAAAAACAACAAACCGAGTGCAATATACTGTACCCTGTTAGGGCAGATTAAAGGTCCATTAGTCCATATGGTATATGTCAGTCCACAGAGTTGATAAGCAGGGTGAGTACAAAGGAGTTAGTAAGTTCCAATCGGCATACAAAAGCAGAAATAAATCCGAGGCGCTGGGGAGTGTTAGTCCAAATAGTTCCGTTATATCCAAAAGGCAACAAAAGTAATCGTAGATCCACACTGAAGATAGGACAAACCAAGGCAAAATATCAAGCTTGGAGATAAACCAAGATAACTGGAAGCCGACAGTGCGTTTTATACACATATATATTGGCCACCGAAAATCCATTTTGCTCCCAATTGAACTTTCTCAAGGCTTCAATTTCTGTATTTTAGAGTCCTCTCTGTGGAAATCAATCAAATAATGTAATATAATGCATAAGATTACAACAAGTGAAAACCCTATCAAGAAATGCATAATATAATGTACAATACATACCATCACTGCATACAACAATCACACGTGATCGCATCCAGCCAAAAATGCTTCCTTTTCGGTCAAAACATTCACCACGTGTGCATCAACTAACGTCACGTACGCAATCACATATGACTGTCCCAAAACCTATGTGGGAATGACGTCAAGACAAGTCAGACAAAGATTTGTGGAACATAGGAGTAGAATCTGTTCAGGGGGTGAGGAGATTTCCTTTTACGCCCATTGCAAGCAACTCCATCATGATCCGGACAGCCTCAAACTGCAGGTCTTGGAAAAAATAGATCCCCATCCTCATGCTGATTGCAATCAGTTGCTACGCAACCAGGAATGTAAATGGATCATCCTCCTCAAAACAGAAGTCCCAAATGCGTTAAATGAACCGGCCAGTCTGCATTCTTTATTAGCCTAACACCTGCAATTGTTAATTACTGTGGATCTATATAGTTCAAGAGAATCTTGACCAATTACCTTTGGGTCACCTTGCTGATTCAGCAAGGCTGTGCTATTGTTGTATCCAGTGATGGTATGTATTGTACATTATATTATATTATGCACTTCACTTGTTGTAATCTTATGCATTATATTACGTTATTATTTGATTGATTTCCACAGAGAGAACTCTAAAATACAGAAATTGAAGCCTTGAGAAACCTCAGTTGGGAGAGAAACAGATTTTTGGTGGCCAATATATATGCGTATAAAACACACCGTCGGCTTCCAGTTATCCCGGTTTATCTCCAAGTTTGATGTTTTGCCTTGGTTCAAAAACACCACAACCAATTCCACCACCTAGCCTTCAGATACAACGCTGCAGAAGACTACAGCATGGTGCCAGAGGCCGACATTGGCACCCTAACGCACATCTGCACACACTGCAAAGCCCTGAAATACCCAGCAGAAACAACAGGAATGTGCTGCCTAAAGTCTCTCTACCACCACTTGCCACTCCTCCACAACCACTACAGACTTTGCTGAGTGGACACACTCCAGAATCAAAACACTTCCTCCGCTATATAAGACAATACAACTCATGCTTCCAGATAACATCATTTGGAGCACACATAGAAAGTGCGCAATTCATGCCTACATGACCCCACCAAGACCGTAAGTAACATCATTTCCAACCCTTACATCTCGCATCTCCTAAATAGGGCACAGCAACGCGTGCCGGGTACAGCTAGTATATATATATATATTTGATATAGATACTATTGTGAGTGTGTTTTTCTTCTTGACTATTACCCTAGCTCCTTGTGTTAGTGGCATAATAGTCACCGGTAGGGCCTCCCATGCCAGACAGGTCACAACCGAAGGGTCTGACAAAGAGCGTCAATGGGTAGGATGGGCTCTCTAGCCTTTTGGCAACCATCCTAAGAGAAGGAAAACTCTAATTTCAAATCTGGGCAGATGGTGGTCGTCTAACCCTGTAAAGTCAACCATCTAGAGAAGGAAACTCAAATCAAACCTACGACCTGAGGACCTCGCTGCCACCGTCCAAGCTTGCTAGGCCCTTGTGGATGAACCTTTGGTTTAAAGGGTGAGGCCAGTTCTGTGCACGCTGCGCTTCACCAGAAAAATCCATTGCACAGGCTCAAAGGACACATCCAACCTCTGAATAGTCATCAACACGCTTGTAGAAAGTGTGGGATGAGTCCTTCCTAAGTAATGCCAGAAAAAGAGAGAGAGAGAGAGAGAGAGAGAGAGAGAGAGAGAGAGTATTACACTAGTCCATCCCCTTAAGCTGAAACACATCAACTCTCTAGTAGATGTACCTCATCAAAATACAAATCCCAGGATTCCATAAAACACGGAACCATGAAAATTAAAGAGGCACCAAAATGCTCTAATTCTGTAGTCTGGTTACATTCTTAGAACGAGAACAGAAAGCTCAGTGTCATAGTACAAAATAATAGCTGCACAGGAAGGAGATTCTAAAATCACTAACTAAAGCAAAATCTGTGTTTTTGTGAAGGAAAACCCCAAAGCACTTCCTCAATATAGAGGAACTCCATGGAGGCTAATTTGCATGCCTGTGTGTATTCATGTGAGTATGTAGCAGTTTTATGCTAAGCTTGAGAGTTCCGTGACTCACATATAGAAACAGCACCTTTCCTATATACAGCAAATTGTCTATTGGTCAGAAGCACTACCATTAACTGTTCGTGCTTTAGGGGAATGCATAGAAGTTCTCTCCATTTGCATTTGCTATCTAAATGTGAGCTGGATGTTCCAGGACCAATTTGTAGCACTTTTACGTAAAAGGAGTTTTGGTATTAAGAACCCGGAAAGAGTTTTGCTGGCAACCTTGGAGAGCTGCTTCCAATCAATCAGCTTAGGCTAAAGTTGGTCTAGGTGCAAGCACCCTCTCACACTACACCAGGGGTCGAGAACCTTTTTGACTCAGAGAGCCATAAAAGCAAAACATTTGGAAATGTATTTCAGTGAGAACCATATAATATATTTATTATATAAAGGAGGTCCCGTTGTCGAATGACTGACAGTGGCAGAGAAACCTTCCAAGGCAGAAACACCAAACTTGCCAACAAAAATAGGCCTCAAGCTAGGAAGGTTTTTAGCAAAGAAACTCCTCCCCCACAAACCTAGAAGGCCCCCAAAACAATGATACAATAAACACTACATTTCCCAGCATCCTCTGCGGCAGCCAGTGAAACCCATTGGCCAACATCGGCCCACACAAAATGCAGGGAGGCTGAGTAACCATAGTAACGCTGGGCACAGCCAGCCAAGGCTAGGATAGAATGCTGAGTGATTTGATTTCAGTCAGTTGGTGTTTGAGGGTTAAAATGCCAAGGCCAAGCTCTAGGAGGGAGCAGGTTCCCACACTCGAGAAACACAATCCAAAAGACCAAGCCAGCAAAAAATACCACACAATGCCAATATGCAGAAGATACACAACTATGTGCACAGAGCACAAACACATACCACCAGAATAACACAAACTCGCAAAACCACTCACAGGACAAAAGACACCCACAACAAAAGACACCCACTTTACAAACACCACACCCACAACATGACAGCCACACAACTCGCGATGCCTACCTCTACAGACCCACAACACAACAGACACAGAACACACACAACGCATACATACCACTGCTACACAGAAACCTACACAGGACAACCAACTAACACAGGAGGACATAACAACTACCAGGAGGACATAACACTAACACAAATAGGGCACCAGGGACACAGGCACCACTGACAAACACATACCGCCAGAATAACACAAACTTGCAAAACCCACAAAAAAAAAACAATCCTGCAACACAAAAACTCACCCCAACCAAAATTCACAACAAACACCACTGGCAAAAGCAACACCCCCTCAACATCACAACCAGCACACAGCCAGACTGAGACAACTATGTCACCACAACACACACAAATACACCCCACAAATACCTGACAACTTCCCCAACACAAAACCCAGGACTGCACTCACTACTCACCACCACACACACCTCCAAATACACACACATCCCAGGCACAATACTCCAGGAATTCCTACCCACACAACACAACTTCCTATCACAACCCATCCCCCCAACCTTACGGGACCCCACACACACAACACCTACCACCACCACAAACAAAAACCAACTCCACCTATCCTCCAACCACAACACAACACTGTACTGATAATCTACAAACACACACAAACACCCAAAATACCCCACTCACACAAGCATCAACCTCTACATCAACACAGCAGACGGAAAGACAAAAACATTGTATATCCACAAGCTCTGCAGAATGCCAGCAACACCACACACTGACAACTCCTCAGGACTTCAACATCCCACCCACCAGAACAACCCACAAAGACACAGCCATGACCCCACCAAGACCATAAGTAACATGAATTCCAACCCTTACATACTCCGACTTTCTCGCATCTCCTAAATAGGGCACAGCAACGCATGCCGGGTACAGCTAGTATAATATATTTTAAGACTGAATTCAACTAAATGTGAGTTTATACTTACATACTATGAGAAAAGGATTCCCCCAGCAGAATGACGGGACACTTCAGACCAGGCTCTGCAAAAGGCATGCTCAGGACTCTGGGAAGGAAGAGAAGACAGAAGGAAGGGCGAAAGAAAGAAAGAAAGAAAGGAAGAATGACAGAGGAAATAAAGGAGGGAGGGGGAGAGGAAGAAGGAAATGGGAAGGGAGGAAAGGAAAGGGTTGGGAAAAGGAAGGAAAGGGAGTGAGGAAAAAGTAAAATAATGAAGGGAAAAGAGGAAAAGAAAGAAGGGGAGAGAGAGGAAAGTGAAAAGTAAGGAAGGAGAAGGAAAGGAAGATGGGAAAAAGTATAGAAGGAAGGGGGAGGGAGGGAGGGAAAAGGAAGGAGAGGAGAAGGAAAGGGTGAAGAGGGAGAAAGAAAGGAAGGAGGAAGGAAGGAAGAGGGAGAATGGAGGAAAGAAGGAAGAGAAGAGGGAGGGAAAAGGAAGGAGAGGAGAAGGAAAGGGTGAAGAGGGAGAAAGGAAGGAAGGAGGAAGGAAGGAAGAGGGAGAATGGAGGAAAGAAGGAAGAGAAGAGGGAGGGAAAAGGAAGGAGAGAAGGAGAAGGAAAGGGTGAAGGGGGAGAAAGAAAGGAAGAGGAAGGAAGGAAGAGGGAGAATGGAGGAAAGAAGGAAGAGAAGAGGGAGGGAAAAGGAAGGAGAGAAGGAGAAGGAAAGGGTGAAGGGGGAAAAGGAAGGAAGAGGAAGGAAGGAAGAGGGAGAATGGAGGAAAGAAGGAAGGGGAGAGAGGGAGGGAAAAGGAAGAAGAGATGGAAAGAATGGAAGAGGAAGGAAGGAAGGAAGGAAGAGGGAGGGAGGAAAGAAGGTAGGGAGAGAGAGGGGGGAAATGAAAGAAATAGAGAGGGAAAAAGAAAGGAAGAGAAAGGAAGGAAGGGGGAGGAGGGCACAGGGCCAAGACGGACCTTGGTGTCGACGTCCGCAAGGTAGTCCCTCCGGAAGAGGCAGCGGCTCTTGAGCTGCCCGACAATGAGGGCAATGAGCTGGGCATCCCCCAGGGGCAGCGAGGCTGGGTCCGTGGTGCCAGGGCCAGGCCCGCCTCTGTCGCCTCCTCAAGGTCCGTGGCGGAGGACGAAGAGGCCACAGGGCCCCGAGAGCAGCGGGGGATGAGGAAGAGGCAGCAATGGTGGTGCGGAAGCGGCAGTCGTGGCGCATTTACATCACTCCTCCCCACTGCATGCTGGGAAACTGAGGCCCGGGCTTCTCTGGAGAGCCAAATGCGATCATGAAAAGAGCCACATCTGGCTCCTGAGCCATAGGTTCTCTACACCTAGACTCTAGGTGCAAGGATTCCTCTTCAACTGCCATGAATGTAATCCACTGAGTCCTGGGGCATGTAGTCATGAGAATAGCTCTGTGGTTGAGAAATACTCCTCCTTTGCATTGTTTTATCTTTCATTATGCCACTACCCTGCCTCGATTGTGGATTTTTTTCAGTATTTTCAGATGCTGTTGCAGCCCATTTGTAGTCCCTGTTTTTCCCCCCCAATGGCGCTTCCATAATTTTTCTTAACCATGGGAAATTCCTTAGGGAGAAAAAGACAAAATCAGAAGGTACAGGCCCTTTAACTTGCTCATGTGAATCCTCCATATGCAAACTTCCTACATGACAAAAATAATGCCGTTTCATGTGCAAAGCTATTCTTCGCTGCTTTAGTGATGGAAATAAGCAAAACACAGTTCATTTCCCCTGTACCATCTCTTCGTTATGCTGTGGGACCTGCATTGCTTTCTAATTAGTTTCCTGGTGTGATTTAAGATGTTGGTTTTTAATTTCATAAAGCTTTGAGTGGTTTCCCTCAGAGGCCGACACCTCTCCTTTCAATGTGATACCAAGGCTGCAAAGAGACTGCGAGCCCCTTAGGTATGTTTAGAAATGGAAAAAAGAATATAAAAGTAAGAAGGGATTGTGTGCATCTCTGTGTTTGTTTTAGGTTAACAGTTTCAGCTAATATGCCATAAAATGAGACACATGAGCTGACTATAGACTCCCTTCAATGAATGATTTTGTTCAGCAGCACATTTGAACATGAATCAAGGGAAGAATACATTTTCTCCACTAAGCAGACAAGGTCCAGAATCAAGTGACCCATCTGACTCATCTGTTCAGCATTTCTAAATTCAGGCAAAGGATCACATTTTTAAATGCTTTAAAACTTGTTACAAATAAAATTAACACAAGGAAGAGGCATCTCGAATCTTGTGAAAAGTTTGGATGTTGCCCCAAAAAGGGAACAAGTGAAACAATTCATTGTGGATCCAATTTTGAGGGTGTATAGCAGACCTGGGCAACCTATGACCTGCAGGCCGGATGCGGCCCGGCAGCCGATTCTGTCCAGCCCGGGGAGAAGGGCATCGGGGGCGGGGCCAATAGGAAGGGTTGCCACTGCCACCATCCCATCACGGGCTGTGGGGCCTGCATCGGCAGACAGCCTGCTGCTCCGGAGAACAATCGGAGGAGCGGCAGCTTTGGAGTGCCTGCCGTCCCAGGAGGCGATCCGGGCCTCTAGCGGGAGCAGTTGGCGACCTGTGGCGCCGGATCGCCCTGGTGACCCGGAAGACTTGATCGTTTTCCAGTTCGCCAGAGTGATCACCCACCGCAGCTCACTGACTACTCCCGTTGCAGGCCCGGATTGCCTCCCGGGATGGCAGGCACTCCATGGCAGGGCGATCAGCTGGGGAATGGCTGGGGGCGAGAGCGGGCGGAGGCCTGCAGCCTCTGATCGTCTGCTGCTCTGCTCTGCTGTGGTGGTGGCTGGGTCCACTTTGTTATCCTCTAGGCTGGGTCCATTGGGCCATTCCATCTTGGGATCCTTCCTTTCTTGAGGATGTCAGCCTCTATCTTGTCAAGTTATTTCCCTGAACCTTGTCTTCTTTGAATTTCATTTTATTTTATTTTAGTGGTTTTTAATCATTATTTTATAATAATAATTTTATAATAATATAATAAATAATATAATTACAATGTTATTTTGGTTGGTGGTGTGCCTCATTATATTATAATTTCAATATATTATAATGTCTATATATATTTTAGTGGTTTATATTATTATTTTATAATAATAATTTTATAATAATATAATAAATAATATAATGTAATGTTATATTATATTATAATTTCTATAATATAATAATAATATGATATTAATACTAATAATATATGAATATTTCTTGATATATTAATATGTTAATATTAATGATGTGTAATATATAGTATATATAGTAAATAAATAAATAATGTAGATTAGAATGTAGTTCAGCCTTTAAGTGCGGCCCTCCATAATATTTTTTGGTTCTCGTGTGGCCCCTTGGGGAAAAAATTGCCCACCCCTGGTGTATAGTGGTTGCAGGTGGAAAATTCTCCCTCCTGGTTCCACTGCTGGAAGCAATACCATCAGTGGAACAAATATTAGATCCCACCACAAGACATCTTCTCTTCTCTAGGCCAAATAAGATCTTCCAGCCCTTCCTTCTCATAACATTTGTTTCCCTTGCCTTTCTCATTTCATCTGTGCTTCTCTGCACACACTAGAACAAGTATCCTCAAACTGTGGACCTCCAGGTATTTGGGCCTTAATTCCCAGAACTTGTTCAATGGTTAGGAATTCTGTAAACTGGACACCCAAACAGCTGGAGAGCCACAGGTTGAGGATGCCTGCACTAGAACCTTCCAGTCTTCTTCTAAAGACCTGGCATGCAGAACTGGAGGCATTACACCAGTCTAGATGCAGTCTGTTGTGAACAGAAAGCCTTAAACCAAGGGTGCCCACACTTTCTCAGCATGCGAGCTACTTATAAAACAACCAACTCAAAAAGATCTACCTACCCATATTTTGATTAAAAAAAATAAGGGACATTTGAGTGATTTTTCGCAAAAAATAAGGTGACATTACATATTAAATGCATTACTATCAATATCAGCATAAGTAGAATACTCTATTTTGACAAAAAATATACTTATAGTGGAATATAATCCTGATTATATAGCTGGATAATCTGGATTATACTAAAAATCAACATATATGGTTTCTACATGTTTAATGCATTACTATCAATATTAGCCAAAGTAGAGTACTCTATTTTGACAATTATATACTTATAGTGGAATATAATCCTGATTTTATAGCCGGATAATCTGTATTATACTAAAAATCAACATATATGGCTTTCTACATATTAAATGTATTACTATCAATATCAGCATTAGTACTCTATTTTGCAACATAAGTGTCAGCTCCGGTAGGCGTTCAAACACTCCACGCTCACTCCAAAGTTCTTTGAAAGGAAATGCAGTTTATTTGATCCTTAACCCAGGGCAGTCAAAGACCGAACTAACCTTTTCCCGCCTGTCCACACATTCAAACCCTTCTGGCCCAGCCCCCCGCCACTCTCCTCCTCCCATTTGTCCTTTCTTCCGGTGATCAGCATTTCAAAGGCCGGCCAGATGTCCTCCTTATCAGATGGCGGTCGATGCCTGGGCCGTTAGGTAAACAAATGGCTCAGGCAACGCTGACAATAAGTATAGATATAGTACCCTGTTTGTTTTTTGGGATTTACAGTTTACCTATAATCAAAGAGCATTCAGAACTCCACCAATGATGAAATTGAACCAAATGTGACACACAGGACTCCCCTGACCAACTGAAAACACTAGAAGAGTTTGGAGGCCATTGACCTTGAGTTTGGGAGTTGTAGTTCTCCTACATCCTGAGAGCACTGTGGACTCAAATAATGATGGATCTGGACCAAACTTGGCACAAATCCTCAATATGCCCAAATGTGAACACTGGGGAAATTTGGGGAAAATAGACCAAGACATTTGGGAATTGGGAGAGTTGCTGGGATGTATACTTCACTTACCTTGCAGAGCAGAGTCACGCCGGCGAGGAGGGCAGCCAGGAAGTGCTGCAGGGCGTCCTCCCCCAGGCAGGGGCTTCGTGGGAGAATGGGCCTCGCAGCGTGCAGCCTCCCTTGGGCGAGGGGCTCTGCCTCCGCCTGCACAAAGGGGGAAGGGACTGGGCCAGGCCACCCAAGGGCTTTCTCTACTCGCCACCCGTCCCCTCTGTACTCGGAGGGAGTGAAAGGTGAGGGGGAAAGGCTGCCTGCATGGCGAGGGAAGAAGCTCGCATGCGCGCGCAGGGCAGAAGCGCTCCATCCGGCTGTGATCGACCTCCTTTGGACCCGCGATCGACTTCGTGGGCAGCCCTACCTTAAAGCTACAGAGCCCAATATATGTAAAAGTGAAGTTTATCCACAAAGTTCCAAAAAACAGGCAAAATAACCCCCCCCCCAAACACTTGAATTTCAGTGTGAGAGCAGCAATAATACAAAATGCAAACCTACTGAGCAAAATAGAGTTCAAAACAGAAAACCCGGATTAAATCTCCACAAAATGCACTACAAGAGAAAATCACAAAAGGGAAAAGCAAGCGTCGTCCAGAAGCTGATGTCGTCAGTCCAGGGGAGAAAGGCAGCAACTCAGAGTAGAGTAAACCGGTCCGAAGTCACAATGGGGAAATAGGAACTGTGGCGGGAGCAACTAGCACACGGAGTAAACGTGGTGTAGCAATACAAAGATAACAAGATATGGACCCCCAGCAGATACAATACCCAAGTCCATGAAGAAATCCCAGGTCCAAACTCACGTCCAGGAATTCGTCCACAGGAATGCAGCAAGGCGGCAAGACAGGATATAGGCACCAAGGCAACACTTTGCCAGCTGCAAGGGAATGGTTACTTCCCAAACGCTCTTATTCAAAAATCGTCCTCAGAACTTGATTGGACCAACGGCCCACCATCAACCCTCTCAGCTGCCACAACAGCTTCACCTGCTGCTCTTTGTCTCTCCCTCCAATCTCTCCTTCTCCTGTCATGACTTACAACACCCCAGCATAAATATTGATCATCCCCAGCCCAATTCCCATCCCTGGCAAACCCCACAAACGACTCACTGCTAGTTGGTTCTTCACAGACATCACAAACTTGCTATACTTTAGTCCAATACATATCATCTGCCCCTCACCAGGCCCGGATCAGGTCCTTTTGGTGCCCTAGGCCAGAGGGTCTGCCTCCGCCCCGCCCCTGCCCGGCCCCTCCCCACCCCTGGCCCCACCCCGCCCCACTCTTCCTCCTCACCAGCGTGAGGAGGAGGAGGAAGGAAAGCCCCACTCCCACAGCCGCTGCCACGCATGCGCGGCAGTGGCCCCAAGGGTGGGGCCTCCCCTTGGCTCCTTGGCTCCTCCCTCCCTCCTAAAGCGACATGCCGGGCGGCCTCAGAAGCGGGCAAAATTGCCGCTTCTGAGGCCAGTGTGATGCTTTAGGAGGGAGGGAGGAGCCAAGGGGAGCCTCCCATGACTCCGCCCTTCCTCCTAAAGTGTCATTCCGGGCGGCCTCAGAAGCGGGCGAAATCTCCGCTTCTGAGGTCGGCGTGACGCTTAGAGGAGGGAGGAGCCAAGGGAGCCCCATGGCTCCACCCTCCCTCCTAAAGTGTCATTCCGGGCGGCCTCAGAAGCGGGCAAATCGCCACTTCTGAGGCCGGCGTGATGCTTTAGGAGAGAGGGAGAAGCCAAGGGGAGCCCCCCAGTGCGCCGCCCTCCCTCCTAAAGCGTCCTTCCGGGCGGCCTCAGAAGCGGGCGAAATCGCCGCTTCTGAGGCCGGCATGACGCTTTAGGAGGAGGAAAAGCCAGGGAGCCTCCCATGGCTCCGCCCTCCCTCCTAAAGCGTCATGCCGCCGCTTCTGAGGGCGCCTGGCATGACACTTTAGGAGGGAGGGTAGAGCCATGGGGAGCAAAGCAAAGGAGGGGGCGGTTGTGGATGGCGCTTGCGCCGCCGCGCGCATGCACACTTTTTTTGGAATTTTTTTATTTTTAATTTTGGGGGAGGGGGTCCCGATCTGCTGCCCCCCCAATAACGCCGCCCTAGGCCATGGCCTAGGGTGGCCTTATGGGTAATCCGGGCCTGCCCCTCACCACCAGACCCATCATCCCCAGGGAATCCTAGAAATGTATCATCATCAGAAGATTCACTAAGTATTTGTCTTATTCCCTTTCTCTGACACCCCTCATCAGATTCCTGCTCACGAGTAACCATTTTTGCAGTTCTAGCCTCAGGCTGCACTCTAACAGCCTCGCATTCAGGTGCAACCACAACACAGTCTGATGGTTGCAAAACAGAGTAGAACTATTATTTCTGTGATCTGTTCATTAAACATTTTTAATAATAAAAAAAATTTTTCTTGAAAAAGGGGAAACACAGAAATATATATTTACAAACAGACCCCACAACATACAGAGACAGTTTCCAAGATATTGCCTTCATTATCTTAGAAAAAGAGCCCTTGGTGGTGCAGTCGGTTAAACCAGTGTTTTTCAACCTTTTTTGAGCCACGACACATTTTTTACATTTACAAAATCCTGGGGCACACCACCAACCAAAATGACACAAAATGACACTCTAACACAGTAATACATATAGTTAATATGTTTTTAAATGTATTTATACACTCAGTGTGAAACCTGGGCCTGTTTCAATGAACACAACATAGATATCCTGGCAGGAATGGCAGAAAGACACACACAAAGGTCTTGCTCAACAGCTGGGAGTTATAGTTCACCCGCATTCAAAGAGCATTCTGAACTCCACCAATGATGGAATGGAATAAAACTTCTCACACAGAACTACCATAACCAAGAAAAATACTATAAGAGTATGGTGGGCATTGATCTTGAGTTTTGATGTAGATGTAGTTCACCTATATCCAGAGAGCACTGTGGAGGGGAGGGAGGAAGACGTGGGGCGAGTCTGCACAGTAGTGCCCGCACGGGTCACGTCTTCCTCCCTCCCCCCTCCCACAGAAGCGGCAGTGTAAGCAAAGCGAGGCAAAGCAAGCAGAGCGAGGCTGGGAAGAAGGGAGCCCGAGTGGAGAAGAAAAAAGTGTTTGGCAGGAGGGGAAGAAAGGGTATTGGAGGTTCCAATTTCCCAAGGCACACCTGATGATCGCTCACGGCACACTAGTGTGCCATGGCACACTGGTTGGGAAACACTGGGTTAAACCACTGAGCTGATGAACTTGCTTACCAAAAGGTTGGCATTTTGAATCTGGGGAGCAGGGTGAGTTCCCACTGTTAGCCCGAGCTTCTGCCAACCTAGCAGATTGAAAACATGCAAATGTGAGTAGATCACTAGGTACCACTCTGTCGAGAAGGTAACGGTGCTCTATGCAGTCATGCCTGCCACATAACCTTGGAGGTGTCTATTGACAATGCCGGCTCTTCATCTTAGAATTGGAGATCGCCCCCCCCCCCCAAGAGTTGAACATGGCTAGACTTAATGTCAAGGGGAAGCCTTTACTTTTATCTATCTTGGAAAGAAGGCAAAAGTGCTACAAGGGGAACAGCTCCCCTTACAGCCTCCATTTGTTTACAAACTCTTCATTGTTTTTACCTCGTAGTCCATTAGACAGCTTGGCCATTTGTACATAATCTATTAATTTCTCTCTCCAGTCTCTCTTCATTAGTTGTCTTTCTCCCTTCCGTGATTTCACTATAACCCTTCTTGCTGCAACAAAGCTGCATTGGCATATTTTTTTTACAGTAGAGTCTCGCTTATCCAACCTTCACTCATCCAATATTCTGTATTATCCAACACAGTCTACCTCCTGTTTCAATACATTGCAATGCTTTGATGCTAAATTTGCAAGTACAGTAATTACTACATAACGTTGCCATGTACTGAACTGCTTTTTCTGTCGATTTGTTGTAATACATGATGTTTTGGTGGCTTAATTTGTAAAATCATAATGTAATTTGACGTTTAATAGGCTTTTCCTCAATCTCTCCTTATTATACAACATTTTAGCTTATCCAGCGTTCTGCCGGCCCATTTATGTTGGATAAGCGAGACTCTCCTGCTGAGGTCCTCAAACTTTTTAAACAGAGGGCCAGGTCACAGTCCCTCAAACTGTTGGAGGGCTGAATTATAATTTGCAAAAAAAAAAACATGAATGAATTCCTACGCACACTGCACATATCTTATTTATAGTGAGAAAAAAACACTTAACAACAACACTTAACAACAATACAATAATTAAAATGAAGATTTTTTTAACAAATATAAACTTATTCGTATTTCATTGGGAAGTGTGGGCCTGCTTTTGGATGATGAGATAGGGTGGTTGTTGTTGTTGTTGTTTGCTTTCAAGTCATTTCAGACTTAGGTTGACCCTGAGTGAGGGCTATGTAAATGAACTTGGAGGGCCATATCCGGCCCCTGGGCCTTAGCTTGAAGACCCCTGCTCTACTGTATCTTCCTTACCCTCTCTAAATAGATTTGGAAAACACATTGCTGAGCTTTTCTTGACCTTGTTGATGTGTATGCTATTTGTTTCAATAACTACCACTTTCCAAAATGTTGATACTATTGGGCATGACCACCTGACATGGAAAGAAATACCCTTCTGGGTTTTTTTTGCATTTCCAGCAGTCCCCTCTGTGGATTTTAGTCAATAACTGAGGGGTTATATAGCTTCTATAACACATTCTGCATAAGTTCTCTCTAATGGACACTGTTATTGAAAATGTACACCCCTTTTTCCAGAGTTACTCCAATTTCTCTAATTCTATGTTTTCCCCCAAGAGATCATGACAGGCTTTACTCCATTGTCTTCTAGATTATATTCTAGAACAGTGTTTCCCAACCAGTGTGCCGTGGCACACTAGTGTGCCGTGAGCGATCATCAGGTGTGCCGCGGCAAATTGGAACCTCCAATACCCTTTCCTCCCCCTCCTGCCAAACACTTTTTCTTCTCCACTTGGGCTCCCTTCTTCCCAGCCTCGCTCTGCTCGCTTTGCCTCGCTTGGCTCTGGGGCGAATCTGCGCAGTAGTGCCTGCACGGGTCACGTCTTCCTCCCTCCCCTCCAGAACACGCTCACGCTGCCCCCTCACATCAAAATGGCTGCAGAAGCGGCAGTATAGAAGAAAAAGTACGTGTTCGGCAGGAGGGGGAAGAAAGGGCGCGAAGGGGAAGGGGGAGGAAGAGGTCTCTGTTGAAAGCTGGCATGGGCAAACTTGGACCTTCCAGGTGTTTTGGACTCCAATGCCCACCATTCCTAGCAGCCTCAGGCTCTTTTCCTCCCCCCCCCCCTCAGCCATTTAAGCAAGAAAGGGACTTAGGCTGTTAGGAATGGTGGGAGTTGAAGTCCAAAGCACCCAGAGGCCCGAAGTTTTCCCATGTCTGTTTTAGGGACCTTAAAGTGGTGAGCCTCCTTCCAACATTGTGATTCTGGATAGAAAACAAACAACAACATAACATAACATTGTTTGAGTCCACAGTGCTCTCTGGGTGTAGGTGAACTACAACTTCCAAACTCAAGGTCAATTCCCAAGCAAACCCTTTCAGTACTTTCTGTTGGGAATGAGAGTTCAATATGCCAAGTTTGGTTCAATTCCATTGTTGCAAGCATTCAGGATGCTCCTTGATTGTGTGTTAACTATAAATCCCAGAAACTGTAACTCCCAAATGTCAAGGTCTATTTTCCCCAAATTCCATCTGTGTTCACATTTGGGCATATTGAGTATTCATGCCAAGTTTGGTCCTGATCCAACATTGTTTCAGTCCACAGTGCTCTCTGGATATAGGTGAACCACAACTCCATAATTCAAGGTCAATGCCCACCAAACTCTTATAGTGTTTTCTCTTGGTTATGGGAGTTCTGTGTGAGAAGTTTGTGTATTTCTGCCATTCCTACCAGGATATCTATGTTGTGTTCATCGAAACAGGCCCAGGTTTCACACTGAGTGTATAAATACATTTAAAAACATATATGAACTATATGTATTACTGTGTTAGAGTGTCATTATGTGTCATTTTGGTTGGTGGTATGCCCCAGGATTCTGTAAATGTAAAAAATGTGCCGCAGCTCAAAAAAGGTTGAAAAACACTGTTCTAGAATATATTTATATAATCTGGAGATTAAGCCCTTATTTTCCATATTGAAAATGCACTCCAGGTTAGATTTCTTTTCCTCGAACCCTACTTTAGCATCTTTTATGAATCTATCTTGTATTTGATAATCGTGGATGCCTAGCTCTTCTCTTCCTTTTAGATTCCAATGATCTTTAAATAAATATGCCTTATAGGGAATGTTGTCTAATAATTTTAATAGCTAGATTACTTTGTTGCCCCACATTCAGATTGTTTTATACTAGATCTTTCTTTCTTTCTTGTTGTTGCCTGTATCGATGTCAAGACAGTTTTTCTCATTTTATAAGTGTGCCTTTGGTTTTTATATATGTATTTGCTTAGGCATTAATCGAACAATCTCAATAGACCTACAGAATCAAGCAGGGCATTGGTAAGCCAATAAATATGCAAGTTCCATGGATCCAACAAGATTGCTTTGGTTGGGACTGAGAACTGAATTCCAGGCTTATTTGTTTAGTTTTTAAATGCAGGACTTAAAATTAATCTCTCTGTTGAATTTCACTCGATAGTTTTAGGCCAAATCTGCAACTTGCCAATGCCATTTTGGATCTCAATGCTGTCTTCTCTGAAGCTTAATGCCATCTGCAAATTTGATCAGCATCCCAGTTGCATCTAGATGTATGTCACTAATAAAAATGTTAAAGCAATATGCAATCCTATAGCACTCTATTTGAGATCTCTATCCAAATCAAAACACACCCATTAAAATCAGCACTATGGGTTACAATTGTTCAATGAGCAGTTGGAAGTTGCCAACTCCATCTTAGATACAACCACTCCACAGTCTGTCAAAATGTATCGGCATTACCAATAACTTGCCCACATTTGTTTCTGTAAATAGCTTTAGAACTGGATGTCCCACATGTAATAAATTGATGACAGGAAGAATGATACAGGCACAGTTTCTTTTATACCATTCTCCATTTTCTCTCCTGCCTATTGAAACAATTTATTTTATTTTATTTATTTTTTTACGTCATTTATATTCCGTCCTTTTCACCCTGCAGGGGACTCAGGGTGGATCACAATGCACATATATAGGCAAACATTCAATGCCACTGACATACAACATATATAGACAGACATAGGAGCAATTTAACATTTTAGAAATCAGTTAAATTTAGCCTCCCCACAAAGCGGGGATTTGCACTTTGCTCTAAATCGGATTTGCACTTTGCTCTATGATACACAGAGCAGGGCATGAAGGGCAAAGGAATGCAGGAAGAGCTTTTCATTTGTTGTTGTAGATCAGTAGTTCCATTTTTTTGACCAGGGACCACTTGACCAGGGACCACTCCGAAACATTAGTGTCAAAAGGGTGACGAATCGGTCTTTGGTCAACTTTAGATTTCGTTTAGTTATTTGGGGTGCTGATTCAGAAAATTGCATTGGATAGACCGCATCAGCTCTAGTTTCTGATACAAAACATATGCCATCTATTAGTCGCCATCTACTCTCCCACAGAAAAACATATTTAATAGGCATGAGAAAAAAGTTATGAAAATTAAAAGATTCGTAAGAAATTCGTAAGAAATGCTACTTTTGAGTATTTCCGCATCTGGAACGCCAACCAGGAAGTGGACTTTCTTTCTAGAACTTCGGGGCCAGGATTTTCTTAAGTATCGTTATTAGGTCGTAAGGGGGCACCTCCTTCTCTCTCCCCACCCTCCCGCCTCCCTTGCCAATAAGTATTATGGCAAGGCAAGCCCTAAACTCGCTCCTTCTTTCGGCTGGAAGCCTGGAAAAATGTAAACAGAGAGGTTTACTCAGAAGTAAATCTGCAAAGGAAGTAAACAGAGAGGTTTACTCATGAGTAAATCCACAAAGGAGGCACTTTGGATGAAGTGCCCTCCTTTGTGGATTTACTCTGAGTAAACCTCTCTGTTTACATTTTTCCAGGCTTCCCTGCCCTCCCTGCCTGCCAGGATCTAAAGCATCAAAGAGTATTGGGGTAGTATACCACATTCCATGCACATGCAATAATACAGCAGTAATAACAATGGGTATAAGAAGAGGTAAAATTCAAACCGAAGTATTCTGACTGTGGTCCCTCCTCAAGCGGTGCAAACTGCAAACAGGAGGCAGCCTCTCCCGGGAAAAGCCAAAAGCCCGGGCACAGCTTTGCTTGCTGCAGAATCCCGGGCTCATAGAGAAGAGCCCGTTTGCACCGCTTGAGGAGGGACCAGTCAGAATACTTCGGTTTGAATTTTACCTCTTCTTATACCCATTGTTATTACTGCTGTATTATTGCATGTGCATGGAATGTAGGTATATGACCAGTTGGATTACTTATAATATTTAGGCGCTTACTCTATAAGTTAGCATTCATTCTATTATACATTAGGTTGGTTTCTCACAGGATCTAAAGCGTGCCAAGCCTTGATGCGCTTTAGATCCTGGCAGGGCGAGAGGAGTGGACCTCCCTGCCCCTTCTGCCTGCCAGGATCTAAAGCCTTGAAGAGGCTTCATGACGGGCCAACTTCAGCCCTCCAGGTGTTTTGGACTTCAACTCCCACCATTCCTCACAGCCTCAGGCCTCTTCCTTTTCCTCTCAGCCTGGGCAAACTTGGGCCCTCGCTCCCTCAGGATCGGGGTGAGAGAAAGGCAGCGAGGAGCGAGGGGCTACTCCTCCTTTTTGCTGCTTCCAAGAATAGAATACCCCCTCCCTCCCTCCCTCCTTCCTATTTGGAGAGTCCCATCTAGATTTCAGTGTGATTTATTCAAGTTTTGGCCTACAACTCCCAGAAATCCCAGCCAATTTACCAGCTATTAGGATTTCTGGGAGTTGTAGGCCAAAACCATCTGGAATGTGCATGCGCTGGCATACGAACTACTAACGAATTTCGTTAGTAATTACGTTACATTTTAGAAATTTTTGGAAATTTTTTTGTAAGTCTTTCTATTACTAATCAAAAAAATCCCCCATTAAATTTTCGATTTCCTATTTTTGGGTTCTAAACCATGCCTAATATTTAATAAGCCTCGGGAGTATAAGAGGGTTTTGCGAGACCAGTCGTTCTCATTGCAACGGTGTAGTAACAGCGAGGCCACAGACCATATTTTAGTTCTTGTGCACCACTGTTGGTCCACGGATCACAGGTTGGGAACCACTGTTGTAAACAATATTGTATAATAAAAATATGGTTGGCCACCCACCATCCATGGCTTAGAAATATATATTTTTTAAAAATCTTCTTTATCCTCCTGGACCTCTCCAAAGTTTTTGATACCATTGATTATATGAACCGGTTCTATGGGATGTAAATAGGGGCTTGTCTAGAACAACCCTTTACTGGGATGTGTACTAGAAATCAAACTGGGATATCCAGATGACTTCCAGGGACCTCTGGCACCATACTCCAAAACTACGGATGACCTCGCCCAGCCGTTTCATGTTAAATAGCATGGGGGACAAAAGGTCCTTGGGGAACCCCACAGGTCAATGGCCAGGGGTCCGAGCAGGAGTCCCCCGGCTTCATTGACTGGGAACAACCCTCCAGGAAGGATCGGAGCCACAGAAGAACCGTGCCCCCGAGTCCCATCTCAGTGAGTCTCCCCAGAAGGATACCATGGTCGATGGTATCAAAAGCCACTGAGATATCCAAGAGAATGAGCAGAGTCACACTCCCCCTATCCAGTTCCCTGCGGAGGTCATCCACCAAGGTGACCAAAGTCATGTGTGCCCAGGCCTAAAGCCAGACTGCGAACGATCCAGAAAATCGGTGTCATCGAGGAATCCCTGAAGCTGTGAGGCAACCACCCATTCTGGAACCTTGCTCAGAAAGGGGAGGTTGGAAATAGGTCTGTAATGGTTGCAAATTGCATAGAATAATCCAGTTCTATGCAATTCAGTCTTCCATTATAGGAGTCTACACTGACAACATGATGTGGTTCAAACTGCATTATATGGCCATGCAGATGGGGCTTAACTCTCCCCAGATTCCTAAACGTTGCTCATTCCTAATCTTGACACTCTCCTCTCATCCCATTCCAACAGATTCTCACCGTATTAGATCCACTATAGGTAATATACTGTACATTACCATATATTTCACTAATAAATGAGGCAAGATTTTCTCCTGGAAAGTCCATAGCATCACAATTTCCACATACAGAGAGTGATGCTGGATGAATCCTGATCTGCCCTATGGTCACTGATACTGTGGGGGTTGTTGTCTATCTTCCACATCTTCAAAATCTATATGGTGTGGCTGGACAAGGGTTCTGTATTTGGGTGTCATTAGTATAATAATAATAATAATAATAATAATACTTTATTACTTGTGAGTCGCCCTCCACCAATGGTGCTCCGGGCGACTTACATCCTTTAAAAACACAGATACATCAATTAAAACAGCAGATATGAGCCGTAAAAGGCTCTGCCATCCATCCAGTTCAGTCCCCGAAAGCCTGGCGGAAGAGCCAGGTTTTCAGGCCTGCCAGAAATCTGGCCGGGGCCAGTGTGGCCCTGAGCGCAGGCGGGAGCGAGTTCCAGATCGTAGGGGCCGCCACCGAGAAGGCTCTTCTACGGGTCTGCAGTTGGCAGGTGTTTTTCTTTGTGCAGGTACTTGAATACTGCAAAGGCTGGACGAAGGCTGATACACTGAAGCTAATTCCCTGTATGATGGAGGCTCTAGGCCAGTGGTTCTCAACCGTCTTAACGCCGCGACCCTTTAATACAGTTCCTCAGGTTGTGGTGACCCCCAACCATAACATTATTTTCGTCGCCACTTCATAATTATTCCATGTTGAAATAATAAATAAATAATAACTAATAATAATAATAACTCTAATATAATAACAACTCTAATTTCGCTACTGCTATTAATTGTAATGTAAATATCTGACGTGCAGGATGTATTTTCATTCAATGGACCAAATTAGCCACAAATACCTAAATTTGCATACTGGTGGGGTTGGGGACAGGTTGATTTTGTCATTTGGGACTTGTAGTTGCTTGGATTTATAGTACACCTACCATCAAAGAGCATTTTGAACTCCACCAACGATGGATTAGAAACAAACTTGGCACACAGAACTCCCATGACCAACAGGAAATACTGGAAGGGTATGATGGGCACTCGGTTTGGGAGTTGTAGTTCACCTATATCCAGAGAGCACTGTGGACTCAGACAATGATAGATCTGGACCAAACTTGGCACGGATACTCAATACGCCCAGATGTGAACATTGGTGGAGTTTGGGGAAAATAGACCTTGACATGTGTGAGTCGTAGTTGCTGGGATTTATAGTTCACCAACAATCAAAGAGCATTCTGAAGCCCACCGACAAGAGAATTGGGCCAAACTTCCCACACAGAACCCCCATGACCAACAGAAAATACTGTGTTTTCTGATGGACTTTGGAGACCCCTCTGACACTCCCTCACGACCCCCCCAGGGGTCCCGACCCCCAGGTTGAGAAACGCTGCTCTAGGCCTTGGCAACTCTCAGGTTTGGGAACTGGGTGCAGTACTTGCCTCAGATGTGTTTTCACTCCCCTGAAAGAGTAATTCTAGATTGGTTTCTGTTACTGGAGACCGAGGTGCTTGGCACTAGATTTGACTAATCTATCAGGTACTATTTGCATTTCCTGGAAAGGGATGCTATAGTCCACATGCTGGCATTTCCTAATTAAACAACTGCAACATGTGATACATGGGGCTGCATTTGAGACAAGGCTATAGTTAATGAACAATGTACCAGCTAGGTTCTTGACCAGGATATTGCATAGAAATAATATAACAGCAATACTAATGGATTTATGCATGATCCCAGTATGTTTTCAGCCTAAATGCAAATAGCTTGTGGTAGCATTCAAAGCCCACAAGAGCTTGAGACTTCCTACTTGAGATAATACCTCTCCCTATATGTTCCTGCCCAATGACAGAGGTTTGATGTAAGGCTCTTCTCTGTGGACAGACATCACAGAAGGTCTTCTCTGCTGTGGCTCCTCAACTGTGGAACACCCTGATCTTCAGAGATCCAATTATTTATTTATTTATTTACTTTATTTATATTCTGCTCATCTCACCCCGAAGGGGACTCAGAGCGGATTACAGGTAGACATACTTAGCAGACAATCTCTGCCGTTTTCACATACACACATATAGACGAACAGAGGCAAACTCTGGCCACCAGGGGGGAGCCGATGCACTCCTCAACTCTCAGCGTTCCCAGCATCCCTTGTTGTTCCTTCCGCATTCCTCATCGTTCCTGGAGTTCTTTAATGGCCTCATAATTTAGTCAAAATTTGCCTCCCCACTTAATATGGTACCTTTATCTCCTACTTGACAGATGCAACTGTCTTTCGGGCTGCAAAGGTCGACAGCAGGCTACACTTAAAAGTCGAGCACCCACCTCGACCTGGGCAGGCCTCGAACTCATGACCTACTGGTCAGAGAGATCTTATGCGGCTGACACTTAGCCAGTAGGCATGAGAAAAATGAAACGGAAATTAAAAGGATTCGTAAGAGATTCGTATGTAATGGGACTTTTGAGCTTTTACGGATCGCTGCCGCGAACCCGGAAGTAGACTTCCTTTTACGGTCCTTGAGGCCAACAATTTGCGTTATGATCGTAATAAATTCTTAATTATTAATTAATTAATTATTGTACTACGACTCACTTCTCCTTGTCTTCTCCCCTCATTTCCTTCCCGCCTTCATTCAGCTTCTTCTTTTTCCCGCATTTCTATGGGGAACTGGAAGTGACGCTGCTGCTAGGTAGGCAATGCATTCTGGAAAGTGTAGTCCTCCACGCTTCCCCCTCCTTCTCTTCCCCGTTGCTCTGCTGCCATGCCCCATCGCAGGGGCCAGCTTCACACACACACGCGCTGCTTCCTCCTCCCCTCTCTCTCCCTGCGCCTCAGATGCTTCTCTTCCCCGTTGCTCTGCTGCCATGCCCCATCGCAGGGGCCAACTTCAGCCCTCCAGGTACATGTTTTGGACTTCAACTCCCACCATTCCTCACAGCCTCAGGCCTCTTCCTTTTCCTCTCAGCCTGGGCAAACTTGGGCCCCGCTCCTCAGGATCGGGGTGAGAGAGGCAGCGAGGAGCGAGGGGGGCCCTCCTTCTTTTTTTGCTGCTTCCAAGACTAGAATACCCCCCTCCCTTCCTCCTTCCCTCCCTCCTTCCTATTTGGAGAGTCCCATCTAGAATTCAGTGTGGTTTATTCAAGTTTTTTCCTACAACTCCCAGAAATCCCAGCCAATTTACCAGCTGTTAGGATTTCTGGGAGTTGTAGGCCAAAACCATCTGGAATGCGCATGCTCTGGCATACGAATTTCTAACGAATTTCTCGTTAGTACTTAAGTTACATTTTAGAAATTTTTGGAAATTTTTTTTTTGTAAGTCTTCCTTTACTAATCAAAAAATCCCCCATTTGATTTTAGAATCGCCATTTTTGGATTCGAAACCATTAGCCAGCTGCGCCACATTCCCAGTGCTTTTTTAGCACTGGTGTGGGTGTCTTTTTTAAAAAAAAAAACCAAAGGCCCTAAGACTTAATTTATTTCATCCAAATCTTCACATGAATTGAATTAAAATAGACTATTTATATATTTGCTAGATACCTATATAGATGTCATAATTTATTTTTTTCTTCTTCAACTTACTTTTTTACCCTCCTTCCACAAAACCACAAAGTCACGTACCATTTCCCTGTCAATCATCATAGATACAAATTGTCTCCCAATGATTGTATATTAATAATAACTTCAATATTTGTTTGTTTCAAAATCTTTTTTGAACAACTAAGATTGTAACTTCTTGTATCGCCTTGATTAATATAAGTAACAAATGGCTAACAAATAATCTCAAACATACCTTCTTTTATGTCCCTTCTGCTATTCTTATCTTAGTTGTGAAAGAGCTGTAAACTGTATCCTATGTAACCATTTTTGTATCAAGAGATTTTAAAATATTTTTAAAATTTTCGCTATTCCTAGCTTTGTGGTGCTCAACGTAACTGCTATAAGATCCTGAAAGGGTCAATTTCCATTTTCACCTGTGAATGTAGACATTTATAATAAGGCCCTCTGAAGTAGATGTTTTGGACTAACATTAGACTTATTTTAATATCTAAACTCTACATATTTTTGAACAAGTTAGGCACATATCATTCCAATCTATATAAATAAAAATGTAATGTCCGTTTGTGGGATTAACATAACTCAAAAACCACAAGGTGAATTGACACGAAATTTGGACACAATACACCTATCAGACCAATGAGTGACCATCACTCATAAAACACAGAAAAGACAGCAAAAGAGCTTTCAAAAGCCATAAAATAAAAAAAATACATGACAATGCATGTGCAAAACCACATATATACACACATACACACTAGGGGTGGTTGATCCATAAAAAAACGATTCTAAACTCATGGGAAGGGGGGGGGGATTTCTGTTGCTGGGTTGTTATAGAAATTAGTCCAAAAATTTTTAAGTACATTTCGTAACTGAAATGTAATTAATAATACGATTTCGTTATTAGTCCTTACGCCAGCTGGGAGGGAAGAATGGAGGCCAAGCCCTGCACTCTTCCTCCCAGCTGGCATTAGGAATAATAACGAAAATTCGATAGTAATTACGTTTCAATTACGAAATGTACTTAAAATTTTTGACTAATTTCTATAACAACCCAGCAACAGAAATCCCCCTTCCCATGAATTTAGAATCAAGCATCGGGATGAAATTTAACATGGGATGGCTCTGAGGTGCGGGAAGGAAGGTGTGTGTGGATGTAAGGCACCCACACACCACCTCCTTCCCCACACCTCAGAGCTATCCTGCATTATATTTAACACGGGATGGCTCTGAGGTGTGGGGAAAGGAAGGTGTGTGTGGATGAAAGGCCCCCACGCCCACCTTCCTTCCCCCGCCCCCTCAGAGCTATCCCGTGTTATAGTTAACACGGATGGCTCTGAGGTGTGGGAAAAGGAAGGTGTGTGTGGATGTAAGGCACCCACACACCTTCCTTCCCACCCCTCAGAGCTATCCTGCATTATATTTAACACGGGATGGCTCTGAGGTGCGGGGAAAGGAAGGTGTGTGTGGATGTAAGGCACCCACGCACACCTTCCTTCCCCCACCCCCTCAGAGCTATCCTGCATTATATTTAACACGGGATGGCTCTGAGGTGCGGGGAAAGGAAGGTGTGTGTGGATGTAAGGCACCCACCCACACCTTCCTTCCCCCACCCCCTCAGAGCTATCCTGCATTATATTTAACACTGGATGGCTCTGAGGTGTGGGGAAAGGAAGGTGTGTGTGGATGCAAGGCACCCACACACACCTTCCTTCCCCCACCCCCTCAGAGCTATCCTGCATTATATTTAACACGGGATGGCTCTGAGGTGTGGGGAAAGGAAGGTGTGTGTGGATGAAAGGCACCCACGCACACCTTCCTTCCCCCGCCCCCTCAGATCTATCCTGCATTATATTTAACATGGGATGGCTCTGAGGTGCGGGGAAAGGAAGGTGTGTGTGGATGTAAGGCACCCACACACACCTTCCTTCCCCCGCCCCCTCAGAGCTATCCCGCGTTATATTTAACACGGGATGGCTCTGAGGTGCGGGGAAAGGAAGGTGTGTGGGATGAAAGGCACCCATGCACACCTTCCTTCCCCCGCCCCCTCAGAGCTATCCCGTGTTATATTTACCACGGGATGGCTCTGAGCTTGGGGGGGGGGGCGGAGGAGTGGGATGGCTTGTAGCCATCTCAGTCTGCTGTTGCTTCCTCAGGCCTCCGGTATGCCTCTGAGCTTGGGGGGGGGGAGCAGAGGAGTGTGATGGCTTGTAGCCTTAGCACGGTTTAGATCTTGGTAGGGGAGGAGGCGCGGATACCCCCCCCTGCTAAGATCTAAATCGTGGCAAGCCTTGGTGCGGTTTAGATCTTGAGAACTGAGGAGGGGAAAAACAACCTAATAACGTGACCTTTGCAAAAAATGGCGATCCCGGGTTCGGTTTTGAAACTTCACTTCCGGGTTGGACGCCGAGGGTCGATATAAGGTCAAAATAATTTCAAATATGAATTATTAACGGATTTCAAAGTATTTAAATTGGAGATGTCCACCCCTAATATACACATGAATACACACAAAACACATATGCACAAACTAGGCCACAGCAACACATTGCAGGAGACAGCTAGTAATCTATAAATCTCATTTGAGTTGGTACAAGAAGATGATGCTAAAAGCAGGACCAGAGTAGCTTAATGTCATTGCTTTTTCTGAACATGATACTCTATATCAGGGGTGCTCAGAATGGTGATCGGGATCACCAGGGTGATCTTCTGGCTTCATCCTGGTGATCTTCAGGCCCTTGACCAGGTTTTTTGCAGTTTGTCCTCTTCACGTGCCCCTGCACGCTGCAAAGAAGTCCTCCGTCATTGCTCCTCCCTGCTTGCGTGCCGCCTCCAAAAGCTCCAGAGTCCAAGAGGCAGAATGGGCCCCCTCTTTTGGATTCCTCCTCCTCCCTCCATCCTTCTCCAGCCACTCAGAGTCGTAGGAGACCAAAGGGGGCAGGCCTGGATGACGCGATGCATGGCTGGCCCCGCGCGCATGTGCAGAAGCGCCCATTCTGCCTCTCGAACTTCTCGTGAGCTCTTGGAGACAGCACGCATGCTGGCGGCGTGGAAATAGGAGCAACGACGGAGGAGAAGAAGAAGGACGCTTTGGGGTCATTTCCTTACCGCATCTCAAAGGTCGGTCTTTTTACTTTGGGGTGGGTGCTTGATTGTTCTGTGGCATGTCTCTTTGTTTATTTTTAATGTTTAAAAATGGCTTTTTAGCTCCAAAGCCTCTCTGCTTGCTTTGTTCCTTGAGAAATATATGTTGGGGAATATGGAAATGTGGGAGAAATGGGGTGGTTGGATGTATTTTTGCATGCCCCTTTGTTTACCTTGCTGAGTATTAAATGGCCTTGCAGTTCAAAAGCCTCTCTTCTTACTTTCTGGCTGGTAATATGTGTGGTAATATGGCAGTGTGGGAGAAATGGGGTGGTTGGATGTATTTTTGCATGCCCCTTTGTTTACCTTGCTGAGTATTAAATGGCCTTGCAGTTCAAAAGCCTCTCTTCTTACTTTCTGGCTGATAATATGTGTGGTAATATGGCAGTGTGGGAGAAATGGGGTGGTTGGATGTATTTTTATGCTCTGTTTTATATTGTTGTTATTAAATTGAAATGTTGATGTTTTATAACTTCATTTTATGTAAACTGCCCTGAGCCTGCTGGAAGGAGCGGTACATAAAATGAATAATAAATATAAATAAATAAATAAATAAGAAAATAGTTATACGTTTTACATTTCTGGGTAGGTGATCTTTGGGACTTGGTTTTTTAATCAGTAGCTCCCATGCTGAAAAAGTGTGAGCACCCCTGCTCTATATCATAGCATTCCCAGTCTTACTCCTCAGATCCCCCTTTCAGGTTCAGGCCTTGAGCCTCACAGTTGTTTTTGGGGAAAGAATGACTCTGGCTGAAAAAGCCAACTAGTATATGAAATGAGGTTTTGAGAAGGCACAGTTCTCTGCTCCTGATACGATGAGTAGGAGTTGAGAAATATTGAAGGGCATATCACCGCCCTTTAATCCTTCTGCTCTCTGCATCTGTGTCGGTTTTCGATTCAATATCAGCAGTTCCCTGCCAACAAAACAGGGCTAAGATAACAAGCTGTTGCTCTAGGCTTCTGCCAGCCAGGAGTCCAAAGGTGTTCAATTTCGGTTGATTGTTTGCTGTTCAAAGTACTCAACTGGGAGTGTCTCTCCAGTTTCATGCAAAAGAAATGGGAGTTTTAAACCCACGCTGGAAAGTTTGAGACAAGACTTGAAAGAGAATTAAGGAACCCAAAAGTCAACAGTGCATTTCCAAAATCATGGAAAACAGACTCAAGGAGTGATGTGCTTAATTAGAGGATTGCATTGGTTGGTACTATTTGCTACCACTGGCACATATGTGTTGCTGCAAGCCCCTTCCTTTTTTTCTTGACTTTATTGCTTCTCTTGCACAGAACACATTATCACTGCTATCATGTTTGCTGTGGCTGGGAAGGAAAGTGGTTTGACTTGAGTTCTTCCCATTAGGCCTGGGTAGGTTTGTCGGAGTTCTCCTAAAATCAGAATGAATTTTATTTTATTTATTTATTTTACTTTGCTTCTAGATCGCCTCTCTCAGCCCGAAGGCGACTCGAGGTGGTGTACAACAGCAAAAACTGCTCAAGACAAACATATCAACAATTATCAATACAATACAATTCCAACATATACAAATTAGCATTCAACGTTAAAAACACAATATCAGCGTCTCTTTAATTAAATCGACTTCCAATTGCATCGTCGTTGTTCCTTAGATCTCAATTTGACAATCATACTACATCTGCAAATGCCCGGTCAAATAGCCAGGTCTTAACCCTCCTGCGAAATGTCAGGAGGGAGGGGGCCGATCTGATGTCATTAGGAAGGGCGTTCCAAAGCCAAGGAGCCACCACTGAAAAGGCCCTGTCTCTCGTCCCCACCAATCACGCCTGCAAAGCAGGCGGGACCGAGAGCAGGGCCTGTCCGGATGTTCTTAAGCATCTTGAAGGTTCATAGGAAGAGATGCGTTCGGACATGTAAGTTGGACGAGAACCATTAAGGGCTTTAAAGGCCAAAGCCAGCACTTTGAATTGTGCCCCGTAGCAAACTGGTTGTGTTGTGTGCTCCCTGAGTGCCGCTCTTGTTATCAACCTGGCTGCTGTCCGTTGAGCCAGCTGAAGCTTCCGAGCAGTCTTCAAAGGCTGTCCCACGTAGAGGGCATTGCAGTAATCTATACGGGATGTAACCAGAGCGTGGATTACCGTGGCCAAGTCAGACTTCCCAAGGTACGGGCGCAGTTGGCGCACAATTTTTAGCTGTGCGAATGCTCCCCTGGTTACCACCGAAACCTGGGGTTCCAGGCTCAGCGATGAGTCCAGGATCACTCCCAGACTGCGAACCTGCGTCTTCAGGGGGAGTGTAACCCTGTCCAACACAGGCTGTAACCCTATGCCCTGTTCGGCCTTTCGACTGACCAGGAGTGCCTCTGTCTTGTCTGGATTCAATTTCAATTTGTTTGCCCTCATCCAGTCCGACACAGCGGCCAAGCACCGGTTCAGGACCAAAACAGCCTCCTTAGTAGCAGGTGGGAAGGAGTGACAGAGTTGGACGTCATCTGCGTACGGATAACACCGCACCCCAAAACTCTGGATGATCTCCCCCAGCGGCTTCATGTAGATGTTAAACAACATGGGAGATAGTATTGAATCCTGAGGAACCCTACAAGACAATGGTTGAGGGGTTGAGATTAAATTCACTTTTGAAGCAGTTTCAAAGCGATATAAGCAACCCGGAAGTGAATTTGCCATTTCGAAGCCACCACCACCATTTTTGGAAAGGAATCGGCATTAGATTCCTTTCCATGGCTCTCGCCCCGGTTCTGACACAGAGGGAAAGACATCCACATGCAAACTGGGGGTTTAACCCAGATTGAAGGTGGATGTCTTCCCTCCATGTCAGAACTGTGACGAGAGCCGCACATGCACACGGCTCTCGCCCCGGTTCTGATACAGAGGGAAAGACGTCCCCATGCAAACTGGGTGTTTAACCCAGTTTGCATGTGGATATCTTCCCTCTGCATCAGAACTGCGGCGAGAGCCGCACACCCACACGGCTCTTGCCCCGGTTCTGACGTGGAGGGAAAGACATCCGCATGCAAACTGGGTGTTTAACTGGGCACACGCACACGGCTCTCATCCCGGTTCTGACACGGAGCGTAAGACATTCACCTGTAAATGTTCCCCCCCCCATCAGAACTGCGGCGAGAGCCGCACATGGCTCTCGCCCCAGTACTGACCCAAAGGAAAAGACATCCACATGCAAACTGGGTGTTTAATCCAGTTTGAAGGCGGATGTCTTCCCATCCGCGTTAGAACTCCAGCGGGAGCCGCACATGGCTCTCGCCCTGGTTCTGACATGGAGGAAAAGACATCCGCATGCAAACTCGGTGTTTAACTCAGTTTGCGTGCGGATGTCTTCCATCTGTGTCAGAACTGCAGTGAGAGCCGCATCCAAACTGGGTTAAACACAGCTGTCGCCCCAGTTCTGATGCGGAGGGAAGACATACCCATCTAAACTGGGTTAAACATGCGTGTCCTCCATTAACGAAGCCATCCCAAAATTTCAGAATTTGGGAAATTCCGAAATTTTCAGAAATCATTCAGATTCGAAGCGCCAGTGCCCCCTACATCCAGAACGGTTTTTGAACCTTTAAAAAAAAATCAAACAGGCCTACTGTCTTTGATCCACTGCCTCACCTCCTTTGGCCACCAGCCACCACTGAATCAAACAGGCTTGGGATTGGATGTTTGAATGAAGGTCAGTAAGGCCCTTTTCACACAGTCCCTGGGGCTGTTCTGTTTTGCTGGCAGTCACTGGTGAAAGGAAAGGTGTGTGGGGTGGCTTGTGGAGCTCCGCATATCCTCCCTCCTTCCCCCATCATATGGTGGGGATGGGACAATGCGAGAAAGGTGGCAACACGTTGCCCCACAGTAGTTTCCCCCATCATATGGGGAAATGGAGAAGATAGTGCTTTGCTCTCTATCATGGATGAGGAAGTGTCTTGCGACGCTTCCCCTCCACTTCAAGAGGAATGTGGATGGGGTCAAGCCAGAATCATCTCAAGATGCTTGACAGGCCCTTTCAAAAAAAGGGAAGAATGGGGCAAAAAAGCCCTGTGTGAAGAGGTCCTAAGAGGTCTCTGTTTTGCAATTCCATGTGTGATGAGGTGGTTATTTATATGTTAATCACATGTTTGTTTATGTATTTAGAAGGGACATTCTTTGAAAGCTGCAGAGAGTGAGCCGTGGAATGTTCGCAGCAGCAAGCTGTAAGCAGAGGCTGTTGCCATGACAACAGAGGCCATTCTGGCTTTAGAATGTTCAGTTTTGAATTTGACAGTTGGAGAATGTCAGTTGGCCAGCAGCTGTGACCAGAGTTAGTTGGGAATTGACAGTTGCTGGAGCTGCAAGCTGTCTGTAGGAGCTGCAGTGTGCAGTTCAGTTCTGTGTGTGGGTTGAGGGAAACCCAAGTGTGTGGGACAGAGTTTAGTCCCAGGGTTGAGAGTAACCCAGTATTAAGTAGTTACTTGTGTGTAACTGTGTAAGGGGAATTTAAAACCCCCAGTGTTATATTGTTGCAACCTTGAAGTTTATACCTCTTCGGAGATCTTTTGAAACCACCTAAGCTTTGAGCCCATTTGTGTAAAATAAACTGTTAAACATTTTCAACAAGACATCTGTGGAAGTTGTTTGTTCACAAAGACCCTCACATCTAGTGGTCAAGCATTGACAAATGGTGGCAGCAAGTTAATAATAATAAACAAGGAAAACATTGAGTATTGGTGGCAGTGGTCAGTCGTCCACAGTGATTCCAGTACTAGGTTTGGAACATCATTACAATTTAGTGGCAGTGGTGGATTGAAGGATAGCCCGTCCTGCCACAGTACTACACGGTTCACTCAATTTGGTGTGCGAATAAACGAAGATCGACGCTAGCTTTAGGCGGCGTTCGCTTCGTTACACCATGGTACATGGCCACTTCCATGTTGCCAGTGCCTAAAACGGAGAGAATATTCCATTTGCAGGAATTGGGTGCTACCTGACTCCTAACTGCAGAAAATGGGGAGGAAGCAAGGAAAGCACAACAAATGATGGGAAATTACATGAGATGACTGGCCATCCCAGAAGGTGGAGAACGATGGTAGTGAATGAAGGAGAGTGGTTCACTCTGCTTTCCCCCATTTCCTCCTACCTGTCGAATGAGGTCCTATATGTTAGAAAATGCTTGCCAATATTTAGGTGGAACCTCTCTTCTTGTAGTTTGACTAGTTGTTCCCTGACCTAGTCTCTGAAGCAAGTTACTCAAGATAATTATTATTTGTTATTTCAAGGTGACTAATAACAATAGACATGCACAGAGCATTGATCTGTGAATTGTGGTTGAGCCTGATAGCTAAATATTGGAGAGGGAATAGGAAAGACCTGTTGCTTCCTCCAAAATCACTGCTTGTGAGCTGGGTCAGGTGGGCCTTTTGTTTGAGGCAATACACCTTTTAGAGAAATGTTTTTCAACCTCTTTTGAGCCACGGCACGTTTTTCACATTTACAAAATCCTGGGGCACACCACCAACCAAAATGACACAAAATGACACTCTAACACAGTAATACATATAGTTAATATGTTTTTAAATGTATTTATACACTCAGTGTGAAACTTGGGCCTGTTTCGATGAACGCAACATAGATATCCTGGCAGGAATGGCAGAAGGACACACACGAGGGTCTTGCTCAACAGCTGTCAGTCATGGGAAAACTTCGGCTCTCTGGGTGCTTTGAACTTCAACTCCCACCATTCCTAACAGCCTGAGGCCCTTTCCTGCTTAAATGGCTGAGGGGGAAAAAGGAAAAGGACCTGAGGCTGCTAGGAATGGTGGGAGTTGGAGTCCAAAACACCTGGAAGGTCCAAGTTTGCCCATGCCAGCTTTCGATTCCATCGCCACATCTATCTTCAGCCTCTGGCGGTTTGAATATATGTGATTATCTACGTGATTTTCTACCTTGTCGCTATGATTATGGTGCTGCTTCTTTAAATTGTCCGCAAACTGACTGTGTTATTGTGAGGATCCCGGAACTGACATTGGATAACATCGTGAGGATACACTTTGTTTTTTGCACTCACTTCCGTGATTTCATCAAATATCGCGAGTTTTCCGTAGAGGAGCCCTCCGTGAACTCGCTACTTCCTGGTTCGCAACTCCTCCGCTCTCTGTGTCGACCATGCCAAACTACCTTATGTAAGACTTTTGATTTTCTCCAGCAGGATTGGGTACTTTGAATGTGGTTTTTGCGTATGATTATGTATGGTTAATTGTGCATTTTGTACTGTGACGTAGCGGCGCTCCTTTAATAAGTAAGGGTATTGGAGGCAGGGGCGGTCTAAGATAATTTTAAATGGTAAGGGAACACTATTTTGGCACCCCCAAACATTTTGGCACCCTCCGCCGGCTCCTTCCACTTGGCTCCCTCGGCAGGCGGCGGCGGCTCCCTCTTCTCCGCCGCCCCTCTCGCCTTCCCTGACTTACCGGCCTCGTCTTCGTTGATGCGCAGCGCCATGGAGAGGCACTGGAAGGCGCGCTGTGGCTCCGGAGCTCAACTTCAGCTCTGGAGCCACAGCGCATGCGCGAAAAACCTCTGCGCATGCCTAGAAGCTCCTGCAGGCACTGAAGCCTGTTAAGCCTGTTTAGGCTTCGGCTTCAGCATCTGCAGGAGCTTCTGGGAATGCGTGGAGATTTCCGCACATGCGCTGTGGCTCTGGAGCTGAAGTTGAGCTCCGGAGCCACAGCGCATGCACGGAAGTTTTTCGCGCATGCGCTGTGGCTCCAGATCTCAACTTCAGCTCCGGAGCCACAGCGCATGTGTGAAAATCTACGTGCATGCCCAGAAGTTCCTGTAGGCGCTGAAGCCGACGCAGCAGCAGGGAGGTTTGCAACAGCGGCGCGGCGCCCCACGCTGACGTGTCCAAGATGGCAGCCTACGCAGCCGCTAATTTCGCTTATAGGTAAGACTGCCCCTGATTGGAGGTTCCAATTTCCCACAGCACACCTGATGATCGCTCATGGCACACTAGTGTGCCCCGGCACACTGGTTGGGAAACACTGTTTTAGAGGACCCCCAATGTCCAAGGCCCACCTGCCTGAATGCAACCTGGGCATCTGTGAAGACTCCCTTTCCGCACAGTTCTCATACTTCCAGCACTCTTGCTTGCTCTCAGATTTATTTTATTTTACTCGATTCCTCCGCCTTCTTTGAGCGAAGTTCTCCAGTAGAGCTATTTGTGTCGCTCCCCCCCCCCCCCGCCTTGTGTAATTTCTCAGCAACGAGTTTTGCCCATTGTTTGTCTTTAAAAGAAATATCAAGTCCTCCTTTCCATCTACATTTTAATGGCACCATAGGAGGCGACTGTGTATTTTCATTCCGAGCGGAGTAAACAAAAGGGATAAAAGCAGTGATGATTAAACTGCCAGAGACAAAAAAAGGGCTGTTTTCCACGGGCAAAAGCTTTCCCCTGCTGATAAAACACAGACAGGCTGTGAGGCGATGGCCTCTCCACAGGGGTAGCTGCCCTCCATGACCCTGAGAGGCCACCTCAGGAGTGGGAGGGGAGGCTGGCCCCACTTTGCCTGGCTCTGGCCACATTTGCAAGCCATTGCCTTCCAGTGAGTCAGCCCCAGCGGCCAGGTTATTCCCATATGTAGGTGTTTCATTTAGCTGGCTGCAGGCTTAAGCATCTATAATCAAAGGTCTTTACAAAGCCACCGCTTGTTAGTCGAAGGGAATTATAGGGTTCAATGAGGGAGTTGTGGCTCCATAATGGCATATTTGTTTCTCAATGGCATCCTTCTCCACCTGCGCTGAGTGATTTGAAAAGTCTGGCAGCAATGCCATATCATGAGTAGACTGGCTTGACCGTGCACTATGCAAATCCCTGCACATTCATTGGTTGGAGGAGTCTGGGCCATGCTATGTTTGCCCCGAAGCTCCCAATGCCAGTCTAAACACAGGCGCACAGATAAAGCCTGTCCTCGGCAGCATCACTCCTTTGACCACAATCACAAAGCTTTCTGCGCAGGCAAGGCGTCGCCTTTCCCCTGGTTTTATTTAACAGGAGTTTTAAATAGATTGCAAGATTCCATTGTGAAAAACAACCCCCCCCCCCAAAATAATGAAAAATAGGTTCCCAAGCATATTCTGATGTTGCTTTGTTTTGATTCTCAAGCATTTTTGCTTGCTTGTGTGGCCTCCCGAGAGTCACAGCCTGGATCTATACTGCCATGTAATGCAGTTTGATCTGCATTATATGAATCTACCCTGACCATATAATGCCGTTCAAATGGCATTGTATAGCAGTGTAGATCAAGCCCTAGAAAATTAGACTTTCACAGCCATCATCCACCCAAGGTCTATAGTCTTCTCTTTGTCCAGTGTGGCCCAACCACGTGGAGTATCTTTTATCCAAAAGGCTTGGGACCAGAAATGTTTGGGATTTTTGTTTTCCCCTCACTTGCATTGCAGTTAGATAGTACCAAAATTTGTAGATATTTTAGAGATGGGACCCACATCTAAATATGAAATTCATGTATGCTCCACACACACTTTGTACACATATTCTGAAAATAGTTTTATACAATATACAATAATGTTATATTGTGCAGCAAAATTTTGTGTATGTTGAATAATCTGGAAGCAAAGATGTCGCAGTCTATATGCAGAGCCGGACTAAGGTAATTTTAAAAAGTAAGCAAACATTCTTTTGGTGCCCCCTTGCTCTCCGGCCTCGTGAAGGGTGCACATGCATGCCAGGTGTGCATGCACAGAATCTGCTAGTTCCGCGCATGCGCACCGGGTATACATGTGCATTGGGTGCGCATGTGCGGAGCCAGCTAGTTCTGCGTATGCATGCCTGGTGCGCATGCGCAGAGCCTGCTCGTTCCGTGCATGCGCACCCAGCACACATGCGCACCCTCCACAAGGCTGGAGACTGAGAAGGAGGGTTTGATGGCCAGGGGCGGAGACAGCTGGGTGCTCCTCCTCGGTCTCTGGCCTCGTGGAGCCACTGCGGGCGGCTCTGGCCTGCTCGTGCCACATTAGGTGCGGCGCGAGCGGGCCGCCTTCCACAGGGCCAGAGACTGAGAAGGGGCATTTGGCGGCCAATGCGCCCCTGAATATGTGGCACCCCCCGTTGTTCGCGTAATGGTAATATCCACCCCTGATTATATGTACAATTTTGGAGTCTTTCGGATTTTTTAATGCTGAGGGATGCTCAATCTGTACAAAGTCTACAAACAGGTTATTGGTCAGTGGTGCCTTTGGGCTCCAGTTCCCTTACAGCTACTATTGTAAGATTTGCATCTAATATTGGGAATCAAACTAGTTTATCTATGCAATGTGTGAATGGCTATTTTCTTCCATCTAGTCTGCATCTGCTGCTTTTCAGATTGTATGAGGGATTCTGGATTCTTGTAAATGGAGAGATGGAGAAACGTTCTTTTCTCCTTATCTGCTTTCTTCACATCATGCATAATTTTACACATCTGCCTCAGGACTCCCCTTTACCTTGTTTAGTTTTTCAAAATAAAAACAACCGAGCTATTGCAATGCTGCTTGTGTATTTTGGATGCGCTTTTGAGTATACTGCAAATTTGTTTAAGTACAACTGTACAATTGTACAGAACTATACAAGGCTTTGATTGTATTATAGATTTATATAAGTGCATTAGGACACTGACTGTTTTATTTTTGATTCCGTTCTGCAAATTCTCCAACCTGTAATTTGCACTTTTCTTTTTACAGCAGCCAAATTCCATCTTAAACCCTCAAGATCACTTTCCCGAGCACTCATCCTTCACACAGATTCCATGAGCATATCATATGAAGCTACCTTGTGAATGGTTCTCTTTTAATGGATATCCAATTTTTCATGCATCTGATATGTGGATTTTTATTGAGAGACTTCTCTTGAACCCATCAGAGCTCCTGCAGCACCTTCTCCCTGTTGTTTGGTGCAAGTAAGGCACAGCAGGAGCATATTGACACCTGGTCATGTCTTCTGCTACCCACCTTTCTCAGGCACAGAGCTGCATCTTTATAATGAAGGATACCCAAAAATCTCTCCTCTCTGTCCAGATAAAGCTGTCCAACCAATCAAAGGCGAGTGGAGAATGGGGGCCCTCCAGTTGTTCTATGACCACTACTCCCACCAGACCTAGCTAATACGGTGAGCGATGATGAGAGCTGCAGTCCAACTTAACCTGGAGGGCAATATGCTTCCCCTTTCTCCACAGTGCTGGAATCAATGGTGAGATCCAGATGAACCTGTTTGATTCCTCTTGTTCACATCTAGCTTTGTAATCATATGGTTTTGGTTTTGCCTGGTGGTGGCGGGGGTTAGGGGGACAGCCCTCAACTGGATGTCCTCCTTCCTCCAAAACCGCCTTCAGCGAGTGAAGAGGGGAGAGGTGGTCTCAGAGGGTTCCCCCTTACAATGTGGGGTCCCTCAGGGGGCCATCCTCTCCCCGTTGCTATTTAACATCTACATGCGACCACTCGCCCAATTGGTACGGAGTTTCGGGCTGGAATGCCATCAATACGCTGATGACACCCAACTCGTTCTGAGGATGAATGACCGGGCGGAAACTGTATCCGATAATTTCCAACTTTGCCTCGAGGCTGTTACTGGATGGCTGCGAGTCAGTAAGTTGAAGGTGAATCCGGCGAAGATGGAGATCTTGTGGCTGGGCCGCGCGGGGGGATCCAGCTGCCGATTTTTGATGGTGTGGCACTATGCCCGCAGTCCTCAGTTAAGAGCCTCGGGGGCCGGCTGGACCCCCAGCTGTCTATTGTGCCTGCAAGATGGCCTTTTTCCATCTTCGGCAAGCAAAACGTTTGGCTCCCTACCTATCCCGGCACGACCTAGTCACGGTGATCCAAGCCACGGTCATCTCGAGGCTCGATTACTGTAACGCACTCTACATTGGCCTTCCTTTGTCGGCGATCCGGAAGCTTAAACTGGTGCAGAATGCTGCAGCTCGTCTCCTGCTGGGAGCTCCTAGAGCAGCTCATATAACACCTCTGCTGCGCGAGCTGCACTGGTTACCCATTGAATTCCGGATTTCCTTCAAAGTGTTAGTCCTGACTTTTAAGGCCTTGCATGGTTTGGGGGCAGTGTACCTGAGGGAGCGGCTTACCCCATATACACCCAGAAGATCACTGCATTCAGAGGGTCATAATCTTTTTGAAGTCCCAGGTGTGAAGTCTTACAGGTTGGCCAGCACCCAACAGAGAGTGTTTTCGGTGGCTGCACCGACCTTGTGGAACTCTCTGCCAGCCGAGACGCGAGCCCTGCATGACCTGATGGCCTTTCGCAGGGCCTGCAAGACTGGCTGTTTCGACAGGCGTTTGGCGAATGACTGGCCTTTAACATCAAGACTGCCACCAGATTGTGCCGCCTTGTGTATTGAAGACTTTATCGTGATGTTTGATGATATATTTGATTGCTTTCAGGAATGTTTTATGATGTTTTTATGATGTTATTATTGACCCTGCTGTTTAACTATTGTATCACCGACCATGATTGTCATGGTATTTTAAAGTGTTTAGTATGTTTTTAGTATGTTTTTAGTTGCTAATTGGTGAGGTTTTATCTTGATGTATTGTATACATGTTGGAAACCGCCCTGAGCCTCGGGGAGGGCGGGTTATTAAGTTGAAATTAATAATAATAATGTTTTACGTATTTTGCTGTGTTGGAAACCACCCCGAGTCTCGGGAAGGGGCGGTCTAGCAAGTCTGAATAATAAATAAATAGATAAATAAATAAATAAATCAGCCATTGATAACATAGTGACCACCTTCTCTTTTCTTTTCTTTTTTTTTGAGAACCTCAAATCTAATATATTTATCCTCCAACCTCGATAAGTCTAAAAATCGATCTCATCGTTTTGGAAGGCTTTAAGGTGTCTGAAAATTACATCTAATTTTGTGTACATTTTTTAATTTTAAAAATCCCATTATAATCGATGGGGAAGAAAGGGAAGGCTTGGGAAAATAAAGCAAGCAGAAGCTCTCCTCTAGTTCTGAAGTGTGATGTCATTCCGAGCCTTCAAGCTGAAATGGCTCCTTATCTGAGCTAGCAAAAAGCAATTTTCCCTCTGATCACAGTCCTAATACATACTCATATGCCCATAGACCATCTGTACATGGCCATGGATCTGAAATAGAGATTGAGAAAGCAAGATTTCATAGGAAACAGCTTCTACAGAATGCTTTGTAGGGGTGGAGTGAGGGAGGGCGGAGGCAGCATGGAGTATTGCATGCTGAGCCAGAATCTAGCATGCAACAGGAAACTACGGTTGTTACTATGACAACATCCAACAAATTACTATAGTCCAACATAGCTCTGGACATACGGAAATGTTAATAATGAGGCACAGTATCCAGTGAAAAGCCAGGTGGCATATAGGTGGTCTCCGGTTCTGGGGGTGTGCAGTTGTCTCTCCATGCATCCTGAGCCTGCAAGTTAAGGGGTGAAACAAAGATAAATTAACTGGTTAATTCATTGTAGTAATAAATGAAGAAAATAACCAAGGAAAGGCTGTGGGTATAGCCTTGCACTGGCTTCTAGGCATGAGAAAAAAGTTATGAAAATGATTCGTTTCGTAAGAAATTCGTAAGAAATGCTACTTTCGAGTATTTCCGCACCTGGAACGCCAACCAGGAAGTGGACTTTCTTTTTCGAACTTCGGGGGCCCGGATGTTCTTAAGGGTCGTTATTAGGTCGTAAGGGGCACCCTCCTTCTCTCTCACCACCCTCCCGCCTCCCTTGCCAATAAGTATTATGGCAAGGCAAGCCCTAAACTCGCTCCTTCTTTCGGCTGGAAGCCTGGAAAAAATGTAAACAGAGAGGTTTACTCAGAAGTAAATCTGCAAAGGAGGGCACTTTGGATGAAGGGCCCTCCTTGTGGATTTACTTCTGAGTAAACCTCTCTGTTTACATTTTTCCAGGCTTCCTGCCTCCCTGCCCTGCCAGGATCTAAAGCATCAAAGAGTATTGGGGTGAGAAACCAACCTAATGTATAATAGAATGAATGCTACTGTAAGTGCCTAATATTATAAGTAATTCAACTGGTCATATACCTACATTCCATGCACATGCAATAATACAGCAGTAATAACAATAACAGAGGTAAAATTCAAACCGAAGTATTCTGACTGGTCTCTCCTCATGCGGTGCAAACGTGCTCTTCTCTTATTAGCCCGGAAATTAGCCCGGGAAAGCCAGCGTTGCTGCTTGGGAGCACACACATACATATTCTTGGGGGATTTGCTGCAGAATCCCGGGCTCATAGAGAAGATTCTGCAGCAAATCCCCCAAAGAATATGTATGTGTGTGCACCCAAGCAGAAAACGCTATTTTTCCCGGCTCACAGAGAAGAGCCCGTTTGCACCGCATGAGGAGGGACCAGTCAGAATACTTCGGTTTGAATTTTACCTCTTCTTATACCCATTGTTATTACTGCTGTATTATTGCATGTGCATGGAATGTAGGTATATGACCAGCCTGGGCAAACTTTGGGCCCTCGCTCCCTCGGGATCGGGGTGAGAGAGGCAGCGAGGAGCGAGGGGGGTCCTCCTCCTTTTCTTTTGCTGCTTCCAAGAATAGAATACCCCTCCCTCCCTCCCTCCCTCCTTCCCTCCCTCCTTCCCTCCCTCCTTCCTATTTGGAGAGTCCCATCTAGAATTCAGTGTGATTTATTCAAGTTTGTTTACAACTCCCAGAAATCCCAGCCAATTTACCAGCTGTTAGGATTTCTGGGAGTTGTAGGCCAAAACCATCTGGAATGCGCATGCGCTGGCATACGAACTACTAACGAATTTCGTTAGTAATTAAGTTACATTTTAGAAATTTTTGGAAATTTTTTTGTAAGTCTTCCTATTACTAATAAAAAAAAATCCCCCCCCCCCATTAGATTTTCGATTTCCTATTTTTGGGTTCTAAACCATGCCTACTGGCTTCCATTCAAAATTTTATTCAGCATTAACTCAGATTTTTGCTATTGTTCCCTATCTTGTCCTTGGTTCTGCCTCGGTCTGAATTCTTAGCAAAGCTTGGCCTTGGAAAGAATTCTTATACTAAATAGGGACTGTATTTAAGAGCAAAGAAAAGCATGTAATGGCACTCTTGTGGGATCCTGTGGCGCATAAACATGTATCTAGCAAACGGTGTGCCTGGAGAGCTCCTCTCGCACTTTTATTATTATGGTTTATCATTTTGCAACACCCTGAAGTGTGCTAGGCATTTTATAGAGACAGTAAGGTATGGGCACTATTTTACAAAGAGCTTATTGTCTGGGATGACAGTGACTAGAATCATTCTCCCCACAGAAAGGTTGAAGGATTAGATTTATATGATGCCACATTTGCCCATAAGGCTGCATCGGTGAGGATTGCAGCGAATATGGAAATGGAGACGAACTGCTCTCGAGATTCCTTGACTCCACCATTCTGTGTAGACTATCTGAGCAATCTTTGATTGTTACGTGTACATGATCTATGTATATAATAAAAGTCAGTTGTTTGCGGGCGGTGGGTGGGTGGTGCGACCGAGCGAATATGTGCCAGCGTTTCGATTGGCTGCAACTGTCGGATTATTTGCATAAATGGCTGTGACTGGCCAGCCTCCCAACATTCCAACACAGCACAGAGAGGAAAGGGAAGGGTCTGAGGCAGGCATAAATGGCTGGAGTTGAAGTTAGCCAGTTGACAGTTTTTTTCTGTTGGAAATGGAATGTTCAGTACCTTCACCCAATACACTTCTAAGGTGACTCAGAGGGAAAGCAAAAGGCCTCAGGCACTCAGCTACTGCGGCCCACAGCAATGACGGATCAGGACCAAACATAGCAAATAGGGGCCCACAGGTCAACTACACAACCTGGTGTGATTTAGAGCAGAATGGGCCACGAATGATGGGATTTGCAATACCTTCACCTCATTCACTTCCCAAACAACACTGCAGCCCCTATACATCACAGACCAGACCCAAACTTGGCACACAGAGTACCCATGACCCACTCTACATCCTGGTGCAGTTTTGAGTGGGACAGACCACGGATGATGGTATTTGAAGTACCTTCACTCACTTTCTGAGACCGCTGCAACACTCATCCTGAGACTTCCAGTACCTTCCCTCACTTCCAGATACCACTGCAACCCTCATCCAGAGAATGATCAAGACAAAATGTGACACACACAGCCCCCATGACCCACTCAACATCCTGGTGCTGTTTGGAGGGGGATGCACCATGGCCCCCTTGCAGTACCTTCACTAAATTCCTGAAACCACTGCAAGCCACATAAACATCTAATAGGAACCAACCTTGGCACACAATGCCTTCCTCAAATAACCCGCCGGGTCCTCAGCTAGTATGAAATAAACCATGCGTAGGCTTTGGGCTCGTTCATATGACACAATCCTAGTATGTTGCTCTTATACTATAGGGTTTTCCAGACAGATTTAGGATGGTTCCAGACAGGGAAAAAGTCCGGTCCAACCTGAGTTTTAAAAATCCAAGTCAGGCCAGGCTTTTGTCCCCACACCAGTAAAAAACACTCCATGGTTTCCTGAGGAGGGGGGATGTCCAGATGCCCTGCCAGACCTTTTGGCAGGACATCCAGACACCAACAACCCCCTGCCAAGAAAAGCCTTAAAAAGTAAAAATTATTTACCCAGCTGGCATTACCCTGCTGCTGACCCTCTCCTGGCACATAGAAATGATGTACCAGGAGAAGGAGGGGGGAGCAGGAGTGATGTTCATCATTTCTATACACTGGGAGAGGGCCGGAAGCAGGAAAATGCCAGCCGGGTAAGTAATTTTTTTTTACTTTTTAAGGCTTTTCCGAGGGGTTTGGGGGATGGGCAGGAATCCAGGACTTCTGAGGGGGCAGTCCAGACACTGGCCATACTTGATTAGACCCGAGTCTTCCAGGAAGACTCGGGTCTAATCCAGTATGAAATTAATTCACCACAAAGCAGAGATGACTTCAGCTTATGATGACTCTATGAATGATGGACCTCCAAATCACCCTGTGATCAACAACCCTCTCAGGTCTTGCAAACTAGGGACATGACTTTCTTGATTGAACCACACTATGTGTAGGGTTGTATCTGAGTACTCCTGTTGCCTTCCTCTTTCTCAAACAGTATTTCTTTTCCAGTGAGCTATACCATCTGACATGCCCGGATTAACCATATGGCCAATGAGGCCATGGCCTAGGGGCGCAAGCCCGGGGGGCGCAGATCACGGACCAAAAAACCCCAAAACTGGTCTGTGCCCCTCTTTCCCATTTTCTCATGCCCCTCCTCGCTCCTTTTCCTGGCAAAGTCTCTGCTCCATCCCCTCAGTCTCTCTCTCTCTCTCTCTCTCTCTCTCTCTCTCTCTCTCTCTCCCTCTCTCCTGCTCTCTCTCGTGCTTTCTCTCGCACTCTCTCCTTCGCGTGCGTGCTCTCTCTCTCTCTCGTGCTCTCTCTCATGCTTTCTTTTGCGCGCGCTCTCTCTCTCTTGCACTCTCTCTCTCTCTCTCCTCTCTCTCTCTCTCTTGCGTGCCTTTGGAGCAAGTTTGCACCTGCTGCGCTCTCCCCAAGCCTCCAGACTCCCGAGGAGACCTTCAGAGCACAGCGGAGCTTTCCAGCCGGTGGGAATGGGGACCTTGGAGGTGGCGGGAGGTTGGCTCAAAGGGGGCGTAATTCCAAACGGTGGCCTAAGACGCAAAAAAGTGTTAATCCGGGCCTGCCATCTGAAGGTATGCCTAAAGTCTGACACTGCCACTTTAGTCCTTTTTTTTGCTTGAGCTTTCAGCCTCAATTTGTTCTAAGAACAATTCATTTCTTTAGCAGTCCATGATATCGATGTAATTTTTCTCTAGCACAACATTACAGATGTTCATTATGATTTATTTCTCTGAAATGGTTTGAATACAGCAACCACTTCACTTTCTAAAATGGCACGTTCATCTTCAAATGTAGTTCATTGAATGAATCTGTCATCTTTTAATTTCTTTGTTACACTCTTTGATTAGTTCTACGCTATTCATACTTTTGGATTAATCTTCCCTTTGCTTTCTCAGCTCTTGCAGAACAGGTCTCTTCTTCCAATATTTTTGTTGTCTTTTTCTATTTCTCTGTGTTGATTATTATCGTCAATTATTTTGTCTCTGTACACAATAGTTGATTCCTATATTGGCCATCAGGTAACATCCATGCAGACAACCATCTTTTTGGTTGCCTGAAGTATGTGTTTGCAATGGACAAACGGTTGGCTTCACTTTCCTGCTTCATATTTTGAACTTAAGTCAAATTCCCTGAGAATTTTTGGTTGTACTCTGTTTTCTGCTTTGACAGCGCTATTACATACAATTATCAACACATCCTGTTTTAGTATATGACCATTTTCCTCCTGGACATCATAGTATCTTTCACTTTTTTCTTCTGCTTCTGTAGTTGAAGCATAAATTTGGATCATGGATGGTTGCATTGATGGCATTTCCCTGGAGCCTGATACTATTCAGTCTTTTGCTGTTGATGTTAACTGCTGTTGACTTTTACTTTTGGTGACCCCATGTCCAAGTCATCCTATCATGAACAGGTCTTGCAGATTTAGTACTATAGCTTCCTTGATTTCACATTATTTACCCTGACTGCTTTTGCTAAGCTTCTTCTCAATACGAATGCCACTCCATTTTTATTTTCTGAATCAAGCACCGTGTAATTATCTAACTGAAAATGTTTCATCCTTGTCCACTCTCACTGTCTCGCCCCAAGTATTGCAACATTTATACAGTTCATTTCTTGTTTTAAAATGTCTAGCATCCCCTGATTCATAAGTCTTACATTTCATGTTCGTATTACATTTGTTGTATAGCTTCCTTTTATCTTTGTGCATGTCAGCAGCTAAACATCCCTTTGGCTTGAGCCCAATTAGACTTAAGGCAACTTATATTGTTCCTCCAATGTCCTCCAATATTTGGTTGAGTGTCATCAAACCTGGGGATCTCGTCTTCTAGCAGTACCTCTTGTTTCAATGAATTTGCTAATCATTGGGTTTTTATATTAAAATGCATCCTTCTGTATAGTACTAACAAATGTTAGCTACGGTGCCATTGCTTTGTCACTCCTCCCACACACTACTGCTGCCGCCTGGTAGCTCTTTGACACATTTAGTCTAGCTCCTCAGCAAAAGCCTGACTAATGTGGGAGACCCTAGTGGCAGCACTACTGCAATCATCAGAGCCTATTCCCCCACATGAGTTTGCCTTCCAGCACCACAAAGAAGCGGTGCCATGGTGGATAAAGTGGCATAATTCTGTAGTGTGATAGATATCTAATTTGCATTCATTCCAGCCAGGCCCAAATTCTGAGAGGGACTAGGATTTTATGTTTTACTTCCTCTAATGATTGAGGCCACACACCAACCCCAAACCTCATGCTTTCGAAAGGGCTAGCGGCTATATACATCCAGCCAGCCCTCATACATCTAGCCAGCCCCCAGCCCCCCATTTGTCCCCTAAATTTACTGGAGGGGCCTGGCCGAATGCTCATGGATTTCCTCCCTCCACTCTCCAAAGCTCCTAAAATGTTCTTTTGACACAACAGGACTTTCTATGAGGGGCCTAAACATGCAGCCTGTAGGGTTCCAACCTGGTGGACTTGGGCAGACTCTGGGGGCACCGGGCCAGGCACCAGTTGACCCGGGGGAGATGGCCTGATGCATATGACTCTACAGAAGAGAGCCTGCAATGGGATGACACATGGCTGAAGGGATATGGGACTGCAGATGAGTTTAGTGAAGATTCCATGAAAATGGATTCTGATGAATATGAATGGCCGGGCGGCCTTGGTTCCCAAGAGAGAGTGGCTGCTCCCTTTCCAGATGGTGAAATAGGAGAAAGGGAGTTTCCTGTTTCTCACTCTGATAGCGATGCAGCTGGGCCCACTAACGAGCTGGAATTCAACAGGAGGGACAGTATCTTGGCTTCTCGGAGAGGTTGGAGGAACGGGGTGCGTTGGACACACAAGAGTTAGATTCCTATATCAACCCAGGCTGAAGGAGCTCTCATCAGACCTGAAGTTACGTTCAGCTTGATCAAGTCTCACTTTCAAGTCTCCAAGCTCAAGCCGACCGCCGGAGCGGTACGGACTCAAGTTCATGTTGACCGCCGTTGTGGTTTGCCTCAAGTACCACGTTTGACCGCCGGAGCGGTTTGCCTTGTTTTTGGAACTTTGCTTTCCTTGGGATTTATGCCTCTTGGGCTTGCAGCTATAGAACTTTATTGGACTATTTTTGATTGCTTTATTCTTACTTCCTTGGACTATTCTTTATCCTTTATTCTAAATAAAAAGTACATTTATTGCATCTGCCTGTGTGTGTGTGATCTGGGGGGGGGGGCATCCGAGGTCACAGCCAGGTTCCTCCAGGAAGTTTAGGGGACAAATGGGGGACTGGGAGGAGAGGGGTGCTATCCCACTCCTTCAGGCTCTTAGAGCCCGAAGAACCAGAATGGCAATGGGGATTGACCCCTGGGATCATGGAACACGGCCCCAAGTCAATCCTCACAGGCCCAGAACCTCAACAAATTCAGACCTTTAAGTAAGGTCCGGATCTGTCGAAGTGTTTTACTAATCCAGAGTAAACTGAGAAATCCCAGTTTACTCTGATTTAATCTAGATTAATTGGAGGTGTCTTTTGGATGTCTCAGGTTAACCCATGTTGCTGGTTTTGGGTCTATCTGGAAAGGCTCTTTGTTTACTGGAATGTTGTTTCATTCTTCCTCAAATGTACAATCTGTGTATTGTTAGCTGTGGATGATTGTATGTTAAAAGATTCCTGTAACCTGTAGCTTAGCTACATGAAACTCTAAAATATAAACATAGATACATACATTCTTTTTTAAAAAGGCATTGGATGGCCCTTGAAGTCTCTTCCAATACTATCATTATATGAGTAAAACTTTTGACTTTTTTGTTTCATGGGAATGAACATCTTTGCTGTTATGCCCTTCTGGGTGATATTTAGTATTTAGTATTTAACCAATACTAAACAAACAAACAAACAACCTAGTTCTGCTAAGTTACCAAGTGAGCGACTGGATTCTCACTTAGCAATGTGGCATGCATGACATTATAATAGACTTGCCACGTTGAAGCTAGGAAGTGTTTAGTAGAGAAGAGCTCAATCTGACTCAGTTTTGAAACCAAACATATGATTTCCCAATCTTTATCACACTGTTAAATCTATCTGTATTACTCAGTATTCTTTCAGTACAGCTCTCATCATATTGGAGAGCAGTGGCCCTGTCTATCATCCCTCCTCCATTGTCTTCACTGAGGGTGAAAAAACCTCCTCTCTTGGAAATGTCAGTTGTTATGTGTCTTCAATTCTGGAAGAAAGGAAGCAGGAAAGTAGGGAGGGAGGGGAAGAGGTGATGCCCTAATGACATAGATTGCCCTAACAAGAGTATTGTGCCATCACTTGAGGTCCTATGCTTTAGTTGAGGAATGGACGCGTGGTCTATGGCGACCTCAAGGATTATGGGGTGTCTTCCTGTGGAAAAGGGGGCTGGAACAGACCTCAAATAAGACTCTGGGACTCTGAATGGTAAAGTTCAATAAGGCTTATTTCCTACAACCATTCCTGGTGGTTTTAATTCTTTCTTAGCTAATAAGGTTACAGCAAAGTCTCTGGAGGAATTTGTTACTTGCCTTGAGGTCGTTGAGTTGTTGTTGTTGTGAGCTATAGTCCTTTGAAGGTTCCAAGTTGTCCCTGTCTCCGTTGATGGCTCTCAAGATTATGGAAATCTTAAGGCCCTCAGTTCCACGAACACTTTGGTGAAACATGGGTTTCCTATACAGTTCGTACAACTGACTGAAGACGCCAGGTCACACAAGCTTCACCAAAACCTTCCGATATGCTTCGGTATCCTTGACAGTTGAACTGGATGGGTTTAGGTGATGAAAATGGCTGGTCCAAGCTGGAGCCCAGATTTTAGCCAGCACGTCCTTTGCTTTTCCTTTGTTAGGCTGAACTGGAGGAAGAAGCCCTCTCCTCAGGTGACCTTAGAAGGAAAAGGAGCTATGGTGCCTGAGAGCAACTTTGGCGCCAAACTCAAGCCCCTCCCACACAAAGCACACACATATTTGCAACTACAGGAACACCAGAAAAGGGGTTGTAAGCATGCAATACTATTTGCATCGAAGAAGGAAGACAGGCCCTCTAGGGCCGCAACAGGTATTTTGGCTCCTCCCACAATTTGGATAACCTGAAACCTCAGAGAGCAATGAATGCTATCACATTACAGATTTGGCAAAACATCTGGAATATTGAGAAAAATTCATTTCCACACTTTCTCCTGATATGTTTGAAAAGAACGCTGCCCCCATTTGTTTAAAAAACTCAAAGAATTCTGTACTTTACACTTTAACCAAAATGAATGTGATGAACACTGTGGGTTACTGGATTGTAAGTGTAGGACTCAGTGGAATTTAACTAAAGTGATGAAGTAATTGGTTAATAATGGTGAATCATGCTACAGTAATACCATCTGCATCTAAGAATCCCAATGTCTCTTACGTCAATGCCATACTTCTTGGGGCAGTGAAAAAGAGAAAAGGCATCTACATCCAGCTAGGCATCTACATCCAGATACAGATACATCTGCCTACAGATGTTACCAACTTCTCCTGAGCCTCACCCCACAGACCTTTTGGTGGTATCTTGATGAATTCTGTGAAAAACAGGCTTCTGTGCCTTGTTCGTTTTAGGTTTAGCACATAAAGAGTGCAATCTGGCTGCTATGTCTCTAAGAGCACGAACGATCACTTGGGAAGAAAGCACAGTGCAGAGGCAGATCTTCCATAGCATTCTCCAGCAAAATGTTTTCAGCTTCCTCCTTTTGATGTGCAAATATGTAGTCACCTCAAAGAGCTTTGGAATGGCTGCTCAGGCAGAATAAAGGGACTGCTTCTATCATGAAGCTTCTAATAATGCTCAACAAATGCTGATCCTTGCAGTTTTCAGTTTCTGAATATTCCTTAAAATAAAAATAAAACTCTGCTGACTGCTGCCATTACAGCACCATCTTCCCCATCACCTTGTCCGACCTGCCATGTGGGGGTGGTGGAAAGTTTTTCAGAATTGAAAAATATTTGCTTTATTACTGATGTTACAGTTGGAACAATTGCCACCCCATTATTCCCAGTAGTAGGGCTTAAATCCCCTAAAGGTACCAGATTTTATCTGATCTTGGAAGCTAAGTGGGGTTAAACCTGGTTAGTACTTGGATGGGGGGCTGTGACGCCCCCTAGGGGGCTGTTTACATCTGCAGTTTGTGTTTTGCTGCCCTTACCTGCAAAGGTCTTTGTTTCTTTGTTTGGCCATGTGCTCCTTTGTTCCAACATGCGGTCACTGAGGGGAGGGGCTGCATCCTGGCTCCAAACCTGGTGACCAGCCCTCAACCCCACCCTTTTCTGGAGTTTACTTAAGGGGCCGGACGTCCCCTCCATTTTCTTTTCCAAAGGACACAAGGACAAGCAAGACTGGAATCGAGTTGCTGGGAAAAGGCAACCTTATTTCACCTACTGGTTTTCCTTCGCTCTCAATCAAGCTACAGTGCATAGGGGGACCTGTCCTCACCAGAGACTGTGGATTTTGAGACCTTTACAGAACTTAGTGCGTCTACAAAGGTCAGAGAGCAACAGAAGAACCTGTGATCAAGAGAGAAGCCATCACTCTACAAAAATAGGCAAGTGATTGATACTCCCTTTGTTTAAAGGACCCTTTGCAACCAACTAAGCCTTTTTGAGCCACTGGTTGTTATTTCAATAAATCCTATTTGGTTCACCCTATTTTTGAGTCCTGCACTCATTCTTATAGAGATCCTGGGCTTTCCTGCACGTGGGAAGACCTTAACTCTATCTCTAGAGTCAAAGCTTGTTTTGTCCTACCTTTAAAGCCTTTTTTTAGATCCTGGGGACAGAAGAGGGGCTGTCAATAAGTATTAGGTGCTGTGGGCTATATTACAGAGGAAGAAACAGTGAAAACCACCTCTGAGTTTTCCTTGTCTAAGAAAATCCCTATGAAATACATTAAGGCACCTACTTTCCCAGTCTCAAAAGTATAGGAATTCACAGTGTATGGGAGATGATGAACAAAATGCCAAACAATTCCAATGTGAAGGAAAAGTGGGGAAACATTTTTTTAAAACCCCAGATGTTTGTATAAGGAACTTTCTGATCAGCTGAGATTTAAAATGGGCATTTAAAAAAGGAAAAATAGTGTATGTTCCCTGAATTGGCTGGGTATGCATTTTAATACTATATAGCAGAAATATTCATTCTTAACTTTTTGATTTTATGAATAGTTCATTTACAAAATGTATAACCAGGCAATTCTGGGTGCATAGACTATTGTTTTATAAAAGTTTCAGCACTTAGTTTTTCAGCATAGATTAATTTGGGTTTTTTTCCCTCCATGCATAAAAATACATTGTTCCAAATACAGAAATCAATTAAGAACTGAATTATTTGCCAGATTTTCTTTCTCCCATCTCCGGCTTGCTTCCCTCTTTTCTGGTCCTTCTAAGAAGGCCTCCCTTAGAACGCCTTCATCACATTACATTAGCCAATTTTAACGTGCTAGGATGCTTGGAGGATGCTGGGAGGACAGAGCCTGCTGGATACCATCAGATGACACACAGCTACTTTTGGCATGCCTCCCAGCATCCTCCAAGCATCCTAGGATGTTGCTGAGATAACACAGAAGGTTTCCCATATTCCATTGACAAGAACGGGGGTAGGCCAGGAGGCAACACTTTCCCCCGTGGGATGGGGAAAGCACCAATGTGGGCCATGGGGTCACAGTTCACTGCCCACTGGATTTGCCAAGCTGCATGGCAAATTCCACCGATATCAACTTCATATTGGACCTCAATGTGATGAGGTCCTTAGAGTGTCCCTGTTGATGCTCTAGCTTTCTTCTAATTACCATCTCTCCTTCTAGAGCAGCCTTTCTATCTATATAGTGCCCTCTTGTGGTTGCATTTAAGTGCTGTAGTGTGAAGCGCATGGGCCAGCAATGTAGATTGTTTTAAAAATAAGACATCAAACAAAAGTGATGGATTTGTTAAACCCTTACAGTAAGTTAGATTATGAATGGGATGTTTACCAGGTTTGGTCCCGATCCATCAAGCCACATAGGAGCCTTTGAGGTACAAACATACATACTTATTTTCACCTATGTTATTCTTAAGCCCAAATATTCGGACTAAAGTGTTGCTGCTTTTAGGTGAATTTGTAGCTGGCTGCTAGTTTGTACCTGAGAATGCTCATTAGTGGTTTTGTGCTCAGATTTGTCAAAATCTGCACAAATTACTTGTGTGAAAGAATGAGGGGATGAATGCTTGCCAGATTTGCAAAAACAAACAAACAAAAAAACCCAAAAAACCCTCACAAATCTGAGAGGGATATCTAAATTTCTAAATTTCAATCAAGATCTTAATAGATTGTGTTGGTTCAGTTCTCGAATCAAAGTAAATTTAACCAGAAATAAATGTAAAGATCTACATTTAGATAGGAAACGTCAGGTACATCCAGCTTGGTTGTACCTGTGGATGTTAGCAGAGCACAAGCTAAACGCATCAGTAACATTATGTAACATCAGCAGCAGCAACAACAACAGCAACAAAGCATAACACCCCCACAAAAACTAAGGCAATTCTACATTGTTGTCAACTGGTCTGATTCTTGATAAAGGTGAATAACGGTATGGTTCTACTTTGTTTAGGATAGGCCTCACTTGGGACCTCATCACATGTTATTTAACATCTACATGCGACCACTTGGCCGGCTGGTGCGTTGCTGGAGGATAGATGGCCGGCCCAACTCCGTACCCGATAATTTCCATCGCTACCTTGAGGCTGTTACTGGATGGCTGCGAGCCAGTAGGTTGAATCCGGCTAAGACGGAGATCCTGTGGCTTGGTTGGCCGGGCAGTGGGGATGTTCAGCTTCTGACCCTGGACGGCGTGACACTACGTCCGTCGTCATCCGTTAAGAGCCTCGGGGTAACCCTGGACCCTCTGCTGTCAATGGAGGCCCATGTCTCCACCGTCAGCAGAGTGCCATTTTCCCACCTTCGCCAGGCGAGGAAGCTGGCCCCTACTTGTCCCGTCGCGACATGGCCACAGTGGTCCAAGCCACGGTCATCTCGAGGCTAGACTACTGTTATGCTCTGTACATAGGCCTTCCTCTGTCGGTGATCCAGAAACTCAAGCTAGTACAGAACGCTGCAGCCCGACTCCTTTCGGGGGCCTCGGCAATCCTGCGCGAACTGCACTGGCTACCCGTAGAATGCCAGATCACCTTCAAAGTGTCAGTCTTGACTTTTAAGGCCTTACATGGTCTGGGGCCAGTGTACCTGTGGGACCACCTCATCCCGTATTATCCCACCAGATCTCTGCGTTCTGAAGAATATAACCTTCTGGTTGTTCCTAGTCCAAAGACATTTCGCCTGACTGCTGGGCTTTTTCGATCATGGCTCCAACACTTTGGAACTCATTGCCCGCCGACATTCATGCCATTCAGAACATCCTCCCATTTAGGAAAGCCTGCAAGACTCTGTTGTTTCAGCAGGCTTTTGGGGTTGGATGAAATGCAGTCTCCCTCCGCATACTGCCATCTTGTATTATCTTCTGTTGTCGCAGTGTTTAATGTGCGACCTAGTGTGCCTTTTTATCTGTGGTTTTAACTTTCACTGTATTGGCTGTTTTTATAACATGTTGTGAGTCGCCCCGAGCCATTGGGAAGGGTGGCAGACAAATACGAATAAATAAATAAATAAATAAATGTGTCGCTGGAATAGCTGAGTATTGCCCCGCACCGTCCCATCTCCCCCTACTACCTCATCACATGGGGGAAGCATCACAAAGCTGGCTGTCCCTTATGATTTCTATTAGAAGGTGGTATGCCTTTTGTCTTTTGCTGCCAGCTATATTTTGGCAGTGGCAAGGGTTGTTGGTTGTTTTTTTTTTGGCCAGTTTTGCCCTGGAGCCACCTGGAAGTATATATCTGGGGTGTGATGGGAGCTGCCGGGCTCTGTGGCAAAACTGCCAAAAATGTATCACTGCTGCCAAAAAACGATCCATATTAAGAGGTCTATAGAGTACTGTATCCTGTACTGGGCACAACAGTTTAAGAAGGATCAGGACATAGTTGGAACATGCTAAGAAAAAAGCAACAAAAATGGTAAAAGGTCTAGAAACTAAGTCCTATGAGGAATATTTGAGGGATTTGGGTGTGTTTAGCCTGAAGACAAAGAAGAGATATGAAGCTATCTTTGGCTATTTGAAGGGCTGTGTGGAGAAACAGCTCTTGTATGAGGCAGAAAGTGCAGAAGTTTATGTTAGCTGATGTACTGTATAATTGATACCTCAGGGTTAATGGGGGCGGGGGAGAATGTTTTGAATGGGAAGCTCTGTTAGGGAAATACATTATGAAGTTTTGTGTGGCTGTTTTGGTTATTAGTTTTTAACTGACAGCAATTATGAAGCATCTTCTCTAACCGGCATATTTATATGATTACACAACACTCACTGGGGGAATGGGCTATACTCCAGGGAAGCTGACTGGTGGAGAATGTCCATCTGGGAACATCATGCCCTTTAGGGTGCACAAAAGCCAGTCAGTGTTCAACTTCAAAAGAGGGATACGACAGCTAGAGTATGAGTGGGGAAGATCTGAGAAGACTCTGTGAGAGAAGGGCCCAGAAAGAACAAAACTGAAGATGGATCAAGGCTGCAAGTGATCCGCAGTGGGACCAGCACTGAAACTACTGACAAGGCTGGGAAAGGAATGGTGGCAATAGCCACCAAGAACGCTAAGAATGACCTTCAGTGAGAGAAGAGTTTAATCCAGAGAATTGGTTGACTTCCTGATAAGAACCCTTGACACAACTTTAGTTTCCAATGCTATGGAATTGTTCTGTCTTCCAGACATCTGTCTTGTATTACCCCCATGTGATGAGGTGGTTATTTATATGTTAATCACATGTTTGTTTATGTATTTGGAGGGAACATTCTTTAAAAGCTGCAGAGAGTGAGCAGTAGAATGTTCGCAGCAGCAAGCTGTAAGCAGAGGTTGTTGCCATGACAACAGAGGCCACTCTGGCTTTAGAATGTTCAGTTTTGAATTTGACAGTTGGAGAATGTCAGTTGGCCAGAAGCTGTGAGCAGAGTTAGTTGGGAATTAGCAGTTGCTGAAGCTGCAAGCTGTCTGTAGGAACTGCAGTGTGCAGTTCAGTTCTGTGTGTGGGTTTGAGGGAAACCCAAGTGGTGTTAAGTAGTTACTTGTGTGTAACTGTATCAGGGGAAAACCCCCAGTGTTATATTGTTTAATATTGCAAGTTTGTACCTCTTCGGAGTAGTTTTGAAACCACCTAAGCTTTGAGCCCATTTGTGTAAAATAAACTGTTAAACACTTTCAACAAAAAACATCTGTGGAAGTCATTTATTCACAAAGACCCTCGCATCCAGTGGTCAAGCATTGACAAATGGTGGCAGCAAGTTAATAATATTAATAAACTAGGAAAACGGGGTGAAGTTTCATCTATTACCACACCCCAGTTCTAGAAAACAGCATCCCTTTGCATTTTCTTTTAGGGTTGCCGTAGACCCACTGGCACCCTGTTGGTTAATCATTTACAGGTTTGCAGCCAGTTTTGCAGAAGCTTGCTGCTGGAGCTGTCACGATGCAAGGACTCGGCCGGCCCCTTAATCACACACACAGAGACGGTAATCAGCTAACTATTTATTGAATAATAAAGAACAGGTGAAAAGGTAATTGTCCATAAAATTGAGAAGTTCAATCCACAAGGTAAGAGTCTGTAGTAATCCAAATCCAAAGGCTTGGCAAAAGCTTGGTCAAAGGCTTGGCAAAAGGCTTGGCAAACGGCTTGGCAAAAGGCTCCGCAAAGCAATGCGGATCAAGGAACAAGACAAAGTTCAAACAAGGCCCAAGAAACTTCTTGGCAAGGCACGAGCCGGCAACTTGGCTCCGTGGTCCTGCGCTCGCCTCACTCCTCTTAGAATAGACGTGGCCGAGCTACTGAGGATCCGTTCCCACGGATCCTATACTTAATCGCCTTGGTGATGCCCCCGACGCTCTAGGCTTCTGCGCCAATCTGTGCTACGGGACCTCGCACTTCTCTGGCGCTCTAGGCTACGGTGCCAACCCCTCTTGCTGGACTCGATGCTTTCTCTCCTATTGAAGCCCCGTCCTTGCCTCCCAGCACCTGGTTCACTATCTTCATGAGAGACAAACTCCCTTTCGGCTTCCATGGCCTCATCCTCCACTGTTTCCCTGATTCTCTCCTGCGACCCGAAACCACCTGGCTTCTCATAACAATCGTCACTATCAACACTTTTGGAGTCAGCCTGACCTTCCCAGTTATCGGAGCCATCAGGCCATCCATCATCCCAGGCCAGGCACTCTGTGGGAGAGGACGGCCCAGCTAACTCATTAACCCCTTCCTCCATTTCCTCATCAGCTGTGGCTGGCTCCAATGCAAGTGGGACCCCCGGTGCTGCCCCCTGTCCCCCAGGCACAAAAGAGAACTGGGTTGCTACAGGAGCCCTGCAAAATGAATACCTTTTGGTTTGGAGCCCGCCCCTTTTTTCCCTGGGGATGAGTTCTCCATTTTGCGATCTCTCTTCAGTCTTTTCCAGGGTAGGGAATGACTCAGATGTGCTTTGGTCAAGCTAGGTCAGCTTAGACAGGTCATTGTAAGTACTATCTTATCTTAACATATCCTGTGTTTGTTGGAGCCATGTATAAAGGATAAGGGATTTAATTGTGAACAGGGCAGTGATGCCAGGTTTGGAGCCAAGACACAGCTCCACCCTTAAGTGCCCACATGGCAGAACAATGGAACCAAGGCCTTGCAGGTAAAGGCAAACAGGTACATAGTACAGATATAAAACCAGCCCCGTGGGGGCACCATATTACTGAATGCAAAAAGGCACCTACAGAAGGGAAATTCTTTCTTGTAAGAGATATTATGGGGGAAAGGTATCTCCATTGAAGCTTTCTCACCAATCCTTTTTTCCAGAACAAGCCAAAATTTTCAAAATCCAATTATCACAGGAACAGAAAGTGAGGTGAAATCTTCTGAAAAGGGGAACAGACAGCAAAACAAACTCCACATGGGTGTTAACCCTTTCCTATGCCATACGACTGGAGTTACACTTAAAAAATGTACCTGTTCCAACTTACATGCACATTCAACTTAAGAACAAACCTACAGAACCCAAGTTGTTTGCAACTTGGGGACTGCCTGTAATCACTTTAACTACACAGAACAGTCACAGTTGATAAGACTAAACTGATGTAGCAAATGCTGCCCTAACTACTGCAGGATAGGACATAAAAAGGGCCTTCCCAAGTCTTTGTCTACTATTACTACCCAAATGCTTTGTTGCTATAAGCTCCATATATATATATATATATATATATATATATATATATATATATAATCTGGAGTTAGACTTAAAATGTACCTGTTTTGACATACATACAAATTCAACTTAAGAAGAAATCTATAGAACCTATCTTGTTCATAATTGAGGGACTACCTGTGTTATACCTCCAACTCTATCGTATGAAGACATTTACTGAATGATATCCACAAAAATACCAAAATAAATGAGTTTCAATGATACCTCAATTCCTCCCACATTCCATTTTATGCTGTAACAGAGTTTGTTTATTTATTTGTTTATTTATTTACGACATTTATATGCTGCCCTTCTCACCCCGAAGGGGATTCAGAGCGGCTTACAAGTCATCCGTTGAAGACGGAGATCCTATGGCTGGGTCGCCCTGGGTTGGATGGGTGCCGGCTGCCTACCCTGGACGGCGAGCTCTTAAGCCCGTCGTCTTCAGTAAGAAGCCTGGGGGTCCAATTGGACCCGCTGCTATCAATGGAGATGCAAATCTCCACGGTATGCAGGACCGCATTTTTCCATCTACGACAGGCTAGGCGGCTGGCTCCCTACCTGCCCAGGAGCGACCTGGCTACGGTGATCCAGGCAACGGTCATCTCGAGACTGGACTACTGTAACGCCCTCTACATTGGCGTTCCTTTGTCATCAATCCGGAGACTCAAGCTAGTGCAGAATGCTGCTGCTCGACTGCTGGTGGGAGCACCTGCACGAGAGCTCATGACACCTATTCTGCAGCAACTGCACTGGCTACCAATAGAGTACCGGATTGTTTTCAAGGTGTTGACCTTTAAGGCCTTGTATAGACTAGGGCCGGTGTATCTGAGGGACCGCCTTACCCCATATGTTTCCCCGAGATCACTATGCTCAGAAGAGCAAAATCTCTTAGTAGTTCCATCTATTCATTCCTGCCGTCTGTCTACAACCAGATCAAGAGCCTTTTCCGTAGCGGCCCCGTCGCTATGGAACTCGATGCCAGATGAAGTCCGTGCCATTAAGGAACTGGCCCTGTTTCGGAGAATTTGTAAAACGGCCCTTTTCAGGCAGGCCTTTAATCTAAATGGCTCCTGAGAACGTTTCCCAAATCCTTGAGTCCTATGTAGATTGTTGTTTTTATGCTCTGTTTTATATTGTTGCTGTTATTAAATTGAAATGTTGCTGTTTTACTAATTGATTTTATGTAAACCGCCCTGAGCCTGCTGGAAGGAGCGGTATATGACTGACTGACTGACTGACTGACTTTATTATTTCTGAGTCGCCTCCACGTTAGTGCTCTGGGCGACTTACACACAACAAATTCCACAATTAAAATAGAGTATTTAAAACTAGATTAAAATATTCAGTGGTTAAATGCAGGGGCCAGGCTCGGTATTTGAGTTCCTGGTTCTGCATTAACCATGGGCTTTCCTAAATAGCCAGGTCTTCAGAGCGGTCAGGAACTGGGGCAGGTTGAGGGAGGCTCTCTGGTCCGGTGGCATCGAGTTCCAAAGAACGGGGCCACAACGGAGAACGATCTCCGTCTCGTGGTCTCCAGGTGGGCCTCTTTCAAGCCTGGTACGTGAAGAAGGTTCTTGTTTGCTGGCCGCGGGGTCCTTGAGTAAGCAGGCATCAACAGGCGGTCTTTTAGGTATGTTGGGCCCCGGCCCCGTAGGGCTTTGAAAGTCAAGGTCAAGGTCTTGTGTAAGGCTCTATACTCAACGGGCAGCCAGTGCAGGCGCTGCAGAGATGGTGTAATGTGGCATCTCATCGATGTTCCTGTGAGAAGCCTGGCAGCCGCGTTCTGCACAATCTGGAGCCTGCGGGTTATATAAAAATGAACAATAAATAAATAAATAAATACGTACATACAGCATACTACATTATTAGCATAGTACTAACACATAAGCCATAATATATTGTTGCTTAGGGGGAGGAACTCTGATGTCACAGGAGACAAGATGGAACGGTCTTCCTGGCTTCCCTTCTTTACTCTGGCCCCAGAGTTATCTTGACCATTTCTTTGGAAACTCCATATACATAAAGAAGTGGAAGCAGAAACTTTCAAAATTGGTCTGGAAGAGGCTTAGAGAAAGTAATAGTGTTTCCTTTTTAAAAAGAGGCATTCCTTTGATCATTGAACAGATACGTTGTATGTTGCTTGAAACAAAAGTCAGAGATAATACTTTAAGCTCATTCCGAAGGTCCCCCAGAACCAGGAGTGTTTCTTGAGGATTATTGTGTTGCTTCAACAAATACAATGATGCATTTAGTATTAAAAAGATATATAAAGCTCTTCTTGATGACCAGTGTGAAGCTCAACAAGGAATTAGAAGTGCTTGGGCAACTTCCAAGCACTTCCATTTCAGATGGAAATTAGAATTAAATTTGGCTATTTGCTTCTTTTAAAGTTCCTTCAACCTCTCTAAAAAGAAATACACATGTATATAGATGGCATTTTATTCCCTCTTGAATGTTATTAATTAATTTTAAAAACTCTTTTTTGAGATGATGTGAGCAGAGAGGAACTTTGATTCATATGTGGCTCTAAGGTCAAAAGAGAGTGAGAGAAGACTGCAGGGGAAAGATATGGAACCTAATGCATATAATCGTATCCCAACTTAGTATTAGAGGTGGATGGCTATTAATAATATCCATTTTTGCCAATAATAATGAACATTTGAATCATTAATATAATTTATCTATCCTATTCTCAATGACAATAATAGTAATAGCTAAGGCAGTGTTTCCCAACCAGTGTGCCGTGACGGACCTCCTGCTGTGCCGCGAGAAAAGCTCTCTGCCCCCCTTCCTTCCCCCCCTCCTGCCGAACTCCTGCTGCTTGGGGGAGGAGGAGGAAGGGCCAGGCAGCAGTGAAGAAAAAGAAGAAGGGGCCGGGGCGCCGTCTCCTTTGGCCGTTTCCCCAGCCAGCCTCCAATCCGCCATGACTCCCGCCCCTCGCTCACTGAAGCCGTGCGGAGGAGGAGCCCTGCCCACTGAAGCCCGTCCACCGCTCATGCTCCTCCTCTGTGGGAGAGCTGAAGCTGGGGGGAGGGGGCGGGGCATGGCGCAGCCTGGCTCCACCCCTGGCTTCGGCACTCCCAGCAGCTGCTCCAGCCTTGAGGGGACAGGGCCAAGCCAGCATTGTGCTGGCTCTGCCACCGCTGGCTTGGCACTGCCCCCTCAAGGCGGGAGCAGCTGCTGGGAGAGCTGAAGTCGGGGGGAGGGGGCGGGACATGGTGCAGCCTGGCTCCGCCCCTCCCTCTGGCTTCGGCACTCCCAGCAGCTGCTCCAGCCTTGAGGGGACAGTGCCAAGCCAGCATTGTGCTGGCTCTGCCACCACTGAGTTGGCACTGCCCCCTCAAGGCTGGAACAGCTGCTGGAAGAGCTGAAGCTGGGGGGAGGGGGCAGGGCATGGCACAGCCTGGCTCCGCCCCCTCCCCCAGCTTCAGCACTCCCAGCAGATGCTCCCAGCAGGCCACCATCCCCCAGCCGTTCTTTCCTGAGTTAGAGTGTCATTTTTATTTATTTATTTTTTTTTTATTTATTTATTTATTTATTAACCGATCACTACCGCTCACTCCGAGCTCAGAGCGGTTTACAAAGAAGCAAAAACACCGAGAAATAAAACAATTAGGCAGTTAAAAACATATTACACATCACAACAGATTAAAACATATTAAGAGCACAACCCTCAGCAAAGGCTGGGGGACGGGATAAAAACCTGGGGGAACCATAGGCGGCAAGCGGGCAATGTGGTTGAATTAAGAGCCGAACGCCTTCCTAAAAAGCCAAGTCTTCAAGGCCTTGCGAAAGGGCAGGAGAGCGCGGATGGCGCAGATCTCCTCCGGGAGGCCATTCCAGAGACTTGGGGCGGCTACAGAGAATGCCTTCCGCCGTGTAGTGGCTAGTCGGCAGGTTCCGAGGGGAGGCACCACAAGGAGGTTGAGCTCCTCGGAGCGTAGTGATCTCGCAGGCATATAGGGGTAAGTCGCTCCCTCAAGTACACTGGCCCCAAACCATAGATGGCCTTGAAAGTGAGGACTAACACCTTGAAGAGGACCCGGAATTCAATCGGAAGCCAGTGCAGCTCGCGAAGAGTGGAGTCGCTCGGTCAGATCTTGCAGCACCCAGGAGGAGGCGAAGGCGGCGTGCTGCACCAGCTTAAGCTCCGGATCATCGACAAGGGAAGGCCAATGTAGAGCGCATTACAGTAATCAAGCCTCGAGATGACCGTGGCTTGGATCACCGTAGCCAGGTCGCGTTGGGAGAGGTAGGGAGCCAGGCGTTTAGCCAACCGGAGATGGAAGAATGCTGTCCTGCAGGTGCAGCCGATCTGCTCCTCCATGGACAGGTGGGCGTCCAGTCGGACCCCTAGACCTTTTACTGATGGCTGAGGGCAGAGGGCCACACCATCGAAAGTTGGCAACTGGGTCGCTACCCCCCCTGGGCGGCCCAGCCACAAGACCTCCGTCTTCGCCGGGTTCACCTTCAACTTACTGGCTCGCAGTGACGGCTTCAAGGCAAAGATGGAAATTATCGGCTACAGACACTGCCCCGGCGACCAACCTCAGAATGAGCTGGGTATCATCAGCGTACTGATGACACTCCAGCCCAAAACTCCGCACCAGTTGGGCGAGTGGTCGCATATAGATGTTGAATAATAGCGGGAGAGGATAGCCCCTGAGGCACCCCCGCAGTTCAGCGGGGAGCCTCCGGAGACCACCACCCCCACTTCACACGCTGGGGGCGGCGTTGGAGGAAGGAGGACCGCCAGTTGCGGGCTGTCCCCCGTCCCCCCCGCCACCGCCAGGCGGTGTATCAAAAGTTGGTAATCGACGGTATCAAATGCTGCTGTGAGATCCAATAACACGAGCAGCGCCGATCCACCTCGGTCCAAATGGCAGCGGAGTAGATCTGTGATGGAGACCAAGACAGTCTCCGTCCCATGGCCTGAACGGAAGCCGGACTGGAAGGGGTCTAGCCAGGTTGCGTCATCCAAGAAGGTCTGCAGCTGGTCCATTGCTGCCCTCTCAATCACCTTGCCCAGGTGTCATTTTGTGTCATTTTGGTTGGTGGTGTGCCCCCAGATTTTTTAAATGTTAAAAGTGTGCCGTGGCTCAAAAAAGGTTGGGAAACACTGAGCTAAGAGATGGAAATATGCCCCTCCTGCATTTGAGCAGCGTTTTTCAACCTGGAGGTTGGGACCCCTGGGGCGTTGTGAGGTGGTGTCAGAGGAGTCACCAAAGGCCATCAAAAACACAATATTTTCTGTTGGTCATGGGGGTTCTGTGTGAGATGTTCAGTCCAATTCTATCATTGGTAGGGTTCAGAGTGCTCTTTGATTGTAGGTGATCGATAAATCCCAGTAAGGAAAATTTCCAAAGGACACAATCAACCCCCCGCAACCCCACCACTATTCAAATTTGAAAGTATTGGGTATTTGTGCCAAATTTTGTCCAGTGAATGAAAATACATCCTGCATATCAGATGTTTATATTAGAATTCATAACAGTAGCAAAATTACAGTTGTGAAGTAGGAACCAAAATAATTTCATGGTTGGGGGTCACCACAACATGGGGAACTGTATTAAAGAGTCACGGTATTAGGAAGGTTGAGAAACACTGGCTGAAAAGCTGTCTAAGGTGGCGGACGGCCTTGAAGTCGTCGGAGTCGACCGGGTGTCTTCTTCACGTGAGGACCGGATGCTCATGACCGGATGCTAAACCCCGTAGATGCAACCGGAAGCGACACCAAAGGAAGAAGAGCAGACAAGGCTTGACTTCCGATTGCCTAGAGAAGCAACTGGATGCCCCCCAGACCATCCAACAACAGGATAGGGTGGTGAACTGTCGAGCTCGGGGAATACCCAAAGCCCTAGAGGCCACAGTAAAGCCATCAAGAAGAAGGAAACCTAGAATCTTTAAATCAAGGACTTTCTGGGGTTTGACCCCTGGAAGCTGGTCTAGATCGGATTCTTACAAGCCAAAACCCGACCTCCCAGAGGAGACCATGGGTTTAAAAACTGCCTTTGGCCCCAGAAATGTCAGTCCTCCTCCAGCTAAGGTCGATTTCCACTGGAAGCTCTCTGAAAGACTATTAGATAGAATTACTTAGGCAAAAATCTCCCATGACTTCTGACCTGGTAGATAGGACTCTAGTTTGTTATATTGTACCCATATATTTGCTCTTAGTATATTGTGTTCTATGTATATTGTAGTGTGTATTGTGCTGCTGTAATTACCCCACTGGTCTCGTCCAGTGAATTTTGTAAGTCGCCCCGAGCCGTACGGGAGTGGCAACTAATAAGTCTGAATAATAAATAAATAAATAAATAACCCAGTACTGCCTCCTCCAACCATCAGTGCCCCCCATGAGGAACTATATTAAGGGGTCATGGCATTAGGAAGGTAAAGAACCACTGCAGTAGAAGAAGCTGTAAGCTGTGGGGGCTGGATTCAAAATGAAGGTTGGACTTATTTATTGAAATATAGCAAATCATCATCATCATCGTCATTATCATCATCATCACCATCATCATTTTGTAAACAATGCATCTGTAGTTCCAGAATTGCTGGTGTTTAAGCATACATATTTGAAAGATCTGATACAATATTGACTACTTTATCTTTTGGATATAGGAATGCAGGATTGTTCACCTGCAAGAGGGGAAAGGAAATCTGTGCTGGATAATTCATTATATCTTGGGAGTTATTTTAGTCTATAACATGGCCATTTGTCATCTGCTAATATATTTATTAATGTGCATTATTATTTTGTTACTGTAAACCGAAATTTAAAAAATCACAGATATCCAAATCAGGGTTAACAATAAATATATTGCAACAGCAGTATAGTGGTAGAGAGTAGCCAAATAGTGTGTGCGAGGGATAAGCTAATGTGCTACTTCACAGGGACGAGAGACAGGGCCTCCTCTGTAGTGGCCCCTCAGCTATGGAACTCCCTGCCTAGGGATATTAGATCGGCCCCCTCCTTCCTGACCTTTCGAAAAAGAGTGAAAACTTGTCTCTTCGAGCAAGCATTTGGAATCTCAGTATAACCAGACAAACTTGTATCAGAAAATGACCCAGGAACGGCTAAGACGATGGAACGGATGAGGACTTGAACAAGAAGACCTAGTTTAATTTTTTTAATTGTTCACTGTTTTTATGATTTTAAATGTACTGCAATGTTTTTTCTCTGCTTTTTATCAATGTGTGTATTTTATATATGGCATCGACTTTGTACACTTCCCAGAGTCGCCTTCGGGCTGATATGGGTGGGATAGAAATAACATAAATAAATAAATAAATATAAAGATGGTCTGTGACATATTGGTGGCTTTTCAAAAAAACCTTACAAAGAGTGATCTATTGCAGTGTTTCCCAACCAGTGTGCCGTGGCACACTAGTGTGCCGTGAGCGATCATCAGGTGTGCCGTGGGAAATTGGAACCTCCAATACCCTTTCTTCCCCCTCCTGCAGAACACTTTTTCTTCTCCACTCGGGCTCCCTTCTTCCCAGCCTCGCTCTGCTTGCTTTGCCTCGCTTTGCTCTGGGGCAAGTCTGCACAGTAGCGCCCGCACGGGTCACGTCTTCCTCCCTCCCCCCTCCCCTCCTGAACACGCTCACGCTGCCCCCTCGGATCAAAATGGCGGCAGAAGCGGCAGTGTAGAAGAAAAAGTAAGTGTTTGGCTGGAGGAGGAAGAAAGGGTGTAAAGGGGAAGGGGGAGGAAGAGGTCTCTGTCGATAGCTGGCATGGGCAAACTTGGACCTTCCAGGTGTTTTGGACTCCAACTCCCACCATTCCTAGCAGCCTCAGGAGCTTTTCCTTTCCCCCCTCAGCAATTTCAGCAGGAAAGGGCCTCAGGCTGTTAGGAATCGTGGGAGTTGAAGTCCAAAGCACCCAGAGGGCCAAAGTTTTCCCATGCCTGTTTTAGGGATGGGAAAATAGAAAATAAACAACAACATAACATTGTTTGAGTCTACAGTGCTCTCTGGGTGTAGGTGAACTACAACTTCCAAACTCAAGGTCAATTCCCAAGCAAACCCTTTCAGTACTTTCTGTTGGTAATGAGAGTTCAATATGCCAAGTTTAGTTCAACTCCATTGTTGCAAGAGTTCAGGATGCTCTTTGTTTGTGTGTTAACTATAAATCCCAGAAACTGTAACTCCCAAATGTCAAGGTCTATTTTCCCCCAAACTCCATCTGTGTTCACATTTGGGCATATTGAGTATTCATGCCAAGTTTGGTCCTGATCCAACATTGTTTCAGTCCACAGTGCTCTCTGGATATAATGGTGAACTGACAACTTTAAATAATGTACCAAAACTCAAGGTCAATGCCCACCAAACTCTTATAGCATTTTCTCTTTATTATTTTCTCTTGGGAATTCTGTGTGGGAAGTTTGGGTCTTTCTGCCATTCCTGCCAGGATATCTATGTTGTGTTCATTGAAACAGGCCCAGGTTTCACACTGAGTGTATAAATACATTTAAAAACATGTTAACTATATCATGTCATTTTGTGTCATTTTGGTTGGTGGTGTGCCCCAGGATTTTGTAAATGTAAAAAATGTGCCGTGGCTCTAAAAAAGGTTGGAAAAACCTGATCTATCGGACTGTTGTGTAGAAGATAGAAATTGCCTTCTGTTGCTGTAAAGAATAGGATCTAGATTGCGAGATGCAAATGAGAAAAAAAAAGGAGATTTCTACTAAACATAGGAAGAACTTTTGGATGGCATGAACAGTTTAACAATGGAATGGAGTCTCCTTCTTTGCAGTTTTAAAATAGAAATTGGATTGCTGTGTCTGGAATGCCTTAGCTGTGGATTTCCTGCTTTGGCTGGATTTAAGAATCAATAACCGGTGGATCTTTTCCACTTCTACAATGCTAGGATTCTTACTCTGAGGCTTTGTTTCCTTGCCTTGTGGTCACTGATGGTTTGTGACATTTTGTAATATAGTGTTTATTTTTAGAAGTAGGATAGATAGCCCTTGCAGCTTAAAACACATTCCAATAGGCACTGCTTCTCGGTTATATTTCTAGGGGAGCTAATAGAGAGCAAATTACCTTTGTGTGTATCTCTTTTAGATTCTTGGCAAAACTTCAGTTGTGTCAGTTTCTTACTTACACACCTGTCTGTTGGAAAAGAATAAAGATGAGTCATTTCAATCCATCATTTATACCTTATTGGACCACTTTTGCTTCCATTGAGACACATTATCTGAATATTACAGTCTATCAACAATCCGCTGTCAGACTTTAAAAGACGTTATCTCAGATCAACACGCACACCAAAAATTCTTATCATGGAAATCTTGCCACAAGAAACTACGGAATTGAATTTCTCACTGCAAAATGGGGGAGGGATTGAAATACTTTTTGTGGTGAGAGTGTTTCTCCTCATTTTAGTGAAAACAAAACACAAATGGAAAAAATGCCAATGGTTTACATTAAGGACCTCTTCACACAGGAATGTTTTGTCCCGTTTTGCCGATTTGTTTCACAGTAACGATAGGGCCTGCCATGTGCTATCACACGATGCATGGCAGACCCTGCCCACATTCCTCTCAAAGTGGAGGGGAAGTGCTTCCACTATGGGGAGGAAAGTGTATTTTGGGTAGCTACCCACACTTTCCTCCCCTTTCTCCCATATGATGGGGAAAAGGGCAGCAGGGGAATGAGTGTGTTGCTGCCCTTTCTCCCATTTGATGGGGACAGGGTGCCAAAGCATCCTTGTTTGGTTAAACCAGTGGTTCCCAAACTTTTTTGGCCTACCGCCCCCTTTCCAGAATTTTTTTTACTCACCCCCCCCCAATAATTAAAATTAATAATAATAAATAATTAATTTAATAATTAAAAATATTTTTAAAATGTAATAGCAATTAAACAGAAAGATATATGTATTAATGCAGTGGTTCTCAACCTTTCTAATGCAGTGAGCCCTAAATAAGGTTCCTCATGTGGTGATCCCATCCATATTTTCGTTGCTACTTCATAAATAATTTTGCTACTCTTATGAATTCTAATGCAAATATCTAATATGCAGGATGTATTTTCATTGTTACAAATTGAACATAATTAAAGCATAGTGATTAGTCACAAAAGCAATATGTTTGGGGGAGTATGGACAACGGATGATGGGATTTGCAGTACCTTCGACCAATTCAGCTCTGACTTCCACAGCCGAGACCCCGTGAATGACAGACCTGGACCAAACTTGGCACACACAACCTCCCATGACCAACAGAAAATACTGAAGGGGTTTGGGAGGAACTGACAGTGATTTAGGGGAGATGTAATTCACCTACATTTGGAGAGCACTCTGAACCCAAACAACCCTTGATCTGGACCAAATTTGGCACAAATACACAATATGCCCAAATTTGAATACTGGTGAGGTTGGCGGGGGGATTGATTTTGTCATTTGGGAGTTGTAGCTGCTGGGATTTATAGTTCACCTATAATCAAAGAGCATATAATCAAAGGTAGTTGAGAGGGCAGTAACGGAGCAGTTGCAGTCCTTCTTAGATGATGCAACATGGCTAGACCCCTTCCAGTCCGACTTCCGTTCGGGGCACGGGATGGAGACGGTTCTGGTCTCCATCACAGACCAACTCCGCTGCCAGCTCGACCAAGGCGGGTCTGCGCTGCTCGTGTTATTGGACCTCACGGCAGCGTTTGACACAGTCGACCACAATCTATTGATCCACCGCCTGGCCGTGGCTGGAGTGAGGGGACAGCCCTTAAATGGCTGACCTCCTTCCTCCACCAGCGGTCTCAGCGTGTGAGGAGGGGCGAGGTGGTCTCCGAGGGCTCCCCACTACTCTGTGGGGTCCCCCAGGGGGCCATTCTCTCCCCTCTGTTATTTAACATCTACATGCAGCCGCTTGCACAGCTGGTGCAGAGTTATGGGCTGGAGTGTCACCAGTACGCTGACGACACCCAGCTCATTCTGAGGATGGAGGGCAGGCCGAGTTCTGTCCCCGATAATTTCCAACACTGCCTCGAAGCCGTTACTGGATGGCTGCGAGCCAGTAGGTTGAGGGTGAATCCGGCGAAGACGGAGATCTTGTGGCTGGGTCGCCCGGGTGATGTTAATGTCCAGCTTCCGAGCCTGGACGGTGCGGTGTTATGCCCATCGCCTTCCGTAAAGAGCCTGGGGGTCCATTTGGACTCCCAGCTGACCATGGAGGCCCAGGTCTCTGCCGTCAGCAAGATCGCTTTTTCATCTGCGACAGGCAAGGAGGCTGGCCCCCTATCTCTCCCGAACGATCTGGCCACGGTGATCCAAGCCACAGTCATCTCAAGGCTGGATTACTGCAACGCGCTCTACGTTGGCCTTCCTCTGTCGGTGACCCGGAAGCTCAGGCTAGTGCAGAACACTGCCGCCCGGCTCCTGTCTGGCACGCCAGCTGGCGCCCACATAACACCTGTTTTGCAGGACCTGCACTGGCTGCCAATTGAGCACCGGATCACCTTCAAAGTGTTGGTCCTCACCTTTAAGGCCTTACACGGCCTGGGGCCAGCGTATTTGAGGGACCGTCTCACCCCATATTGCCCTCCGAGATCACTTCGGTCTGAGGACTCCAATCTCCTGGAGATACCTTCAGCTAAACTCGCAAGGCTGACTGCTACCCGCCGGAGGGCGTTCTCTGTCATAGCACCTACGCTGTGGCATGCCTTCCCGGCCGGAACTCGGGCTATGAAGGACTTGTTCCCGTTTAGACGGGCCTGTAAAACATACCTGTTTAAGCAGGCCTTTGGTGAGTAAGTCCTGCCCATGCCCCGCCATCTATTCGTTCTTCTGAGGATGATGTGCTGTTCATTGTTTTAACTGTGTTATTAATTACTGTACTGCTGTTGTTTTTAATTGTTTTTAACTGCTTATTGCCTGTATTTTACTGTGCCCTTCGGCTCCTGTAAGCCGCCGCGAGCCTCAGGGAGTCAGCGGCATAGAAGCCCGAATAATAATAAATAAATAAATAAATAAATAAATTTTGAACTCCCAACAGCAAGGGAATTGAACTAAACTTGAGTAATAGAGAATACTGGACTTTGGAAATTGGGAGCTGCTTGCATTTTCCTTCGTGCCATGGCCATCTCCCAGGAGGCACCTGCAAACGCCGCAGTGACTCAGGGGGGCGTTTGCAGATGCGGAGGCTTTCTTTCTCCGCTGGACCAACTGGAATGCGTGCGACTGTCTCAGCCTGCCAGTTGGAATCCCCAGGCAGACGTTGCCTAGAAACAGCAACGTACACCCCCTCCCTCTCCCCAACTCCATCCACGGCGCAGTCCCATATTGCCCCTTCCTTCCAAGGGACCCATTGGATTGAAAGGGGCGATACAGGACTGCGCCATGGGCAAAGTTGAGGAGAGGAAGGGGGTGCGCGCTACGGTTTCCAGGCAGCGCCTGCACGGGTTTTCCAACTGGCAGGCGCAGACTCTCGCGCTTGCGAGTTGGAATCCCGCCACAGCCCCCTTACAGGGCCTCAGTGCCCCCCAAATTCTCCTGAGCCTCCCACCGCCCCCTTGGATCGCCTCACCGCCCACTAGGGAGCGGTACCGGCCACTTTGGGAACCATGGGGTTAAACAAACAAGGATGTTAAACAAACAAAGCCCTCCTTGTTTGAGAGGGCTTTGCTCTCCCTCCTGTTGAGCACCTAGCTCCCCTTTCACAGCCACAGAAGGGCTTGGCTCTCCCTCCAGACAAGTGCCTAGAGCTGACGATGACAAGGAGGAAGAGCTTGGGCTTAATACTGCCTGACTGGCCACCGTCACTGCTGTTGCTCCCTCTGATGCCTTCTCCTCCTCCAGAGGCAGCCAACATGCTCCCTCACCATCTAACCTACAGGTGACACACTAGTGCAGGGGTAGGGAACCTATGGCTTGGGAGCCAGATGTGGCTCTTTTCATGATTGCATCTGGCTTTCCAGAGCAACCCGGGCCTTGGTTTCCTAGCAGCGGGGAAGAGTGACGCAAATGCGACACGACTGCCGCTTCCGCGGCAACAGCGCTGTCTCTTCCTCATCTCCTGCTGCTCTCAGGGCCCTGTGCCCTCTTCGCCGGGGATGGCGGAGCCCGGCAGCGGTGCCTTGTCTTCCGCCAGGGGCCTTAGGGGAGGCGGCGGACCCCGGCGGACGTCCAACTTATCGCCCTCATCGTCGGGCAGCTCAAGAGCCGCTGCGTCTTCGACTGCTTCGCCGATAACACCAAGGTCTGCCTTGGCCCCGCACCCTCCTCCCCCTTCCTTCCTTCCTTCCTTCCTTCCTTCCTTCCTTCCTTCCTTCCTTCCTTCCTTCCTTCCTTCCTTTCTTCCTCTTCCTTTCTTTTCCCCTCTCTTTTTTATTCTTTTTCCTTCCTCTCTCCTTACCTTCTTTCCTCCCTCCCCTTCGTTCATTCGTTCCTTCCTCTTCCATTCTTTCTTTTTCTCCTTCCTTTCCCCCTTCTCTCCCCTTCCTTCTTTCCTCCATTCTAACCCTTCCTTTCTCCCCTTCAGTCTTTTCTTCTTCTCTCCTTTCTTTTCCCTCCCTCTCTCCCCTTCCTTCTTTCCTCCATTCTCCCTCCCTCCCTCTTCCTCCCTCTTCTATTCTTTTCCCCCAAGTCTTCATTTCCTTCTCCTTCCTTTCTTTTCACTTCCCCCTTTCTCCCCTTCTTTATTTTCTTTTTTCCCTTCATTATTTTACTTTTTCCTCACTCAATTTCCTTTCTTTTCCTCACCCTTTCCTTTCCTCCCTCCCCATTTCCTTCTTTATTTTCCCCTCCTTGTCTCTCTCCTGCTTTTCTTTTTGTCCTTTTCCATAGTTTGTTCTTTTCTTTCTTCCTCTCCCCCTCCCTCCTTTCTTTCTTTCTTTCTTTCTTCTTTCTTTCTTTCTTTCTTTCCCCCTTCCTTCCATCTTCTCTTCCTTCCCAGAGTCCTGAGCATGCCTTTTGCAGAGCCAGGTCTGAAGTGTCCCATCATTCTGCTGGGGGAATCCTTTTCTCATAGTATGTACGTATAGACTCACATTTAGTTGAATTCAGTCTTAAAATATATTATATATATATTATATGGCTCTCACTGAAATAAATTTCCAAATATTTTGTTTTCATGGCTTTCTGAGTCAAAAAGGTTCCCGGCCCCTGCACTAGTGTGTCACGATGCATAGTTTTGAAAGCTCTGCACTAAGGCAACCAAATCATTCTTAATGTCAAACCTGCTCTGAAATCATTTTGAAATGAGTCTAGATTACTTTTAGCACCTCAGACGGCTTGGAGTTGAGAGGCAGCTCCTTTCTCAACTACTTTGTCCAGAAAAAGAGAGATTTGATACTGGTATATTGCTGTTTTAAAAAATACCACCACTTTTAAAAACAAGATGGATTTTTCCCCTGAGAGATGCACTAACGATACACTGCAGCTAAGATAACCGCATGCATATCCTCTCTAGATGACCAACCAAGAAGGACAGGGATTAAGAAGACAAGATGTCATACTAGCAGCTTGCCCACATCTGAAACTGATCCAGGCTAATCCTACTCATCAAGTTGTTGGATATTCCACTGACAACTTCTGCCATAACAATAGCATCTGAATTGGCTCTTATCTGAGATTTAATAAATAGTGTATCCTTATGCTTTTCTTATTCCACATATAGAATTGATATTTTGTTAGTAAATGTCCAAAAGCGCATTTTTCCAGTCAGAGATCATTTCAGTCGGCTTTAATCATATGCATACACCTGGAATTTTAAAAATAATTTCTTATTTATTCCCTAGCACAGTGTTTCCCAACCTTTTTTGAGGGTGGCACACTTTTAACATTAAAAAAAATCCGGGGGCACACCACCAACCAAAATGACAAAAAATGACACAATAACAGCGTAAAGAATGGCTGGGAGATGGTGACCTGCTGGGAGTGCCAAAGCTGGGAAGGGGGAGGAGCCAGGCCACGCCATGCCCCACCCCCTCCCCCGGCTTCAGTTCTCCCATAACTTCGCCAGCCTTGAGGGGGCAGTGCCAAGCCAGCATTGTGCTGGCTCTGCCACCGCTGCCTTGGCACTGCCCCTCAAGGCTGACGCAGCTGTGGGAGCGCGGCAGCCGGGGGAGGGGACCAGGAGGCCAGTGCCACACCATGCCCTGCCCCCTCCCCCCTCAAGCTTCAGTTCTCCACAGCTTCACCAGCTTTGAGAGGGCAGTGCCAAGCCAGCATTGTGCTGGCTCTGCCACCGCTGCCTTGGCACTGCCCCTCAAGGCTGACGAAGCTGTGGGAGTGCTGAAGACAGGGGAGGGGGTGGAGCCAGGCCACACCATGCCCTGCCCCCTCCCCCCCCCGGCTCCAGTTCTCCCACAGCTTCACCAGCTTTGAGAGGGCAGTGCCAAGCCAGCATTGTGCTGGCTCTGCCACCGCTGGCTTGGCACTGCCCCCTCAAGGCTGGCGAAGCTGTGGGAGCGCTAAACGCTGGGGGAGGGGCGAGCCAGGCCAGCATCATGCCCTGCCCCCCCCTCAAGGCTTCAGCTCTCCCACAGAGGAGGAGCATGAGCCAGCATTGTGGATGGGTTTCAGTAGGCAGGGCTCCTCCGCACGGCCCCCTCAACAAGCAGAGGGCAAGAGTCATGGCGGTGGAGTCATGGCGGGCTTTGAGGCTGGTTGGGGAACGGCTGGTTGAAGGAGGCGGTGCCACGGTCCCTTCTTTTTTTCTTCGCCGCCGCCTGGCCTTCCTCCTCCTCCCCCAAGCAGCAGGAGTTTGGCAGGAGGAGGGGGGAAGGAAGGGGGGCAGAGAGCTTTTCTCGCGGCACACCTGATGATCACTCACGGCACACTAGTGTGCCACGGCACACTGGTTGAGAAACACTGCCCTAGCAAAACTATTCTGCTTTACCTGCATTCAAAATCCCCTCTCCCAACACAGTGCCATTTTTCTTCTTTCCTCCCACTCTTTCTTTTGCTTGCTGGTCTTTCTTTTGTTCTTTTGTTCATACCAATGTGTACGGTTGAGAAGCCCCTTCGTCTTCCACAACAGCAGGATGCTTTGGGAGTCCCTGTTAATATCACAGTCAAATGTTAACTGAAGTTTAAGGCTAGGAAAAGATAAGACGGCTTAAAAAAATCTTGGCACCAAGAGACATAAAGGTTTCGCACACCTCAGTTAATAAAGAAGATACTTTCCTGGACATTATTTCTTTAACAGAAAAATTGGCACCAGCGGCAGAAATAACACAGAAAGAGTAGAAATAGTTTCCCACTCAACAAAAATGAACATTTCCCCCCAGCATATTTATTATAGAACTAACCATATTTACATGTGGAATGGATCAAATAAGAAAAGTAAGCCTTAGGTGTACAACAATATTTTGAAACTTCAAGAGACTGCATGAAGTCATCCTCCTTTTTTATTTCACCTGCTTCCATTTGATATGATTTCCATTTTGGTGGCCAAGTATCTAGAACAGTGTTTCCCAACCAGTCTGCCGTGGCACACTAGTGTGCCGTGAGCGATCATCAGGTGTGCCGTGGGAAATTGGAAGCTCCAATACCCTTTCTTCCCCCTCCTGCCGAACACTTTTTCTTCTCCACTCGGGCTCCCTTCTTCCCAGCCTCGCTTTGCTCTCTTTGCCTCGCTTTGCTCAGGCTGCTGCCATTTTGATCCGAGGGGGCAGCGTGAGCGTGTTCAGGAGGGGAGGGGGGAAGACGTGGGGCGAGTCTGTGCAGTAGAGCCCGCACGGGTCATGTCTTCCTCCCTCCCCCCTCCCCTCCTGAAGAAGGGAGCCCAAGTGGAGAAGAAAAAGTAAGTGTTTGGCTGGAGGGGGAAGAAAGGGCGCGAAGGGGGAGGAAGAGGTCTCTGTCGATAGCTGGCATGGGCAAACTTGGACCTTCCAGGTGTTTTGGACTCCAACTCCCACCATTCCTAGCAGCCTCAGGCCCTTTTCCTCCCCCCCCTCAACCACTTAAGCAGGAAAGGGCCTCAGGCTGTTAGAAATGGTGGGAGTTGAAGTCCAAAGCACCCAGAGGGCCAAAGTTTTCCCATGCCTGTTTTAGGGACCTTAAAGTGGTGAGCCTCCTTCCAGCATTGTGATTCTGGATAGAAAACAAACAACAACATAACATTGTTTGAGTCCACAGTGCTCTCTGGGTGTAGATGAATTACAACTTCCAAACCCTTTCAGTACTTTCTGTTGGTAATGAGAGTTCAATATGCCAAGTTTGGTTCAATTCCATTGTTGCATGAGTTCAGGATGCTCTTTGATTGTGTGTTAACTATAAATCCCAGAAACTGTAACTCCGAAATGTCAAGGTCTATTTTCCCCAAACTCCATCTGTGTTCACATTTGGGCATATTGAGTATTCATGCCAAGTTTGGTCCTGATCCAACATTGTTTGAGTCCACAGTGCTCTCTGGATATAGGTGAACTACAACTCCAAAACTCAAGGTCAATACCCACCAAACTCTTATAGTATTTTCTCTTGGTTATGGGAGTTGTGAGTGGGAAGTTTGATTCCATTCCATCATTGGTGGAGTTCAGAGTGCTTTTTGATTGCGGGTGAACTATAACTCCCAGCTGTTGAGCAAGACCTTCGTGTGTGTCTTTCTGCCATTCCTGCCAGGATATCTATGTTGTGTTCATCAAAACAGGCCGAGGTTTCACACCAAGTGCGTGTATAAATACATTAAAAACATATTAACTATATGTATTACTGTGTTAGAGTGTCATTTTGTGTTATTCTGGTTGGTGGTGTGCCCCAGGATTTTGTAAATGTAAAAAATGTGCTGCAGCTCAAAAAAGGTTGAAAAACAGTAATCTAGAAGATCTATGTTATCTAAACCCAGTCTTAACCCAGGTCATTCTTAATTGCTGCACTTTGATATTTTAATGTCATTTTATCCTCTGTTTTTATTCTGTATTGTTGTTTTTACTCTGTGATCTCTTAGTGCTGTGAGCCGCCCTGAGCCCACCAGGAGTGGCGGAATAGAAGCCGAATGAAATAAAATAAATAAATAAATAAATATGTAAGTGATTGCTGCTGATACACGCTTATCTGTTCCATCATGTTTCTCACTAGTTAGCTGTCCACACATGAGTTAACTGCTGCTTACTCTGCCTAGTGTAGCACACATAACTGTATGATTGCCCAAAGTACAAATATCATCCTTTGCCAGCTCAAGCTTTATTGTGTTTCTTAATGCAGACACACTGCTGCAACCGGATATCAAAAAAGATCTAGGATGAATCCAATCAGAAACTGGCTGGTTCCTAAACAGCTACACCATTCACACATGCCTGCATTGCAAAAATTAAAATACAGGCAAAAATATACATATTATTTTATCAAGGATGGTTCTGGATAGGGAATAATAGAAATCCTAGTATGTTACTAATAGTCAGCCATGATATTATGTAGTTCCTGAAATCAGTCTACATCATATGGATGGTCTTCCATATCCAAGGATTCTGTATCCTTGGATTCGTCCATCTATGGTTTAAAATATTTTACCCCCACCCCAAATAAAGCAAATCTTGATTTTGCTGTTTTATATAAGGGACATCATTTTATTACACCGGGAATGTGGTGCAGCTGGCTAAGTGTCAGCTGCATAAGATCTCTCTGACCAGTAGGTCATGAGTTTGAGTCCTGCCCGGTTCGAGGTGGGTTCTCGACCTTAAGTGTAGCCTGTTGTCGACCCTTGCAGCCCGAAAGACAGTTACATTTGTCAAGTAGGAGATAAAGGTACCACATTAAAGTGGGGAGGCAAATTTTGACTGATTTATGAGGCCATTAAAAAGAACCCAGGAATGCGGAAGAACAACAAGGACACTGGAAAAACGCTGAGAAATGAGGAGTGCGTCTGCTCCCCCTGGTGGCCAGAAAGTTTGCCTCTGTTCATCTATACGTGTAATATGTCAAAATGTCTGTACTATACTGTGATAAATGTCACATGTTTATATGTCATATGTTGAAGGATTGTCTGCAAGTATGTGTGTACTGTAATCCGCTCTGAGTCCCCTTCGGGGTGAGAAGAGCGGAATATAAATAAATAAATAAATAAATAAATAAATAAATAAATAAATACACTATTGTATAAAATGGGACTTGAGCACCCATAGATGTTTGATATTTATGGGAGATCCAGGAACCTAACCCCCAGCAAATACCAAGGGCCTACTGTACTCAAGACAGCTATATGCTAAAACAAAAGTATTATGATACCTTAAACTTTAACAACTTTTAATTTGTGGATTGCTGCCCACTTTGTCATATGCTTGGAGTGTAACTTTGTTTAACACACATTTATGCACAAGTTGAGAAGATGGAGAAGTAGAAGAATAGAGTTGAAATTGGTAAGGAATCCATAATCATGCATGTCTCTCTCACCATAGGACTCAGATGTTGAGCATTTCTGTGCATGGGGGACCCTCAGTGTTGCTTCTCTGTGTTACTTACATATTTCCTTGAGTGTCATGTGCAGCTTTTTGGCTAAATCATATTGCCAAAAATGGAGTGCACATTAGATTCTATAGCCCATACACAGGACCTTCAGAATCAAGGGGGAGGTTCCGAAGGCCTCGTGACAGTTGGGAACACTCATTCATTCATTCATTCATTCATTCATTCATTCATTTATTAGACTTCTTAGTCGCCCTTTCCCGCAGGCTCAGGGCGACTCACACACATAGAACCATAAAACACAATAAGACAGTTAGACTGCAAGACTGTCACTGTTGGCCTTTCAGCTGTTTGCCTTAGTCAAGCAGGCAGCGGAACAACTGACAGCCCCTTTATCAGCCTTGCGCCATTCTCAACAGTTGGCTGGCGAATGGACCAAGGAGTTTTCCTTCCCCTTGTTGTTGTTGTTATTATTATACTTTATTTATACCCCACCCTTCTCACCCCAATGGAGGACTCAGGGGACTGTTGGCCTTTCCACCACCTGCTCCAGTCAGACAGGCAGTGCAAAGGCCAACAAACAAAGGAGAAGCCAAGCCCCTTCACTTGTAGATTGCATTCAGTGAAAAACATTGTTTAGTAGTGACATCTCCAGCCGTTTGACAGTGAAAACCAGATCCAGGATGGGCTAACACAGGGCTGTCCAACTTCTACGGGCCCAAGGGCCAGAATTCCGGTGACTGATCACCTGGGGGCCGCAGCGGGGGTGGGGTCGCTCGCGGGGGCAGGGGCGCTTGCGGGCATGCGCGGCAGGGCGGAAGCAGCGAGTCGCCCTCCGCCATGTCCCTGGCTGCTGCAGCGGCCGCCCCGGAGCTTACCTTCTTTTCTCTTTCTTCGGAGAAGGAAGGTAAGCTCCCAGGCACAGCCGCTGCAACAGCCAGGGACATGGAGGAGGCGCCTCGCCACTCCCGCCCTGCTGCGCATACCCGGTGTCCTGCGCGGCCCGCCCCTTTTCGGCGGGGCTGGGTGACATCAGGTGTGGCGCCGGCGGCGAGGAGGGAGAGATGGAGGCCGAGGCCCCGGCTTCCTCCACCTCTTCCTCCTTGCCGCCGGCGCCACGCCTGACTTCTCCCAGCCCCGCCGAAAAGGGGTGGGCCGCACAGGACGCCGGGCAGGCGCTGCAGGGCAGGAGCGGTGAGTGCCTCCTCCATGTCCCTGGCTGTTGCAGTAGCCGCGCCCGGGAGCTTACCTAGTTTCTCTGAAGGAAGAGAAAGGTTGGTAAGCTCCCGGGGCGGCCGCTGCAGCAGCCAGGGACATGGCGGAGAGCGCCTCGCCGCTCCCGCCCTGCCGCGCATGCCCGTGAGCGGCCCCACCCCCCATAAGCAACCCCACCCCCCGGAGATCAATTTTTTTTTTTTTTTAAAAAAAGCTGGTTTTTTGCAGGAGGGTAGGCGGGCCACATCCAAGGGGCTGGCAGGCCGCATGCGGCCCGCAGGTCACCTGCTGGACAGGTCCGTTCTAACACATGTTGGACCAATAACATACTGAGACAGATTCATGGGTAGCTTTGAAATCCTGAGCCAACCCAATGAAGACAACCTCGGCACATATGTGAAATCCCCCAGAATCATAATCCTAGAATTCTTCAACACAATCTCAGTCAGGTAAGGCAAGGAGACTGCTAGGCAGCAGGATGGGCGGTACAGCAATATCTTTGTTTTATCCGATCCAACAAAAGATAAAAATCTTCATAATTATTGCCCGGGCAAATAGACTTTCTCGTGAGGTAGATAAATTTCTTATGGATGATGGCAAATTTTGTCATCCCGCCAATCTTGGTTGGTGCTGCATTGTGTATACGGGTGGACAAAGCTCGGAGTGTTCAACTCATCCGACCCCATCCATTGAGGTCTTTGTGATATGCACCCAATTTCAGTGCACTTTAATGACTCTTTAATAGTTAATTAGTCTACTTATTCCAGTATTAGATTCTGTTCTAAACAGCTATTGTCCATCGCAAAACAAAAATAACCATAACAGTTCAAGAGCAAAATCCAAAAAGCCAGTTGGGTATTTTATTGAAGCAATAATGTATCATTATTTGGTTTGAGTTTCCTTCTCTTAGATGGTTGACCTTACAGGGTTAGATGAGCACCATCTGCCTGGGTTTGAAATTAGAGTTTTCCTTCTCCTAGGATGGTTGCCAAAAGGCTAGAGAGCCCATCCTGCCCACTGACACTCTTTGTCAAACCTACGACCTGAGGCCCTCGCTGCCACTGTCCAAGCTTGCTAGGCCCTGGCAGATGAACCTTTGGTTTAAAGGGTGAGGCCAGTTCTGTGCATGCTATGCTCCACCAGAAAAATTCAATTGCACAGGCTCGAAGGATACATTCAACCTCCGAAACCATCAACGCACTTGTAGAAAGCGTGGGATGAGTCTTTCCTGAATCTTCGTTTGCGAAGGAAGCCAAGAAAAATGTATCATTAAAAAGCTGACATTTCATAGAATTATAGCCCTAGAGGGGAGTTCAAGAGTCAACTAGAGACCAACCTTTTGCCTAGAGTTCTTCCAGTCCTCTAGGGCACTTCATTAGGTTGGGAAGAAACAGAAACATCCCCAAATCATCTTGGCTAGATATTGAACATGTAGGAACCATAGTTTGGTTGGCTAGCAAAGAGTTACAACTAAGTAGTCTAGCTTTGTCAGACTGCAAACTGCTTTGATGAGTAATGCAGTTTTTAGTTCAGCTAAGTATGTTCCATTTTATTTTAAAACCCACTGACCATTTCTCTCTGCTTGATTCTTGAATAAATGTATTCAGTTAGAATCTGACTTTAATTCTTTTGCCTGGAGGTTAGTCTTACTTATGCCTAGGCAACTTGGGAAGCACACTGACCTGGTTTTTAAGGAATTTAAAGGAAGTCCTGGGGGCCCTATTTCATATGTCAGCATTCTCATATGTCAGGAATACGAGGTATTAATTACATGAGTAGTGGCAGTCTGCCTCTGAAATAGAAAAAGGATGTTTTTCACCCTACTTTGCTGGATTGGAAACATGCTTCCATTATAACTGGATGTTAGATTTTTTAAAAAAACTTCTGCACTTATTGTCTGCTATAAAAATTGCTTCCATGCTCATCCATAGTAAATTAAATAATATCAAGTAACAGTGGTTCTTATCCAGGAAAGACCGTTTTGGAGATCTGGATTACTTAATTCTATTATCTATGCCAGTGTTTGTCAACCTTTTTTGAGCCGCGACACATTTTTTACATTTGCAAAATCCTAGGGCACACCACCAACCGAAATGACACAAAATGACACTCTAACACAGTAATACATATAGTTTATTTATTTATTTATTATTTATGTATTATTTCACATTTGTCTGTCGCCCCCCAACGGCTCGGGGCGACTTACAACAGTTCGTAAAATACAATTGTCAGATAACTCATAAACCACAGTAATACCATTAATATGGAATTACAATTAGAACAGTTGAAGCAACAAATGGAGTCGCAGTGGGCGGGCAGCTAGGCGGTGTGAGCTAAAGTTTAGCTAACTCCGAGAAGGCTTGTTGGAACAGCAATGTCTTAACTGCTCTCCTGAACGGGAGGAGGCCCTGGGTGGCACGGATGCTGAAGGGCAGTGCGTTCCACATGGTAGGGGCTGCAACAGAGAAAGCCCGGCGGCGGGTTGCGGACAGATGGTAGGTCCTCACATTTGGGATGACCAGGAGGTTTAGCTCTTCGGAGCGCAGTGATCTGGTGGGATGATATGGGACAAGGCAGTCCCGCAGGTACACTGGCCCCAGACCATGTAAGGCCTTAAAAGTCAGGACTAACACTTTGAAGGCAATCCGGCAATCAATTGGGAGCCAGTGCAGTTCGCGTAGGATTGGCGTGATGTGGTGGCCAATCGGGACCCCTGCCAGGAGTCGCGCTGCAGCGTTCTGCACCAGCTTGAGTCTCCAGATTACCGACAGAGGAAGGCCAATGTAAAGAGCATTACAGTAGTCCAGCCTCGAGATGACCGTGGCTTGGATCACTGTGGCTAAGTCGCGCCCGGGACAAATAGGGGCCAGCTTCCTCGCCTGGCGAAGATGGAAAAATGCTACCCTGCTGACGCTGGAGACGTGGGCCTCCATCGACAACAGGGGGTCCAAGATGACTCCTAAGCTCTTAACAGAGGGCGACGGACATAATGTCACGCTGTCCAGGGTTGGAAGCTGAACATCCCTACAGCCCGGAGGACCCAGCCACAGGATCTCCGTCTTTGCCGGATTCACCTTCAACCTACTGGCTCGCAGCCATCCAGTGACGGCCTCAAGGCAACGATAGAAATTATCGGGTACGGATTCGAGGCTGCTCTCCATCTTCAAGATAAGCTGGGTGTCATCTGCGTACTGATAATATGTTAATATATAGTTAATATGTTTTTAAATGTATTTATACACTCAGTGTGAAACCTGGGCCTGTTTCGATGAACACAAAATATATAGTTATATAGTATATTATTATTATTATATTGCATTGCATTACATTACAACATTATCAATATTATATGTATACACAATATACATATAATATATACACTGTATGTTTTATTGATGTTTTTATGCTCTGTTTTAACCTTTGCTGTTGTTTTATGCTGTTGTTTTAATACTGTGAGCCGCCCCGAGCCCTCCAGGAGTGGCGGCATAGAAGCCGAATGAAATAAATAAAATAAATAAATATATGTATATTACTATAATATCAAATACAACATACTATGTCATTGTCACAGTACAACAATTACATACCACATTGTATTATAACAATTATATCGCAATATTAGTTGACGTCCAAAACACCTGGAGGAAGGCCCAAGTTAGACCATATCTAGTCTAAACCTTCTTCCAAGCCCTTAATAAAGATGCTGCCTGCCTTAATGTATAGCCAGAGTCTCCATGCCCATCTGTCGGGAGGGCTTGGGTGGTGCCTTCCTGCTTGGCTGAAGGGGGTCAGGCTGGATGGCATTTGGAAGACCCATATTTCTCCCACGAATTCCCTTCCCTCCTTTCCCCCGTTAGCTGGCTGACCCCCTGCCTGTCTGCCTACCTGCCGCTCCGGCTGCTTGCCTGCCTGCCTGCCTTCAGTGCTCGGGCTCCGCTGCTAACTGACTCACACCTCATATAGCGCAAACAGGGCTGGGCTGGACTAGACCGGAAGTGCTTCCCTCCGGAGTGGAATGGAAGGGAACGGACCCAGAGAGGTCCACCCTACTGCGCGGCCCTCCCGGAAACAGGGACCCGCACGTGGAGGTTCCGGAGACAGAGTAGCAAACTTTATACATGACATCAGATAGATAAGAATCTAATTTCCCATGGAACACCTGATGATCTTTCACGGCACACTAGTGTGCTACGGCACATTGGTTGGGAAACACTGATCTATGCAAACCTAAATTAGCCTGAAGTTGTGAATGTTTTACATCCTTTCTTTAGATATCCCATGTTGTTCATTTTGGTTGTGCCTTAAGCAGAGACTAATAGACAACTTATCTAAGTCTATAGGCTAGGTATTGCTATAATGCCCTTACCACAGTCAGTGAAAGTTTATGGGACTGGTTGGTGACAACTTCCAGGGTTTAGATGGAAGACCTTCCATGTCAGGGGTGGGAATAATGTAGCCTTTCTGTTGTTGATGGGTTGCACTACCAATATCTCTATGTTGGAGTGCTCAATAGTGAGCAATGCTGAGAGCTGCAATTTGGTAACATATGGAAGGATGTTAAATTCTCTCCTCTGCTTTGTATAATAGAAATTAGGTTTGTATAGCATGCATACAAGTGGACCAAACTCATAGGAACTGAAGTATATTTCCCCTTACCAGTAGACTAGAAATCCATTAATCAAATACTGAAACAATATAGTGTTTTCCCACTTGTCCCATTTTTTTTAAAAAAAATGCTATTATTTTTCAAAATTATTTTTAAAGTCTAAGGGAAAGGAAGACACATATGCAAAAACCAAGCCATCCTGATGATGTGGAGAAGGGAAAATACATCAGAAAAGATCCTTCAGGCAATCTTGCGACCACTCTTTCTCCCCCTCAAAGAGGTGATATCAAAAATTTGACACCCCCCCATTATGAATAACCTAAAATTATATGAAATGGTAACCACAGCTCTGTGAACTTACCGAGCTGCAATTTTTGTTACTTTAACCTTTTGTGTAAACTGTTCCTGGAATGTTGTCCAGTTGTACCAATGACCCCTGCCCTTCATTTCCATGAGCCCCTTTTACAGTGAATTGGGAGATGCGGGAAATTAATAGATGTACATCAGAGTGCCCTAGGTTCATTTCCTGCTTCCATTAATAAGATTGAGGTTATCTCCAGCACCCATGTCTCAAGCCAGCTTCACCTGTAGATATGGTCATCATCCCCAAGTACCCATTGTGTACACTAGACCAGTGTTTCCCAACCGCTGTGATGGGGCACAGTAGTGTGCCGTGACGGACCTCCTGCTGTGCCGCGAGAAAAGCTCTCTGCCCCCCTTCCTTCCCCCTCCGCCTCCTTAGGCTGCCTCCTTAGGCCGTTTCCCCAGCCAGCCTCCAATCCGCCATGACTCCTGCCACGACTCTCGCCCGTCGCTCGCTGAAACTGTGCAGAGGAGGAGCCCCACCCACTGAAGCCCGTCCACCGCTCATGCTCCTCCTCCTCTGCATGGCTTCAGTGAGCAAGGGGCGGGAGTCATGGCGGAGAGCGGCGCCGGGGACGGGGGCCATGACTCCCGCCTCTTGCTTACACTGCCCCCTCAAGGCTGGCGAAGCTGTGGGAGAGCGGAAGACGGGGGAGGGGGTGGGGCATGGCACGGCCTGGCTCTGCCCCCTCCCCTGGCTTCAGGTCTCCCACAGCTTTGCCAGCCTTGAGGGGACAGTGCCAAGCCAGCGGTGGCAGAGCCAGCACAATGCTGGCTTGGCACTGCCCCCTCAAGGCTGGCAAAGCTGTGGGAGAGCTGAAGCTGGGGGGAGGGGGCGGGGCATGGTGCGGCCTGGCTCTTTCCCCTCCCCCAGCTTTGGCACTCCCAGCAGCTGCTTCCAACAGGCCACCATCCCCCAGCCGTTCTTTACTGTGTTAGAGTGTCATTTTGTGTCATTTTGGTTGGTGGTGTGCCCACGGATTTTTTTTAATGTTAAAAGTGTGGCGTGGCTCAAAAAAGGTTGGGAAACACTGCACTAGACTAACCCTATTATACTAACTAGGGCTAACCCATTAAGCCCATCAAGGACTCTTTCATATATTGCATACCACATGCCTTCGGATTACACGTCTTTCAGAGGCAGACCATTAAATGGACTGATACTTCAAAGGAGTCTAATGACGGTTTATTGAATTTCCCACCATATGAAGAGCCAATAAGTGAAGATGTTCAACAGAGTTTGAGTCATTCAGAGCGCAGATCCTAGGCAGACTGTTTTCTAACCAATCGGGAGCTGACACGGATTTCTTAAACAGCTGTCAAATGTAATAAAAATGCTCTGTATTCAGAGTTGCAATATGTCAGTACTTTGGATTGCTGTCTTGGCTGATATTCCCCTTAGCCATTGAGAATAAGCCTCTGCTTTTGCTTTCAAACTCATCTTTGTCTGGATCTAGCCTCCTGGATCTAGCACACTGGGCTTCTGAACCCGTGTTTCTCGTGGTAGCTGAAATCACACAACTGAGTGAATGATTTTTTCCCTGTAGTCAAGAGTCTCACAATGTACGTGTCTATGATAATTTTCTGCCATCTTGGATACAGTCAGAAGTGAATTCAATGTGAATCTGGATTTTCTTGCCCTTGTAGACCTGCACTATGTTGTAGAATTCATCCTCCTTCTCTTTGTAGAAGTGTCTCAACTCTGCTTTCTCAAGTTCTGAAAGAAGAGGTCCAAACCTCAGAGAATGACATCCTGGAACATGCATGGGTAGAGACCACGTTCATGGTTTACTTCTATCTCTAACTTAAATTTTGGAACAGGTGGTGGTATCTTCCCAATGACCAATTTGAGGGAGACAATAATTTCATCTCATCAATAACATTTCAGCTGATCATGCTAAAATGAATAATTCCTCTTCTAAACCCCAAGGATGCAAATTTTCAAACTGTTCATTATCTGCTTCCAATGTTGGAGCTTTCTCAGGTTAGCAGTAGCTTGCACGATTATATAAGTAACTCCCATTTGATCTATTAGCCATAGTGCATCTATACTTGATATACGTGGCAATGGTAACATCCTATTTTATATTTGCAGGTGTTAAAATCATCCCAAATGTGTCTGACTAGCCCCTGGTGTCTTCCCCCTGGCAGAAATCATGCAAGGATCTAGACAAGACTTTATTTCTCTTAAGAGATGTAAGGCTTTACAGTCAATCTCAAAAATCAGTCTTGATCCTGATTCAATCAATTCAGTTTATAGGAGCTTGCCTGGGCTCTGGGCTGGCTTGAGTTTTCCTATCTCAAGAGAGACATTGATAATCCACAGTGAAGTCCAGGAAGCAGTGAGGCAAAAGACCCATACAACTAAATCAATGCTCAGACTTCTGGGATTAATGGCACCTCCTACAGCAGTCACTCAATGTGCTCTCTTCAATTTCCATTGTTTTCAGCAGTGTTATCTTCAGAAAAGGGTGTAATTATTGCAACGTATTGATGAAGGATCTTCAAACTATTAAAGGTACATAGTAGGGGTGGTTGATCCATAAAAAAATTGATTCGAAACTCATGGGGTTGGGAATTTCTGTCCCTGGGTCGTCATAGAAATTATTACAAAAAAATTGGCTTCATTTCATAATTGAAATGTAATTAATAACAATTTTTGTTTTTATTCAATAGGCCAGCTGGGAGGCTAGGCTAGAAAGGAGGGCTTGCGGATGCATCTCCCCCCCCCCCCTAACATCTATACCGCGCTAAGGTTATCGCAGTATAGATGTTAGCAGGGGAGGAGATGCGGACGCATCTCCCCCCTGCTAACATCTAAACCGCGGCAAGGCTTATCGCGCCAGCCCCTCTCCCTCCCCAGCCAAAGGAAATAAACCGGGGCAGCCAAGCCTTGGCTGCCCCGGTTTATTTCCTTTGGCAGGGGAGGGGCAGGAGCGTCAGAGAAGGAAGAAGGGACTCGACTCTGATTGGCTAAAGGGAAGCAGGTGGCTTCATGCTACCACCTGGTCTCCATTAGCCAATGAGAAAATGCGTCAAGTAAGGGCAAAGAAGACATATGAACTAATTACGTGTCCAAAAAAAATTGGCGGTGCCCAGGTTTGGTATAGAAATTACACTTCCGGGTTGGGCCCCGAGGGTCAAAAAACTTTGAAATTAATTTTAAATATGAAAAATAATGGATTTCAAAGTATTTTAAACCAGAGATATCCACCCCTAGTACATAGCGTTTCACCCATCCCACCTTAACACACATTAATAGATTAGGCAAATGTTTACTTCCAGCACAATCAGCAACTCCTGTAGGTATGGCAAGAGGGGTTAGAACAGGCTTGCACAACCTGTGGCCTTTCAGGTGTTTGTTCCTCCAACTCCCAGAAGCTCTAGCCAGCTGTTCCAATGGCCAGGAATTTTGGGAGCTGAAGTCCAAAACATCTGGAGGGCTGCAGGTTCAGTTAGAAGAAAGTTAACCAGGTAAAGGAAATGCTTTGAAATAATGCAGACACACATTACCTGTTTCTGAAAGTCCTCCCCCACTCCCATTTTGATGGGACTGAGGGAAGAGACATGACTGTGGCAATCCAAGATCTCTTGTCTAAAATGGAAAACCAAAGTACTTGGCATGGAGATCCCAAAATGCAAAACATTAACATGATCTGCATGAGAATAAAGTGATTGTATTTCAAGGCAGTGGTGTTTGCTCAATTTAATATCCAAGGAATGAGGTGAAGTAAGGAGAAGGAATGCATGTGTGCCTCTCTGTGTGTATCATCAAATCACCTGTCGACTTCTGCTGACCCTGTGAATTTCATGCGGTTTCCTTAGGCCTTAGAAATACAAAGTATTAAATCATCTTTTATTTTATCTTTGCTCAGAACTTGTGCATTATACTTTCCCTACCTCAGATATCTTTCCGGCTCTTGATATAACCATATAATTATGTTTGGTGTGAAACATTATCCTTTTATCTTGTCCCATTTCTAGTCTCTGCTGTCTTTGGTATACTTTGTTGAAGTTAGACTTACAGGAGTAGGAAAGTGGCGAGGGGAAACCCCCATTTCTTTGGCATTTCTTTATAATTGTGTTAAGCCCAGCTGGTCTCCGAGAACACAATGTCTGTTATAGCTATATTAGGAGAGAGGAATAAACAGTGTTCTAGGGGCTATTGAGACAGAAATGGGTAAAAGGAATGACTAAGAATTAGATGTACTTACATGAACTGAATCATTTAGAATTTATTATAAGGAGAGCATTGCTAGTATTAGAACGTGTGTGAGAGAGTGTACGTGAGAGAGAGAGGAGGGGAGTGAAAATTCTCGTTGAAACCTAGTAGTTTGGGTTTTCCTTTGTCAAACTGATTGCATTCAACCTATTTTAAACTCAGGAATTGTTTATAGGGTCTTGTGTGAAAGGAACAGGAATAATATCTGAATTCCTGCTGTTTGCTATTGAGAATAAAAACTGAGAGCAAGGCCACCTTCCGCCAGTACATACCTTCCGCCGTGGCTTGGTGATCCAAGCCACAGTAATCTCGAGACTGGACTACTGTAACGCGCTCTACGTTGGCCTTCCTCTGTCGGTGACCCGAAAGCTCAAGCTGGTGCAGAACTCTGCCGCCCGACTCCAGCTGGTAGTCACATAACACCCACCTTGCAGGATCTGCACTGGCTTCCAATCGAGCACCGGATCACCTTCAAAGTGTTGGTTCTCACCTTTAAGGCCTTGCACGGCCTGGGGCCAGCGTATCTGAGGGACCGTCTCTCTCCATATTGCCCTACGAGATCACTGCAGTCGGAAGGTATCAACCTCTTAGATGCCCCCTCTGCGAAGTTTGCGAGATTGACAGCAACCCGTAGGAGGGCATTTTCCGTTATTGCACCCACGTTGTGGAATGCCCTCCCCGCTGAAACGCACGCCATCCAGGATTTGCTTCCTTTTAGACGGGCTTGCAAGACCTACTTATTCCAGCAGGCTTTTGACCTGTAGGTTTTGCCTGCGCATAGCCTGCCACGCTTCTATCCATTACCTGTGGTGTTGTGCCTACACACCAGGTTTTTAACTTCGTTGTGTCATATTGTGTTTTATTCGCCGTGTTTTAAATTGTTAATATGTTGTTTTATTCTGTTTTATCCGGCGCTTGTGAGCCGCCCCGAGCCTCCCAGGAGTGGCGGCATAGAAGCCCAACAATAAATAAATAAATAAATAAATACTGGGAGGAAGGAGTTTTGCCTCCCTCCCTCGAGCGAGGTGAAAAGGGGAGGTTCCAGATGGAGCCTCCCTGCAACTGGGGCGTGGTTTCATCCACCGGAAGCCAGCCCCAGTTGCTCACTTCATTCAGACATCTGCCCCCAATCTGTGGCGGAAAATAGATAGGGAAATTCCCATATCTTGGTGTGCACCTAAGGCACCCCCCGTTAGGGGTGAAGGCCATCATGTTGATACTCTACCAAAGTTCAAGTTGATTGGTGAAGTTCTGTTAATTGGCCTGGAATGGGAGGAGGCTGGTCTCATTATCTTGGGGACCAGATCTCGCTCTCATTTCCCTTAGCGGGTTGCCTTGGTCGGATGGCCAAGGAACACAGGTGTTTCGCCCGCAAATTAACATCGAAACCGGGTAGAGTGGCTACCTGAATTGGATTTAACTGTCCTTAACCTGAGTTAAGGTTAAGGACAGTTAAATAGGTAACAATACAAATAAATGTTGCCCAATTTAAACCCAACCACTGTTGTCGTGTGTCTTATTTTGGGGGTGGGCAGGCAAATGCCATCACTCCCAGAATATATCACAGGGATGTGAATTAGAGCTGGGTTTGGGTCTATCATGTCTCCCATGCTGAGCCAATTTATTAGGTGTTTTGTAGTGATAGGCACCTGTGTCCTTCTAGAGCAGAGCTCTCCAAACTTTTCATGTTGGTGGCACACTTTTTAAACATGCAGCCTTTTGGAACACGGTGATTCAGTTTTACTAGGAAACTGGAGGTTAAACCAACCCCTATAAGACTTTCATACAAATATATTATAATAATATCTCTGGCATTACTTCGCGATCGAAGATACTTAGGAAGGGCTCATCCCACGCTTTCTACAAGCGCGTTGATGAGGAGGTTGGATGTGTCCTTTGAGCCTGTGCAATGGATTTTGCTGGTGGAGCGCAGTGTGCACAGAATTGGCCTCACCCTTTAAACCAAAGGTTCGTCTGCCAGGGCCTAGCAAGTGAGGTCCTCAGGTCATAGGTTTGGTTTAAGTTTCCTTCTCTTAGATGGTTGACCTTACAGGGTTAGACGAGCACCATCTGCCCAGGTTTAACATTAGAGTTTTCTTTCTCTTAGGATGGTTGCCAAAAGGCTAGAGAGCCCATCCTGCCCATTGACACTCTTTGTCAGACCCTTCGGTTGTGACCTGTCTGGCATGGGAGGCCCTACCGGTGGCTATTATGACACCACCAGCATAGCTCACAACTTCATTAGGGTACGCAAGTCTCTCCCCCATGACAAGGGGGCGCCAACAGAGAGGACAATAATATAATATAATATGTTTCATATAATATTTACTGTGTCAATGAAGTTGGGATTTTTTCCCTTTACACTTCTCCCACCATGGGCCCCTCCCCTGAGCCCCTATTCATTGTCACTCTTCTTCCTCTTCCTTCCTCCTTCTTCCTCCCCCACTCCCATATTTGGGTTGCTACAATTGGGAGCAAGGCAGAGAACTGAGGATGACAAGAGCTAGGAGAATAGCTGAGGCCTGGACTTGACCTAAGCACCGCCCAAATGGCATTTATTTATTTATTTATTTGTCACGTTTCTATACCGCCCCTCTCAGCCCAAAGGCGACTCGGGACGGTTTACACAGGCAGTCTCTGCCCTCAATACAACACAGCAACAAGACAACCCCCCCCCAAATATAATAACAATTTAACAATTAAAAACATACAATTGCAGCCTCGCGTCATGTTGAAATCAGTTCCCATCGCATCATCGTCATTCTATATATCCAATTAAGCCTTATATTTCATCAACAAATACCTGCTCAAATAGCCAGGTCTTGACTTTCTTGCGAAATGTCAGGAGAGAGGGGGCCAATCTGATGTCTTTAGGGAGGGTGTTCCAAAGCCGAGGAGCCACCACTGAAAAGGCCCTGTTTCTCGTCCCCGCCAGTCGCGCCTGCGAAGAAGGCGGGACCGAGAGCAGGGCCTCTCCAGATGATCTTAAACATCTCGATGGTTCATAGGGAGAGATGCGTTCAGACAGGTAAGTTGGACCCGAACCGTTTAGGGCTTTAAAGGCTAAAGCCAGCACTTTGAATTGTGCCTGGTAGCAAACGGGCAGCCAGTGGAGCTGGCACAACAGAGGAGTTGTGCGCTCTCTGAATGGCGCTCCTGTTATCAACCTGGCTGCTGTCTGTTGGACTCGTTGCAGCTTCCGAACAGTCTTCAAAGGCAACCCCACGTAGAGAGCATTGCAGTAATCTATACGGGATGTAACCAGAGCGTGGACCACCGTGGCCAAGTCAGACTTCTCAAGGTACGGGCGCAGCTGGCGCACAAGTTTTAACTGTGCAAATGCTCCCCTGGTCACCGCCGAAACCTGGGGTTCCAGGCTCAGCGATGAGTCCAGGATCACACCCAAACTGCGAACCTGCGTCTTCAGGGGGAGTGTAACCCCGTCTAACACAGGCTGTAACCCTATGCCCTGTTTGGCCTTTCGACTGACCAGGAGTGCCTCTGTCTTGTCTGGATTCAATTTCAATTTGTTCACATTGTTGCTTCCACTGCTGTTTCCCCAACAGGGCAGGTAACAAAGCAACTTCAAGGAAGGATACCTAGCAAATCTGGTTAGGCAACCTTTGTTTGTGGAGGAGGGAGGAGCATTTATCATGTGACACCCCTAGGGATTACAGGCAACATACTACTGTGTTGTGACATGCAGTTTGGAAAGCTCTGCTCTAGAGCAACACACTTTATGGGGACATAGGAAAAGTCCTTCTGTACTCTGCACTCTTGTGCAATGCACTCCTTTAGAAGAACATTGCACTCCTCCAGTGCACTCTGGTTGTGCAGTGTTTTTTTTCCCTTTGGAAGCCTGACTGGTTCCAACTTTGGCTTTATTTGGTCATAAAGTTTGAAAATTAATTTCATTTAATGTTTTAATTAAAATCTCTGAGGCCTAAAATGTTTATCCAATGTGTACATGTATATGGTTTTGGCTGTATTAATGTGTTTTGAATTGCTATATGGCTTAATATATTTTAAACTATAATTTATCTTGTACTGTTTACATATTTTAAACATTGATTTCATTATACATTACCCTGTATCATGCTTATTGACATCACCCGAGGCTATCTCTAGGTCTCAGATTCCAGTTTTGAAATTTGGGATATTCTTAACCTGGCAATCCCTAGCTGGAGGATCTGGAGAAATTAAAGAGAAATAACAAAACAGGATTTAAAAAGTTCAAAATCATATCTGAGAGTTAAGAGATCTAAATATCAAACACAGTCTGTTTGAATGGTCCAGAGGGCAACTTAATAATTGACTAATGCCTGAATACTAACTTGAGAAGAAGGGATTGATTTTTTAAAAAAATACACTTTAATTGATCAGACAGAAAGAAAGGGCAACACAGTGCCACAGAGTTCAAACCAGAAAACAAAATAGAATTGTAAGAAAGATACAATTACTACAAAGTCAGTATGCAACTGAAGTAAGTTTGATGAAAAAGTCCAGTTCTCAGGTACCTCCAAGCAGTGCCACATCATTCTTCACTCTGTGTTGCCAAAATCCGTAAATGAACAAACAGGGGCGAGCTGCTAGGAAGCCACAACTAAACAGAAAGAACCAGGCTCAAAATGGTATGAGTTCAAGTGTATTCAAGATAGAAATAATAACATGAATAGTCCAATGCTATAACGTATTATAATATGCAAGAAAAGTTCATAGGACCGCAATGCGGGGAGAAAGTAAAGTTAACGTGTGTGGGTCATCTACAAAGTCAACGTTTATTTATTTATTTATTTATTTACTATTTTTATATGCCACCCTTCTCAACCCCGAAGGGGACTCAGAGTGGCTTACAGCAAACAACAACACTGCCAGAGTGGCTTACAGTGTACATATAACAATATTGCCAGAGCGACTTACAACAAACTGAAAAAAAACAACAATTAACATTACAACATATTGCAATATTGTTAGCAATATTGCATGTAATACAAATATACAAATTATAATATTATGATATAATTATTGTATCACATTATCATTGGCAGTATTATACTGTGTTACAATACAAGACAACCAATACCAAATGCATATTCCACATACCATACCGTAATCATACTATTATTATTATTACATTACAATTATTATACTATAACATAATACAATATATTGACATTATAATATATTATATTATATCAAATCATAATGCAATGTAACACTATATTATATTATATATTATTATATTGTATATCTTTGAAATAATAAATAACATTATTTATTTAAACAAAATAAATTACTTATTTAAATATATAATTCTATAGAATTATTTTAAACAATTAATATTAAATTATAATGCAATGTAACACTACATTATATCATATATTATTACAGAATTCTTTACTGAATGAGTATAATGCATAAACGGGTGTCCCATGCAGCATAAAATTCCTAAATGGTAATATAACGCAGTACATCAAGCAGGTAAAGTCCTTTGTGGCAAATGCATGATACTCATTTGGCCTTGATAAAGACCTCAGTGGTCGAAACGAGGGGAATTCCGAGGTACCTACAGCCTCGTCGGCCTGATATCTTTCCCCATTGGGTTACTTTCAACCCACGCCGGCTGTCTACATTCTCAGCAGTTGCGTAATGGACATGCTTAGCAGCAACTCATACCACGAATCTTCAATGACTGCCCATTTTGTGGATTATAATTTCATTACCTTTGTGGATTACAAATATTACAAATACATTGACTTTAAGCAGCCACACTGGATTCCCAGTAACCTTTCGTTTGGATTGCACCAACGTTGACTTTGTGGATGACCCACACACGTTAACTTTACTTTCTCTCCGCATTGCGGTCCTATGAACGTTTCTTGCATATTATAATACGTTCAAGCATTGGACTATTCATGTTATTATTTCTATCTTGAAAATCCATAAATGCCCTCTTCCTTTTCTTTTCCCTGGCATCCTCCCACTTCCTTCCCAGCTTCTTCTATGAGGAGTTGTGTGTACATCCAACAATACTGGGCTCCATTTTTTGTGCCCCACTAGAAGTAGCCCAGTTGGAAGTAGCCCTGTGTCATTTGATGGGCTCCAGGAAACTCAATGCAAGCAGCACAGAGAAGTGCAGAGAAGCACAGGGAAAATGTTTCTTGACCTCAATATGATGAGGTCCTAAGAGAGCATGACTTACCCATAGATACGCAGAGGCTTTCCATGACTGAGAACCCATGATTCTAGAGAGCAGAACCTATTCTCCAGAGTTGTAGTCCAATGCTCAAATCAACATATCACAATAGCTCTCTGTTTTACTGAATGGTGATTACTAGGCTTGTTTTATCATGGAAAAACCAGTTTCAAAACTCGCTTCGGATGTAGGGGGTGCTGGCACCTCGTATCTGATAGACTTCCAAAGTTTTCAGCAGTTGTTTCGGAATTGATTCGGAAGTACTTGCGAAATTAGGAATGGCTTCGTTAATGGCGTCCGCGATTGCGCAATGCACGGAAACCAGCAGAAGGTACAGCCAAAACTTGGGGGATTCCCTTTCCCTCCATTTTTGACCGCTACTACTGACAAAACTAGCCACATTTAACACATTAATAAACATTTTAAACATTTTAAACGCAATGGGAGGGGCGGAAATGACATACGAGTCCTATCCGAATATATTCCGAATATATGGTGACGGAGACTTCGGAATGGCGAATCCACTTCCTGTTTCCTTAATTCTCTTCAAAATCACTTTGAAAGTCTAAAACATCCGAATTACATCCGAATTTTGGATGTATCCGAAGTTCAAAAACAGGTCTAGTGTTTACCATTTATAGCTGTTTTGCTAATTTTGGAAGGAGCCTTTGGAAGTCTTTGTGTTCACTTCGTTCTCATCAGAAAACTTGGTCACTGAAAGCTAGCCTTTAATAGGACATTAAAAGGCAGAATCTCATTTCAAATTCTGGAGGAGGGAACATTTCTTACACCCCTCTATTGGGAGAACTAAACATTTATTACCCTTCTCCGTTTCTTGTTCTTTAACCAGTTACCAGTCTGCAAGAAGATCTATCCCTTCTTGAATGACTTTGTCAAATGTTCTTTGAAAGTCCAAGTATAAATGTCTTTTGGTTCACTCTCTGCACGTACATTATTATCACCCTCTAAGTACCCTAGGAGGCATATATTGTGAGAAAAACTTCTGCTCAAAATGCTTATACTTACTTAGAAATAATTGTACTATTCAGTTCATAGTGCCTTTTTATAACAGTGATTAACATCAATTTGTTGGAGATGAGCAAAAAGATGCCAGCTAATGTAAACTAGAAAGAATATTTCTTGACTGTAAGAGCTGTTTAATAGTAGACCAAACTGCTTCAGATGGTGGTAGACTCTCTTTTGGAGGCGTTTAAACAAAGGTTGGGTGGCTGTCTCTCAAGAATGCTTCAGTTGTGTTTTCCTCCATAGCAAGGACTAGATGGGACTTCCAGTCCGTTCGTTCTCTATGACTCTAATTAATTTCTTCGATAGTTATTGAACTCTAATTAGACTTATTTACCTTCCATTTGGTGGACCTTTCCCTTATGGCCCTCAGATCCCCCTTTTTAAAAAGGTTGGGAAATTCTAGTAAACATACTCATTCCAAAATAAACAATGCCCAGTGCCACTAACTAAGGACATGACTGGCTTAGAGGGCACTGAATAGGATGCCAGATTCCTAGGGATGCTGGTCTTGCCTATACAAAACAGGAAAACAAAACAAAAATATAGCAAAGTAAAAAAGGGATAAAGCGTTGTATAGGCAGTCCCTGAGTTACAAACATCTCTTACAAACGATTCTTACAAACGAGGTACTACGCCCGTCGTCATTAGTAAAAAGCCTGGGCATCCACTTGGGCCCTCTGCTGTCAATGGAGGCTCAAATCTCCACTGTCAGCAGAACCGTGTTTTTCCATCTGTGACAGGCGATGCGTCTGGCTTCCTATCTGTCTCGGAACAACCTAGCCACGGTAATCCAAGCCACGGTCATCTCAAGACTTGACTACTATAACGCTCTTTACATTGGCCTACCCTTAACTGTGATCCGGAAACTCAAGCTAGTGCAGAATGCTGCAGCCCGGCTGCTTGCAGAGGAGCCTGCGAGTTGCCATATAACACCAATACTGCAGGACCTGCACTGGCTGCCAATTGAATACCGGATCACCTTCAAGGTGTTAATTCTTACTTTTAAGGCCTTGTATGGTCTGGGGCCAGTGTACCTAAGGGATCGCCTGATTCCATATAACCCCGCGAGATCACTACGGTCAGAAGACCAGAACCTTTTAGACATCCCCAGTGTGAAATCTTTCCACCTGACAACAACTCGTCGAAGGGCTTTTTCCATCATTGCCCCGATACTATGGAACGCTCTGCCTTCGGATACGCGGGCTCTACGAAATTTGAACACCTTCCGCAGAGCGTGCAAGACACACTTGTTCAGGCAGGCTTTTGGATGATATTAGATCTTTTAATCTGTGTTTTATTCTGTGTTTTATCTGATATTGTTCTATATTAAATAAACAAATAGTTAAGAATGAGGGTGAGACAATAGGAAGTGAAAGTGAAAGAAGGGAAATTCACTCCAGTAAGAGTTATAATTGGGTAAAAGGTGTGTCCACTGAAGCTTTATCACTGATTCTTGTTTTTACAACAAGCCAAATTTTTCAAAATCCAGTTAGCACAGGGACAGAAGATGAGGTGAAATCTTCAGAACAGGGACACAGAGAGCAAAACAAACATGACAGGAGTGTTCACCCTTCCCTGTGCTATCCAAAGCCAAAGTACGTATTGCGTATTAAGCCTGTTTGATAAAAAACCAAACAAACAAAAACAACAGAAAGGTTCAAAACTCATTCCGGATGTAGGAGGTGCGGGCACTTCGAATCTGAGTGACTTCTGAAATTTTCTGGAATTTTTTTTGGAATTTCCCAAATTAATTATGAAATTCTGAAATTTCGGAATGGCTTCATTAATGGTGGACATGCATGTTTAACCCAGTTTGGATAGAGATGCCTTCCCTCCACATCAGAACTGGGGCGACAGCCGTGTTTAACCCACTTCGAAAGCGGCTGTTGGCCCAGTTCTGACGCGGAGAGAAGGACACCCATCTCCAAACTGGGTTAAAAAGCCAATAAGAGGAAAGCACCTCGGGAGGGGCAGGAATCTAATGCCGATTTCTTTCTGAAAATGGTGGTGGCGGCTTCAAAATGGCAAATTCACTTCCGGGTTGCTTACATCGCTTCAAAACCGCTTCAAAGGTGAATTTAATCCAAATTCATTCCGATTTTACGAGCATTTCGATGAACCTACCCAAGCTTATTGCGTATGTGTATGTATATAGGCTGGAATTACACTTTAAAAATACTTGTTTTGACTTACGTATAATTTCAGCTTAAGACCAAACCTACAGAACCTATCTTGTTTGTAACTTGGGGACTGCCTGTATATGAAAAGGAATCTCTATTATCATTCAAAACAGTAGTAATTCATGATAAACACTTTTTAGGTGTCCAATTCCTGAGGCATTAAAAGGGTTACAGGGATGTGCTGGCTGGTCCTGCTGCTTCTACCATTTCCAGGTCCTACCATCCAGCCAGGAAGGGATCTTTGGTAATTTTATTTATTTACTTATTTTTACATTTATTTGCTGACCTCTCCCCTGCATGGCCCAATGCTGTTTACAAAAGCAAAAAATAATAGCCAAAATAAACACTACATAAAATACTAACAATTTGAAAATGTACAAAATGTTGAAGACAATTAAAAACTATGGCACAGACATCCCTGCCATCAATTAATCATTAAAAGCCTGTTTGAATAAGAAAGTATTTTTCTTGTAGAAGAAGGACAGCAGATGGGGACAGCCTAGATAGGTTGTTAATGGCCACTGAGAAGGCTATTGCTAGATAGACCTGTGATGGTGGAAGGACTGAGAAAAAGCCTTCCCCAGAGGATATTAAAACTCTAGCAGGTTCATAAAGGAAGATACGATCTTTGGACAGCCTGGATTTAAGCCATACAGGGCTTTATAGGTCATAATCAGTACTTGGAATTGTGCCCAGTAAAGAATCAGTTGCCAGTGAAGCTGTTTGAAGAACGGAGAAATATACTTTCTGTAACTGGACACAGCCAGCATCCCGGCCACGGCTCTTTGTTGACGTTTTTGAACAGTTTCCAAAGGCAGCTTCATGTAGAGTGCGTTACGTTAGTCCAAATGGGATACAATCAAGGATGTACCACTGTAGCCGGATTTAAGTGGTTAAAGAATGGTCAAAGTTGCCTCTCTATACTTAATTCATTGCATTCCTGGCTATGGCTGAAACCAGTGGAGTCAGAGCTCAGGACCGAGTATAGAGGTAAAACAGAGAGATTGATTTTGGGCATGGGTTGGGTGGTATTTGCATTCAGCACAGGCTGAATCTTGTTCCCTGATCCGCTTTATGGCCTCTGTTTTCTCTGTCACAAGGAGCCTATTTTGGAGATCAATTGCAATTACGTGTATGTTTAATATTTTTAATACATTGTTCTCATTACTTTTGGGACAGACCATGTATGCTAAACACTAGGAGGGACAAAACTGAGTCCTAATGGATCTCATAAGCCAAAGTCTTGGGCATCAAACAGGAATACTCAGTCCCTGCAGAAAGCACTGGAATCACTGCAAGACTATGCCTTCTAATTCCATCCAAAGGAAATAATATAATAATTATTATTATTATTAACTTTATTTATACCCCGCCAACATCTCCCCAAGGGGACTCGGGGCAGCTTACATAAGGCCATGCTCATCCATACAATAAACACACTACAACACAAGAGCACAACAGAAAATTAAAAATAACATTCAGATGGACACCATGGTTAGTGGTGTTTAAAGCCACTAACCATGTGCCGACAGAACTAACAAAAACAACAAAGAAGGACTTTTAAAAAAAGTATAGAAAGCGCTTTGAAACACTGCTGCTAAGATTCCTTATGAAAGGAGGAAAAGTTGCATGTGTATGGGTGATACACCTCCCCCCCCCATGTTACCAAGAGGACACTGACACAAGTAGTTGGAGTAAAATAAGGCCACAACTCATTTATTGATAACAGGAACAAGGGTTGGCAGCCATGCATGGGTCCTGGATCAGGGGTCAGACAGCCCGCTGCTGTCCGAAGATACTTACATCCCTGGGTGCCACCGACACACCACCGGTTCCCGTAAGCTTGGCACCCCAGGGGGGGGGCGGGCGTTATCCCCCCTTCCAACCAGGGGCAATACACCACCCCGATCCAGGGGCCGTGCCACACGCCCACACAGAGTTGTGACAAGATAAACACACAACAACAGCAAGATCCGCTAACAAAATACAGAGCAAGATGAACACCAAACAACAGCAAGATAAGCTAGCAAATGCGAAGCAATGCTACATGCAGGGAGGGTGGGTAGAAAAGCTGATGTCTGCTGCCCGAGGCCTACCAGTGCCTGCTGGTAGGCCTCGGGCAGCCTTAAGTAGGCTGCCCGGGTGGAAGAGAGGGCTGGCCCCAACATGAGCTAGGCCGGGGCAGGGCCAGCCCTACCATTGGCCAGCTGGCTCTGGTGGCGGGAAAGTCTCCCGCCACCCAGGGGGCTTCTGGGAGGAAGAAGCCCCTCTCCCGATCCATAATGGCGGCGAGGACACCCAGCGCCACAATCTGCTCGGCCCTGCTCAAGCCATGAAAGAGAATAAATAGGAGGAACTGCTGCATTGCCACTCATAATCCTGAAGTTTTAAAGGGGGTGAGAAAACCAGAGGGGTTTCCTAAGGCTCTGCAGGAAAGCTCTGTGTGATTAGAAAAGTAGGGAGCAGGAAAGTTGGGAGGTCTCATGAATCCCTTTGGTTTGAACCTGAACCATGTTGGGCATTGTCAACATAAGGCTGTTAAATCCTGATTTTTTTTCTCCTGAGTCCCAGTGGATATTGAGAATAATGAGCTCATTTCCCCCCTCACTTTTGTGACACTTGGAATCCCACCTTGAAATGAGAGGAAGCTGCAGTTTTTCCAAAAACACATTTCTTTCGCCACTTAAAAAAATAAATAAATCAGCATCCCATGCAATGGCACCACTCTGTATGTTCTCAAAGAAAACTTGCACGTTGTGTGGGGAGGATGTTCTCAGCAGCCATCTGTTCTTAAGACACTTAAAAAATGCTTCCTTTTCAATGGGAAGATATACCTCATATGCTTAGCCACTTCCCCTTATGGAAAATTATTTCATTCCTCTCTGTAAAACATCCTGTGTGCATTCATTTAACGTGCCAATTTTTTTTAATTCAAGGTGTCAGCTTTAATGCTTTTACTGTATAGTCTAGAGTAGTTATGACCTGCAAGCATAGGCTGAAATCCCACTAGTGCACTTGGCTGGAGTAACTGGACCAAAGTAGACAGTAGCACCAGCCGGAATGAGACTGTGAGCATAGCATCCATGCAGGAAGCAAGACATTGGAGCCAACAGACTTCCAACCTCATCAGATGGGGCTGTTTTGGCAACATACCCCAGTTGCTCTGCAGTCTTGTGACGGAGCCCACTGGTTACTATACCACAACATAGAACTACTTCTGGTGTAGCTCCATCACAAAATTGCAAAGGAACTGGTGTATACTGCCATGTATTGCATTGGGACCAATGAAGATAGGTGGTAGCCAGCCTCGTGCAGAGCTTTGGTCTGGAGTGCCACTAATATGCGGATGATACTCAGCTGCTTTTACGGCTGGAGCCTGGAGTCGCCTCAATACCGGACAATTTCATCTTATGTCTTGAGGCTGTATCAAGATGGCTTCGTGCCAGTAGGTTGAAGGTGAATCCTTGTCGCCTCCCAGGGCCTGGGCACACTTGACCTCCCTGAACAAACCACACAGTGCTGAGGTACAACAAGGTTTTATTGTGCAGGAAATAAGGAAAGTGTGAAGGCTAGTACAAGCCTTAAAGTAGCAGCAATCAGGAACAGCAGGTAGGTATAATCCTGCGGCAGGGATTCCAAGCCGGATGCTCAGGTAGAGTCTCTAAATAGATTCCCTCCGATTCCGCAAACGGGCAACTTGGAAAGCAAGGACGTTCAAGCAACAGAGTCATTTCAGGAACACAGCTTGGGCAAGATGCACGCAGAGTTCAGCGAACCAAGGCAGCCCGTTGGAAGGGCGGGTGTAGCTTAAGGTAGGCCGGTCACGGCCGGTGCCTCAGAGTAGCATCTTTCTTTAGCAAAAGTTGATCCGAGATGATCCCTATTGTGAAGGGACCACAGATATAGGGTTTGCTGACCAGTTCCGGTGCGTCAAACATCAAGCCCAATGATTGATGAGAAACTATATGTTTATTGTTACCTAAGGTCCATCGGAATGCGCTGCCAATTACTGGGCGCAGATGTTCTGTAGGGAGTACTTTATGGCCTCTCCGAAGCGCCTTGCATTAGGGAGGCTAAGTTTAGGTAACCTTGGGGAAAGCTATCTGCGCATTCCGTGCCAGTTTCACACGAGAATGCAAAGAGACCCTGATGGGGCCTGGAGAGCATCAAACTGACTGGTTAACTGCTTTACAGCCCTGATGGCTGAATGTAGATCCAAGCAAAAGTGAAGCCTGAAGCCCCTGTGGTGTGACAATCCTACTAAGACTGAGATTTTGTGGCCTGGCCGTCCGCCTGGAGTGGCGCCCTCCCTGCCCAACTTCAATGGTGCCCCCCTTCGTTCACCCTCCACTGTTAAGAGCTTGGGTGTCATCCTGGTTTCACAGTTGACTATGGAGGCCCAGATTGCTAATGTTAGTAAGCAGGCCTTTTTCCATCTCTGGCAGGTGAGACAGCTGGCACCTTACCTTTCAGAGGAAGCCTTGGCTACAACCATCCATGCGACGGTTACATCTAGACTGGATTATTGTAATGCCTTGTATGTTGGCCTTCCCCTGTTGACTATTCCCCTGTTGACTATTATTTAGAATGCGGCTGCTAGGCTACTTGCAAAAACACCTTTGAGATTCCACATAACTCCAACTCTGCTGCATTTGCACTGGCTTCCAATGGAATTCCGGGCCCTGTTTAAGTTGTTTTGTTTCTGACCTTTAAGGCGCTTTATGGTCAGGGGCCAGCATATCTCAGAGACCGCCTCTCCCCTTTTCGCTGCCAGTGGTCTCCACGACTGCTCCAACTAAACTTACTGTATGTTCCAGGCTGCAGGGAAGTACGTCTCGAGAGCACAAGACGTAGGGCCTTATCTATTTCTGCCCCTGTCTTGTGGAACTCCTTGCCTCCCCACTTGAGGGCCATGCGTGTCTTGTGACCCTTTCCTTAGGCACTCAAGACCTGGCTTTTTAGCAGAGCTTTTAATGTTTAATGCAGTCTATTTGGTATTGTGTGTTTTTAATGCAATTGTTTTATGTAAATCGCCTGGAGCATTTTAATGGAGGGCGATTAACAAGTGAGAAACTGATGATGATGATGGTAGGAAGGAAGCTGAGCGATGCTGGGTATGGGGTGACAGGTTTCCCATGTCCCCTGCCAGGCACCACTGGATTTGCTATGATCTGTGGCAATTCCGGCGGCACGTATGATGAGGTCATTAGTCTTCCTTGCTTCATCACTGCTATTTCACTTTGTCCGTCCTATTGCCTTTTGCTATCTTTTCTATGCAGATAACATTTCTTTTTTTTCCCCTTTGCTTTGAACATGTTAAATCCCTATGTTTATCATTTTTAACTTCTCTAGTAAGTTTGAGCTTATTCTGAGAATTAGCTTTTTGGACTTTTCTCCTACAAAATCTGGCTGTTAAATTGCGTTTGTCTTGTATTTCTTTTTCATGTCTGTTAAATCCCATCCAATTGAACTTTCTTTGTATATCTAACCTGGTTTCATTAGATAGTTTCCACTTTCCTTCCCCATCGAAATTGCTTGCAGTTGTGCCTTCCATATCGCACCTTTGAGAAACTCCCATGCATCATGAATTTCCTTCCCTTTGATCATTTCTGATCATGGAATCTTGCCCAGTATTTCTTGACATCCAGAGTATGTGTTTGATGATATTTGGCTTCCTCTTTTCTCTGTACAACAAATCTCAAGAGGTCATGGTTGCTCCCAGTCAAGGATACTAGTATTTCCACCTCATTTACCAGTTCACCTCTGTTAGTTAGGATCATCCAAAATAGCCGAACCTCTGTGGCATTCTCCAGCTTTGGGAAACGAAACTGTCTGCAAAGCTATTGAGGAATTTTTAGGCTTTAGTTTTGGCAGTGCTGTTTCCAACAAACTTTGGGGTTTTAAAAAAAGTTTTCCATTACTACTAAAGCTCTCTTTTTGAATGTTTGGTCATTTGTTTTAGGAAGGCAACATTGTAATTTTAAGTCTGGCTGGGGGCCCACAGCAGATGCCCACAATGAAGCCATTGTTGTCTGTCTTCCATTAAATTCTTACCCAAATGCTTTCAATCTTTTTTCCATTCTGCACATTATAGTTCTCCTTAACAGGTATACACTAGGCCTGGTTAGGTTTGTCGGATGTCTTCGGAGCTCAGAATGAATTCGGATTAAATCCACTTATAAACCGGTTTTGAAGAGCGTTAAGCAACCCGGAAGTGGTTTCTATTATATGTTTACTGTGTTTTAGGCATTTAATTGTTGCTATTGTGAGGCCGCTCTGAGTCCCCCCTCGGGGGTTGAGAAGATGCAGGGTAGAAATGGTGTAAATAAATAAATAAATAAGTGTATTTGTAATTTTGAGGGTTTTTTTTCACCATTTCTCGGAAGGGAGTCGGAAATGATTCAGAAAGCCGTAGAGAGGCACCTGGGAGGGAAAGAGAGAACCCAGCTTCTTTCTTTTCCTCCCAGGCGGGAGGGGAAGAAAGCCGAGTCCAAAGCGGGTTAAAACACCTGCTATGGACCCGGCTTCCATTCCCTCCCAGGCGCCTGGCAGGGAAAGAGAGAAGGGCGCCCTCCAGATCTGTGGAGAAGGGATGGGCTTCCAAGCTATCCCCCCCACGTCCTTCTCTCCCTCATCCAAACTGGGTTAAATATGCGTGTCTGCCATTAACGAAGCCATTCCGAAGTTTCGAAATTTTTCCGAATAAATTTTGAAGTTTTCCCAGAAATTTTCGGAAGTCAATCAAATTAGAAGCGCCAACAGCCTCTACACCTGAAATTAGTTTTGAACCATTTTTATGGATCAAACAGCCCTAGTTTACACATCTTTGACATTTGATGCTTCTCCTTCTCCATTTCTGTTTTGTTTAATATTTTTGAATAAGTAATACCTTTCTATTACTCAATTCCAATCATGGGACTCATCCCACTAAGCTTCAGTGATTTGAATTAAATTATATTTGCCTTTCTGTGTGAAGTTTAGGTTCATCTTGTTTATTTCCCATACTCTGAGAATAAGTGTATTCCTTCTACTTCAATATGCATCTAAGTCATTTTTCCAGCTGATTCTTATTGTATTTCCGCATACTGTTGAGTGCTTGTCTTATAGACCTCAGATGTTGCTGGCCATTGCAATAACTCAATCCACCTTTTTATTATTTATTTATCTTTATCCTGCTTTTCTCTCATTGGTGAGATTCAAAGTGGTGTACCTTCATCATCCTATTTTCATCTTCCTGTCTGCTGAGCTACAAATACTTGAGGAGTAGCTATTTGCCTCTGTTCATGACTGATGGCTTATCTGCACCACACAATTTAGCTCATCAGAGTGAAGAGAGGGGCTAGGAAGGCAGTTCCAACTTGCCTCCTGCACTGTGCTTATAATATAATACTAGCTGTACCCGGCACGTGTTGCTGTGCCCTATTTAGGAGATGCGAGAAAGTCTGAGTATGTAAGGGTTGGAATTGATGTTACCTATGGTCTTTTTATGGTAAAATAATGTTTATTGGATTTCACAGAAAATAAAAACGAAAAAGAAAACGAACAAGTAACATACAACTAACAAAGACTACACACTACTAACTTATGGTCTTGGTGGGGTCATGGCTGTGTCGTTGTGGGTTGTTCTGGTAGGTGGGATGTTGAAGTCCTGTGGAGTTGTCGGTGTGTGGTGTTCCTGGCATTTTGCAGAGCTTGTGGATATACAATGTTTTTTGTCTTTCCGTCCGCTGTGTTGATGTAGAGGTTCTGTGGTTTCCCAACTCTGGAGCACGCTACGTAGAGTTGTCCGTGGGAGAAGCATTCTGTGTCAAGGTCTATGCCACAGATTTGTAGTGTTTGTCCTTGAGCCTTGTTTATGGTGATGGCAAAAGCTAGTGTAGTGCAGTGTCTTTCTGTTCTGGCGTTTGCTCTGCCCTTTTTTGTGTGATGTATGTAGCGTTGCGAGTGTGTCATCCGATGCTGTTCTTTTTAGGAGGCATGGCTTGTCTTTTGGGTCAGCTTATGCCTGTGTGGAAGGAAGAAATGGCATACAAATGGGTTGAGCAGTAGATGCAAGGTTGTGTTATGTGCGTATTGTGTTGTGTGTAGGTATTACTTTTGTGTTATTCTGGGGGTATGTGTTTGTCAGTGGTGCCTGTGTCCCTGGTGCCCTATTTGTCTCCCTCCTAGATCTTGGCCTTGGCAGTTTAACCCTCAAACACCAACTGACTAAACTGAATTCACTCAGCATTCTAAACTAGCCTTGGTTGGCTTTGGCCATCGTTACTATGGTAACTGATGTTGGCCAATGGGTTTCACTGGCAGCCGCAGAGGATGCTGGGAAATGTAGGTTTTTTTGTATTGTTTTTTTGGGGGCCTTCTAGGTTTTTTGGGGGGGGGGTGTTTCTTTGTTAAAAACCTTCCTTGCCTGAGGCCTATTTTTGTTGCCAAATTTGGTGTTTCTGCCTTGGATGGTTTCTCTGCCTAGGACGGTCCTTCCATGACGGGACCTCCTTTATATAATAGATAATGCAATATAATATATTGTATATACATATAATATTGATAATATTATAATGTAATACAATATAATGCTACTACTACTACTAATATGATATTATAATTATATATTTTATATTACATGTAATATTACTAATAATATTACAGTACAATGTTATAGTACAATGTAATATATAATATTAATATTGTGCTATGGCAATAATATAATATATTGTATTTACATTTTACTTTTAAGCCTCTCTGAGTCCCCTTCAGGGTGAGAAGGGCGGCATGTAAATGTCGTAAATAAATAAATAAATAATGCATGCGCTTCAAAAGCAGCCCCAGATGTCTGTGCTGAATTTAGTGCTGTTGTTTACACAACTGAGGAATGCAGATGCTATGCGGGGATGCAGCACATCCTATCTCCTTGGTATCACTATTGCTACCATCTTTTCTAGCTGGCCACAGAGCTTTCTGTCAAGTTACTGGACATCATGTCTCTGCTGAAATCAAAACAGGATTCCCACATGACCAGCACGAAGGAAGGGGTGATCTCTCTTCCTTGTTACCAATCACATAAGTGCCCTGTACTGACATCAGCAGAGGCAGTCATGCAACTAGGAAGAAGAGATCATCTGAGTACTTCTGCCAATATCAGAATGGAGTACTTTCATGAACAGGAGGAAGGAAGACAATCATCCTTGTGGATGTACAGCAGTTGCAGTGGCATCTCCTCAACCAACCTCCTTTGGTGTCCAGATCAGACCAAATTATATTTAATTAGTGGTCTAGACTAGTGTTTTTCAACCTTTTTTGAGCCGTGGCACATTTTTTACATTTACAAAATCCTGGGGCACACCACCAACCAAAATGACACAAAATGACACTCTAACACAGTAATACATATAGTTAATCCCACAAAGGAACATGACTTTATTTCTATTTTTAAAAGATGAATATATATATACTGTATATGGAATTCTTGAATAAAGTTTATTGCTTTTGGCCAAAGGCCGTTGCATGTCCAAAATAACAAAATAGCGCACACACGAAACAATACATATGAAATTTACATAGGGCCGGTAGACAATAAAAGGTTACAAATTACTTATACACCATAAGTATTTTAGGGTATCGAGGAATATATTATCATAAACCCCCCCCCCCCTCTCTCTCTCTCTCTCTCTCTCTATATATATATATATATATGGTTTTATGATAATATATTCCTTGATACTTTACCATGGTCCATCTGTATATGTATATGTGTATGTGTGGAAGGACCCCGGCACTGCTACTTATAGCCTTCAATGAACCGTGATGAAGGGAGAGGAGGAGCAGCTGTGGCCATTCCGAGCGGCACAGGGCGAGGAGGCAGACCAGCCACCGACCCACCAAGGAAGGAAGGAAGGAATGAGGTGCGTGCATGCTGGTGTGGGGTGCGCTCGCGCAACTGCATCAGCCAGCCAGGCAGCAGCACGAGCCCATTGTGCGATGTGTGCTTTCGCACAAAAGCGGGTGTGTGCGCCAGGTCCGCAGAGAGCCTTTGGAGGAGAGGAGGAAAGAGGAGGCGGACAGCCGGCCTGCCTGCCTGGCAGAAGTGTCTGGCAGCATCAGCGGCAGCGGTCACCCCAGGAATTGAGGCGCAGGTCAACATCCAGGCAGGCAGGCAGGGGTTGCGAGGAGGACTATGTTCAAGCCCTGACTCTGCCCCTTTTGTTCGCGGCCATTTCCCCTACCATTTGGCATGAACAAGAGGGGCGTGGCTGGCTGGCGCTCCTTCTTTTGCGGTGCCCCCTCCTCCCTCTCCCCTCCTACTTCTCCCCTCTTCTGCTTCCATTGCTTTCAGGCGAGGGGATTGGGCCAACCTACACTCTACAAACCTCGCCATGCAGGTTTGTAGAGTATAGGGGACGGGAGGCGAGTGGAGAAAGCCCCTGGATGGCCTGGCCGCTGCCGTGGGGCCGCTTGCCGGGCCCAGTCCCTTCGCCCTTTTTCAGAGCCTCTGGCTGCAGAATACTATTGGAGGTTCCAATTTCCCATGGCACAGCTGATGATCGCGCACGACACACTAGTGTGCCGCGTCACACCGATTGGGAAACACTGGTCTAGACTGCCCTGAAAATTTTTAAACACCTCTGGGATACTCACCAAAAATAGCCGTGAAGTCAGCAAGACTTCCATTCAAAGTGAATCCAGGGCTTTTTGGCTAGTGTGGAGAAGCCCTAAGTCAGTGACTCAGCAGGACCTGTTCATGAACTTAGAGAGGGTATATGTCCCTCCCTCCCCAAACAAAGAAAAACACCCACAACATCCTCAAAACAGTGTGACCAAACGAGCAACCATGACCTCCAAAACCTTTCCTGTCTCCTCTTCCAGAGACTGGGGAAGCAGCTATTTAAAGCTAATGGCTGTTTGTTCTGCCCCCAACCAAGACAGTGACTTAGCAGAAGCCCTGAGATTTGGAGAAAGGAGTCTGAGAGTATATAAGTCTCAGCATGGTAGAGCTTAGTGGAATAAAGAACAACTTTACAAAAACTCACAAACATTTCACAGCTGAAAATTGATATTGACTTTGTCACATCAGAATTTTATTAGCTAAGATTTCTGACCCAAACATTTCTTTGTTACTACACAGTGCTGAAAAATCTACTTTTTGTTATATAGGCTGAACACTGGGTATGTGTACATTTTTGCAACTTTATCCTCCCACTTGTTTTATTACGATCTCTGCTGGTTCTTACCTATGAGGACCATGTGGCCACCTGTCCTGAAATGTCAGCTTTTGTAGGTAAATCTCTAGCTCTTTTAGTTCTACAGAGATGCACGGGAAAATATGAGTCATGCCCAGTTGCTCACTGAGAACTATGGCAAGCTTTCACATGCTTTTCAAATATTTGGCCAATCAGAGTTAAGCCATTGGATGACTAACCACTTGAGGCAGTTACCATATATACTTGTATATATAGCCATATATAAGCCGAGGGCAGATTTTGGAGTCAAAATTATGCATTTTGATATCACCTTTGGATGAATTGAGGATCATACTATCTATATATATAAAAGGGAAATGGTCGTGCAAAGGGGCAAATGCACGCCAAAACTACATTCCCCACACCCAAAACAAAACCCAGGGCCACTCCTCCCCACCACGAGGTACATCACCCACCCACAAAAACACCCCAAAAAACAACATAACCCCCCCAAAACATTCCCACAAAAAAAACCTTACTACGCATGCGCACAACCCCACAAACACAAAATGGCCGCCAAAAACACGTCACCAAACCCAACACAATCCAGAACCCGGCCCCGTGCCATCCCTGCAATGCCCACCTCCTCCGCCGCTTCCACGCCGCTCCTGGACACGGGACAACCGGCTGCCGCCTTGCCCGCCTTCTCCACCGCATCCTTAGCCCCGAGGAGAGGGCCAGAAGGACAAGGACGGCGCCGCGGCCGAGAACGCAGCGGGAAAGGCCTTCCCGCGACCCGTCTCCATGCGGCGCCTGGAAGGTAACTCAACTACACCTCCCAGAAAGCACCGCGCCGGCCCGTTTCCCAGCGACCGGCGCGGAGACTTCTGGGAGATGTAGTTGACTTACCTTCCAGCCGCCGCATGGAGACGGGTCGCGGAAACGCCTTTCCCGCAGCGTTCTCGGACGCGCCGCTGTCCTTGGCCTTCTGGCCCTCTCCTCGGGGCTAAGGATGCGGCGTAAAAGGCAGCGGGAAAGGCGTCCCCGTGACCCGTCTCCATGCGGCGCCTGGAAGGTAAGTCAACTACACCTCCCAGAAGTCTCCGCGCCGGTCGCTGGGAAATGGGCCGCCGCTAAGCTTTCTGGGAGATGTAGTAGACTTACCTTCAAAGCACCGCATGGCCACTTCCTCCAACCCCTACGCAGCCTCCATTCCGCTGCCCGGAAACGAGGCCAAGGGGGAGCCGCATCTCCCAGCGGGAGAGGAGAGGGCCGCGGGGAAAGGCAACCGAGCGGATCCACAACGCCATCCTCCTCTACACACACACACACACACACACACATCACAACAAAACCACATTAACCCCCCCCAAAACACACCATATAAAAAACAACAACATACAAACACAAATATCTCCACACCACTACATAAACACATCCACACTAACACATACACAAAAAACACACATCCCCACATCTCCATATATACACATACAAAAATATACATATACAAACAAACAAAAATAAATACACATAAACAAACACAAAACACACACAGATAACTACACACACACACAAAAACAAACACATAAATATACACACACAGAAATAACAACAAAAAACCCCAAAACCAAAACACACACATGCACACAAACCACCAAAAAACCACACACACCTTCAACAATAAACACACATACACACACATACAAATACACACAACAAACATACTCACAAAACTGAATATCAAGAAAACTGGATAAAAATGATATATAGGTGGCACTTAACCCCAGCCAAGCTAGCCAAGATATATAAGAATCTTAACCCGAAATGCAGAAGATGCTCATGTTCTAGCGGTACCTTTTTCCATGTATGGTGGACTTGTGGTAAAACAATCAGGTACTGGAAAATGATCCAGGCAGAAATAAATAAAATATTGGGGTGGAAGGTCGAAAGAAAACCGGACCTCTTTCTGCTGGGAATAAAGGACAATGGCTTCCCTAAAGAGGACTGGAAAATCTTTACACTTTGTACCACCGCAGCGAGAATGGCCTTTGCCCAGCAATGGAAGGATGTGGAACCCCCGACGAAAGATGCTTGGTTCTCCAAACTCTGGGGAGCCATCCAAATGCTGGCCCTAAGTGAGAAACTGCGCCAAGAGACTAAAGAAGAGAAGGAGACATTGGACTGGTCAAAAATAAGAAACTATTGTAAAAGGGAATTTAATGTAGACTTAAATTTGTTATAGAGACAAGATGATTGAACTCTCTCTCCCCCCCCTCTATACCCCTTGCAGGACACAAAAGAATAACAAGAAATTTAGAACGGGAAAGAGCGGGCCTGGAATCAAACCCCTCGACCTCCGAACACGATCACGCTACTTACACCACTTTCTACCCTTTTGCTTTGAGCACTCAGCAGGAAGGAAGGGCTCTTGGGCTCTCTCCTCTCTGCTGTCTCTATCTTTTTCTACTTTCTTGACTATCCTCTTTTAACTTTCTGCTTTCTCTCTCTTTTGTTCTTCCGAATTTCTCGGAACAACCGTCTCATCTGAGACGGCTCTTTGTTGTTTGTCTGTTTTTATGCTATGAAAACTCAATAAACTTCTATTTAAAACAAAAAAACAAAAAAAAAAAACATACTCACAACACTTCAAAACCATACATACCCTGACATTCACACATCACCTACACAGGGCACAGCAACGCGTGCCGGGTTAAGCTAGTCTATATATATAAAGGAAGAGCCGTCATGTGAAGACTACCTCAAACAGAGAAACCTTACAACGCAGAAACACAAAACTTGCCAACAGAAATAGGCCTCAAGCAAGGTATGTTTGTAGCAAAGAAACTTTCCCCCCCAAAACCTAAAAGGCCCCCAAAACAACGAGTAAAAATAAAACTACATTTCCCAGCATCCTCCGGGGCTGCCAAAGGCTCTCCCAGCCTCTACATTCTGACAACATGATTGGCTGCCAATAAGGGCGGATTTGCATAACTGCTGTACTGGCCAGCCAACATGAACATTCCGACCCATAAAAAACTGTCAGAGGAGTGCCCGGCTTCGGCACTCCCAGCAGCTGCTCCAAGCAGGCCGCCATCCCCCAGCCGTTCTTTACTGTGTTAGTGTGTCATTTTGTGTCATTTTGGTTGGTGGTGTGCCCCCGGATTTTTTAATGTTAAAAGTGTGCCGTGGCTCAAAAAAGGTTGGGAAACACTGGTCTAAAGAGATATTTTACCTCAGCACTCCACAAAGCTGACATTTGCTTAGGAGCTAAGAAGGGGTTTGGGTAAAAGTACTTATATTACATCCTGAAAATCCTTGTTTAGTTATCAAGGTTGGTGGCAGCGTTACTTGGAAGAACTTTTAATAGGGCTCAAGCTCCCTTCAGAGTTTGGAAAACAGAACCCTGTCACAGAAGGGTGAAATAATCAGCCCGATCCGTTACAGTTTTGGTGGCAGCGGTGGGATTTCATAAAAGGCCTGCCTTGCCACTGTGGTCAAACGTCCGAGTTGTCACAACAACCCACAAGGACTTCTTGTCAGGTTCCAAGCTGAAAGAGGAGAGGAAGTGGTGCACACCACTGCTGCAGCAAAACGGGAGCCTTCCTGTGTTGTCTTACCTGCAATAAGGGAAACCCATTTGATGCAGGGTATGGAGCAATGGCTTCTCCATGCAGATGTGAGGGTGATCTAACTGTGACATCTGTCACCCCATTGATCTCCAGGGCTGATTCAGCTGATCTGGCTGGCTAGGTGGGGCTTCTCCATGCTCCTCCTCGGGAGCCCATGGATTTGCCACAATGCGTGATGAATCCATGGACGTTTGTGATGAGGTACTTAGGGAGGCAGCTGCCCCTGGCCATCCTTGCCATTTTCACAGCCATGTATTTAAAAGGCCCGTTGCCACTTTACTCAAAGAAGAGTACCCATTTCAATAAAAGTAAAGGTGTAAAATTAATCTATATATATATAAAGAGAGCTGTCATCCTAAGTAGCCTATAGACAGCAAAACCACACAAGGCAGACACACCAAATCAGCCCACATACACACAAAACCCCACTTGGTATGTTTGCCCCCAATAAAAAAAAATTAAACAACATGACCAAAAATACAAAAAACCCACTGGACTACAACTCCCATGATCCCTCACACCACACCCTTCTGGCAGTTTAGAATGTCGGAATGTTGGTCGTAGGGAGGGAGGGAGAAGAGGCAGGAGGACAGAGAGAAAAGAAAAGCTGAGGGATGAGGGGGAGAGTGAAGAAAGGAAGTATAGACTGGGACACAGGAAAGTGAAAAAGCCACAGCAGCGCTGGCTGATTAAGAGCTAAAAGGAGGAGGAAGCCCCGCTGTCTTCGCCAAAGCCGGGGCCTCTGGAGGACTCCTCTGCAGCAAATGGGGACAATGCCCCTCCCACCTCCTCTTGGCCTCCTCCTTAACTACCCCCCCCCCAAAGGAATGAAAGAAGGGGGGAAAGGTAGGGAAAGGAATGGAGGGACAAGGAGGGAAAGAAAAGAAGGAAAGGAGGGAAGGAAGGAAGGAGGGGAGAAGAAAGGAAAGGAAGGATAGAAGGAATAATGTATGGAAGGAAGGAGGGGAGAAGAAAGGAAGGGAAGTGTATCGGTAGTTACCAAGTGTATCGGTAGTTACTGAAAAGGACATTCAAGTGCCACCTCGGAGTTGGTTGAGGTAGGCAGGATTTCCCTGGGTACTGGTTGTGGGGGGTCGGGAGCAGGTCAGGGTTTTGCCCTCCCTTCTGCTCGAGATCCCCGTGTACAACTGGTGGGCCACTGTGTGATACAGAAGGCTGGACTAGATGGGCTGAGGTCCGATTCAGCATGGCTCTTCTTATGTTCTTATGTTTTTAAGGATAGAAAGAGGAATGGACTGAAGGAAGGAAGGAAAGAGGAGAAGAAAGGAAGGAAAAGGAAGGATAGCAGGAAGGAGGGGAGGGGAAGGAAAGGATAGAAGGATGGAGTGAAGGAAGGAAGGAAAGAGGGGAGAAGAAAGGAACACAGAAACACATACACACACACATATATACATGCACAGAAATATACAAATATACACATACACACATATATAAACACACCTGTACTTACACACATCAACACATATACATGCACATGCATATACAAACACAGGTATACATAAGTACACACATATACACGCATACACATATACACATATACATGACTACACACACAGTCCCCAAGTTAAAAAAGTCCCACAGCAACGCGTGGCCGGGTCAGCTAGTTCTTATATTAAAAAAAGGACTCTAAAAGAAGCACCGGCCCATTCTACCCTCTCAGAGCTCTTTTGAGGAGAAATAACAAAAAGAGCACCTGCCGCCAGGCATGTAGCCAGGGGGCTAAGGGCTCCAGCCCCCCGAAATTCTCAGGGTGGTCCACGAAAAGGCCTTACTGGTACATTATTTAAACTGGTATGTGCATTTAAATCATGATCTGATCACCATGCTCATTATATCCCACATTAATGGGGTTATTGGGATAACAATACAAAAGGTTTGCTAGGGTAGACCCTCTTCCACCCAGTCTCAGCCCCCCCTGAACCAAACTCAGCCCCCCGAATCAAAATCCTGGCTACGGCCCTGCCTGCCGCTATCATGTTTTTTTAAAAAAGCCAGAAGTGCCACCATAGTGGAGAAAAACAGAGTAGGTTGGTGCTTCTTTTCAGTTTTCCTATGATGGACTAACCTCTTCCTACTCAAGTAAGAAGTCATTAGACACATATGATAACAATCATCACCACCATCACCATCATCATCTTTAATTATATCCCACCCCCCTCTCCAAACAGGACTTGGGGCAGCTTACTTATTGTCTTATCTATATAAGCTCCATACGGTTCTGGACCAGCTTACTTGTCCAAACGCATCTGCCTCTATGTACCGTCTCGCAGCCTAAGATATTCTGGGGAGGCCCTTCTCTCGCTCCCACCAGCATCACAAACGCGTTTGGTGGGGACGATAAAAAGGGCCTTCTCGGCAGTGGCCCCCTGCCTATGGAATGCACTTCCAAACGAGATAAGATTGACTCCATCTCTTCTGGCTTTCAGAAAAAAATTTAAAATTGTGATTTTGGGACCATGCCTTTGGGCAGCAGAGGTAATTTGCACTTTATTGGACATTGACTGGAATGGCATTGCGGCAGATGACACTGTGCTTTGTCTTATGGTTTTAACTAATGCTCTATATATTGGTTTTAATGACTATGCAATTGTTTTTAATGTTTTTGTATGTGACTTTGAATATATTGTTGTATTTTGATTATATTCTTGTACTGTGGTGTAGCGGGCTTGTACCGTTGCGAATGTAAGCCATCCTGAGTCCCCCTTCGGGGGTAGAGAAGTGACGGGGTGCAAATACCAGAAATAAATAAATAAATAAATAAATAAATAATCAAGCACCTAAACAGATTTTTCCTTGTCTACACATGTTTGAAAATCATAGGAAGCCCATTTACCCCCTTTCGTGAATAAAGGAACAAAGTTGAACCAAACAAGTTGTGTGTACAACCTGCAAATAGATTGTATTGAGCTTTATTAAGCTGAGAGTCTTAATTTACCATTATTCCAAAAAGGGCTAATGAAATGGTCCAGTGAATATACAGTACATATAGACACACTTCTGCTAGTTACATGATCCATTGAAATGGGGCGGGCTAGAAATGTCTCTTTCACTCAACACGCTATGCATAGGAAATGATTCTTCCTCTTTGAAACGCAGCAGCCACATCTTACTGAAATTTTAAATTACTAATAAAAATACGAGCAGTTTTAAATTAATTAATAGGGAGAGGAAGACATATAGAAAGCAACTGAGCAAGGAAAAGCCCTGTTTTCTGCTTTAAAGCCCCTGACACATTAAATCTTCAGCATAGAGGAGAATATGCCATTTGCTTATTGTACAGAAGTAACATACATAAACCATGATTAGAAAAATTAAATCAAGTGTCAGAGAGGAATGAAGCTGGCACACTGGGGTCTTCTTCCCTTGAATATGGCTCTGCTTATTTTCCTATGTAATTATCATGGCTTTCAATAAATGTTACGCTGGACCCAACAACTGTTTTGTACAACGGATTATTTGAGATGATGCAGAAGACCAGTGGGCTCTAAATCAGTCTGGGAATTAAATTTAGATGTCTTCGTTCCAGAGTATAAGTGGAATAAAATTTGTCTGTCGCTACTATTTAAGTCCATATGAGTAGAGATGCATTAAAGCATACATAAGGTGTGAAACTGTTACAAACATGAATAGGAATTTTCTCTTTAGTCTAGAACAGTGTTTTTCAACCTTTTTTGAGCCGCAGCACATTTTTTACATTTACAAAAACCTGGGGCACACCACCAACCAAAATGACACAAAATGACACTCTGTCATTTTACTAATTGTCACCCTCCCCGCCCCCTCATGATGCCGCTGCTTCGGCCAAACCCCCCTCCCCTGGGAGGCCCACACGCAGGGGGCCCATCACCGTCCCGCAGGGGAGGGCTGCATTGAGTGGCAGAAGCGCATGCGGGCTCGGCTGAGCAGGAAGAATAGGAATTGAGCACACAGGGTGGCTCCAAGCCTTGGAACAAACTGCGGCGGAGGCTCACAGCCATCGCCACCCCCAGCTCTCCTTCCTGAATGGGTTCAGCCCCCCCCCCCAGGAGTGCCTCCCCCCATGTCCCTTCAGCTTCCCTGTTGTAGCCTTGGGGCCAGATCGGGAGGGAACCAAGCTGGGCTGTGGAGCCATCCCGGCCTCTGCTCTGCAGCGAACCTGGAGCCCAGCCAGGAGAGGCCAGGAGATGAGGGGTTGCTCCCCTTCCCCGGTGTGGAGGGGCTAGAGGGCAGAAAGCCTCACCTCGAGCCTCCGGGAGCGGGGTCAGACAGGGGCAGCTCCCATGGACTCCTCCTCCCTCTCCTCTTCCTTGCTGCCAGAGGGGAGGAGGGCAGAAGAGTGCCCAGGAGCCAGGAAGCAGGAGGCGCCGCAGCTCCACCAGGTAGCCCTTGGTGCGCAGAGGGAGGGAAGGAAGGAAGGGAAGGAGAGAGAGAGGAGGGAGGGAGGAAAGTTCTGGACGCTGAGGGCTCTCCCTGACTGCAGCCAGGCTGGCTGGCATTGCTGCTTCGGCCACGAAAGCCTCATTTCCGCTAGGCTCCCTCTCTCCCTCTCCCTCTGTAATTTCCCACGACACACCTGATGATCGCTCACGGCACACTAGTGTGCCCCGGCACACCGGTTGGGACACACTGGTCTAGAAGATCTTTGGCCAGACAGGAATCATTCTACACATTTGAAAATTGTTAGATTCTGGTAAGTGCTAGAATTTTTAATTAATAAAACAGATAAATAACAAAGATTGCCCTATTGTTCTCCTTTGTCAGAAGTTGCAAAAATGTACTGTGTTACGGCTTAATTATTTAGCTATTAATAGTAGTAATATGGCAAGAGGTGTTAAATGATAGAAAATTTAAACAGACATGCCAAATACTTTACATGAAATTGGGAGGGAGGGCATACACTATCCCACTATCCACTTGTTAACTGGGAAAAGTGAGGGTATATGGGTCCTATTTATTTCATATTAGCACAGATCCAAAGTAGTGTCATAGGACCTTATCACATAGGGTCCATAATGCGGGGAACAGGAGGAAATCTATAAGGCAGCGGGGCAAATCATGGGGCAGCAGGGTGAATCTGTATACTTTATTTATTATGATTATTGTGTGTACTGTGTTTAATTGCCCACTTATGCTTTTGGATGTATATTTTTGCATAATTTGCCTTTGGAATATTGTTAAGTGTATTCATACATAATTTGAAGCTTGTCTTCGCCTTGTAAAATTTGTTTTGGAAGCTTTGCTTCACTGTCTTCACTGTCTTGTATTGTATTGTGTTGTAAGCCGCTCTGAGTCCCCTTTGGGGTGAGAAGGGCGGCATACCAATAAACTGATTGATTCAGTGCCCTGCATAACCCGCATTACTCACTTGCCCATCACAAACTGGAAAGTGCACCTTTCTGGCTTGCTCTCATGCTGTCCCCAGGATTTACAATCTGAACATGTGTCATCCCCCGTGTTCAGAGATCCCCATCACAGAACACTTTGCCAACACAGCCAGCATGGATCCCCACTGGAAGTAGCTGTGCATCATGTGATGGGATTCAGCAGGCTCTGTGTTGGCGTTGCCAGCAAAGTGTTCTATGACAGGTACATTTTCCAATGTCATTAGATCCTTTGAGGCAGAAGACCATGGTTTGAATCCCTGCTTGGTCATGGAAACCCATTCAGTGACTTTTAACACTCTTTCAGCCTGAGAGGAAGGAAAAGGCAAATCCACTTAGAACAAATATAACCAAGAATCCCCATGGTAGAGTTGCCATAAGTCAAATAGATTTTAAGGTACATGGCAACAACAAAGCTATAGTATCAGCATTAGGCTTGTGCATTTTGGCTGAATCTCTATCTGTTTCTGCTGGCTGGATACTGGTAGACTCTCATATCCGTTTTTGGTGCCTCCCGAAAACAGGCTGGATGGTGTTTTCAGACTGCAGCTGAAAAATACAGCTAAATCCATTGGCCGCAATTGGGGGGGACGGGGGACGGGACATCATTGTAAGCCAGAGCTGTCCAACTTCTACTGGACCTGTGGCCGGAATTCCGGTCACTGATCACCTGGGAGGCCAAAGGGTCTGCCTCCGCCCCTGGTTCTGCCCCCTCCCCAGCCCTGGCCCCTCCCTGGCTCCACCCCCTCCCCCGGCTCCAGGAAGGGAATATCAATACATTAATAAAATATAATAATATCAGAAAGGGACATGGATGGAGGGAGGGGATATACATACATTAATAAAATATAATTAATGCTTCCTGCCTGGGGGAACCCTCCCAACCCTTGATGCTGTGGGTTCATTACCTGGGGAGGCGCGGGCGGAGGCGGCGATGGCATCGCAGGCCTGCCCCTGTGCGGGGTCCCAGAGGTAAGGGGTCCCAGAGGCCGGCGCGGAAGGTGGCGGAGGCCTCGGGCAGGAAGGGAACCAGGGCCGGGTCCTCGCTGGCGCCGAGCAGGGCGGCCAGGAGCTGGAGCAGGCCCAGGCGGAGCTCCTCGCTGGCCCAGGCAGAGCTCCTCGCAGGCCTCGCCTTGGCCTTGTACGGCCTCGCCTTGGCATAGCCGCTGAATCCTGAGATTTCGGCAACTGTATTAACTATCGCGAGACTACGCCAGGTACACGGGATTTCACTCACAACGTGAGATCCCGCGTGGTTGGCGTAGTCTCGCGAGACTTCCTCCGGAACCCGGAAGTGGGTAATTTTTTTAATTTTTATTATTTAATTTATTTTCCTATTTTTATTTTTTATGAAAAAGATGAGGGGGCCGCAGGAAAGGGGCTGGGGGGCGCGTGTATGGCCCCAGGGCCGCCAGTTGGACAGCCCTGTTGTAAGCAATGGCATCATTTGTCCTTATATCCTTCATTAAGATCTGGATTTAAAACCATCATAGTTAAGATACCACTCTTTTTGCGATCCTTTCCCTTTGGTCTGTAAAGAGACCCGGGTTCCCTTTACAGACCAATGCTGTTTCTACTCTAGAGAAGACAAGCATTATAGGCATTGCAGGCATGCAGGCTCTCTCCCTGCATACAGCTTTTTAAGGAGGCTTCCCACTTCCCAGGGAAGGAAGAGCGATGACCCAAAGCGCTTTTCTATCACTTCACCCTGCCTGGGTTTCCTTCTGCACCCCCTGCCCCGCCCATTCTGCTTTGGGTTTTCTCTTGATAGCACTTCATGGCCCTTTTAAGGAGCTTCTGAAGGAAGGTGCCTGGAGCTATCTTACCCCCCCCCCTTTTTCTTGACCATTCTGGCCCTTTGGGTGTAATGCCATTCTGCTTCCTTAAAACTGTTTCTACTTTCTTCTCTAGATGAGAGATAAGTAGGTGGTAGTAGTTTTCTGAGACTGAAGCTTTTATTTTTGTTTGCTGGGATTACTATTATTATTATTAATAATAATCTTTTATAAGTATTTTCTGAAGGAGGGGAGGAGAAAAAGAAGCTAAAAGGGTAACTCCCCAAGCCCCCAAATGAGTGCACACAATCCACCTACGTGTCCCACAGGTTCCCAACTCCAAGTCAGTCACACTAAATACAAAGAATCAAGAAAATAAAGGAAAATAAAAAAGATTCAAAAGAGAGCCAACCCAAAAAATATACTGAAGCCAGGACACAACTGTGATGTCAAATAGGAGAGGAGGAGCCGTGATCGGCTGCCATGTGGTCCCGTTACGGACTAGAAAATGTGATGATTGGGCCCTTGCCATTATGGCCATCTGGTAGAGCTGAAGAAACTAGATTGGCCGAAGTAAAGTGGATAAAATGGATCGGTGCACAAATCTAACCAGCATTGCTTTGGAGAATTATGAACTTTTGTTAATGAATGTCCAGTTTCAACTGTTCTGGAAGTTGAGTGTTTATCTATTTACATGGTCAGTTGTTTCTCATGGTGCATATCAGTTGTGCTTGAAAAAACACATCTCTTTGAATTGCCAGACAAACAAGCTATTTGGAATGAACAAAAACAATAATTGGAGTGCAATCTAGATATTTTATACCAGACTATCACAAACATCAACTGCAGATTTGGTGAAAATCCATCTAGCCATTTACACGAGACAGAGAATAGTGATATGTCAAAAATATACAGTTTTTGAATTCAGCTCATTGGACGGTTCCCGCTGCGCTTCCCTCGAGGCCCTGGACCTTGACTGGGACAGGTCCTGGGACTTCCCGGTGGGGGACCTGGGGCCGACTCTGGAGTGTCTGGAGCCTAGGTTGGACTATGGGCCGACAGTGGCTGGAGACCCTATGGAGAACCCGAGCGGGGAAGCTGCCGTGGGACAGACTATGGCCGAGAGGCTCGAGGAGACCACCGAACCGCTGCCCGCCCACCTACCTCTGTCTGGTGGCTTTGATGTGCATGTGAGTCAGCCGCCAAAGATGGCGGCCGACCTTGGAAACGCCGAACCACACTGGGCTTCTTCTTCCCAAGAGGAGAAGAGAGCCGGAAATGACCTGCCCCGGAAGTCCCCGCCCGTGGAGGACTGAAAAGCCGGAAACGTCCCTCCCCGGAAGTCCCCGCCTCCGGAGGACCGAAGATCTGGAAACAGCCATCAACGGAAGCTACATAGCCGCAGAAGAATGCAGGGGCGGCGTCGCAGAGTGAGGAGACGCCGCCTCCCATCAGTCGGCGCCTTAGCGGAACACTGGAGGAAGCCAGCGCCCCATCCCAACGGTGAAGCCCCGGCTGCCAGCTGGTCCCCGGCCGGTCATCCGGACAAGAAAAGACCCAGAATCACCGGGTCTAGGACTCGGACAATCTACCAGACCAGGACAATTAGTAATTCTAGCCGTCAGTGGGACCCCCCCCCAGGCTCGCCTTAGGCCCAAGAGAGGGGAAGGACTAACAGGCAGGAGTCCTTCCTATGGGGCACTACGCGGTGAGAGAGCTGCCTCCCCTCCCACAGACATGCAGCTCCGGGGTTTCCTCTTGGGAACTCCCAAGCTGCCTCCTTTTGACTACTGGTCGCTCCAGCCTGGCGTAATCTAGAAAGTGGCCATCCGGCTAGGGGCCTGAGTAGCTCACTGTACTTTGCCCTCATTCCCCCCCTCTTCCCACTTCCCTTGTTGTTATTGTTTTACTGCTGTTTATTTTGTACTGTGTTTCCTAATGCCTGTGAATCGCCCCGAGCCTATGGGATGGGGTGACTAATAAGTCTAAATAAATACTGTAAATAAATAAATAAATTGTTTTGAAAGATGTCCTACATGATAAATGAGAGATAAACATTTTAAAAAAAACAAAAAAATGTTTGACCCCAGGCCCTTCCAAAACAATTTTTCTGTTTGCCACATAATGTGTATTTAAAGTTTATTCCAAACATGTCCTCCAGATCTGGAGAAAATGCAATGAACAAATAATTGGATTAGGCTGCCCTCAAACAGTTACAAACAAAACAAAAATGGATCACAGATATTTTAATATCACACTGTATGTACTAATTAGATTATAAAGGTACCTCTGCTATAATCTGTACTCCTTAGTTACTTTTTAAGCATTAAGCTGAAATGTCATTGTCAACAGCAATGTAAGATAACACTTCATGCATCTGATGAAGTGGACTCTAATCCACAAAAGCTTATGCCACAAAGCTGTGTTTAGCATTAATTGCACAACATTCATTGTTATTAAAAGGGATTATCATATCTAACCTACCACTCCTCCTCTGCTCAAGTGTAGGAGCAATGTTATATTATTCTCATTGCAACTACATGAAACCAAGATATGCTTCCCAGTAAGACAGCTAGCTTTGTTTAATAGTAATCTCTACTTAGAAAATGTATGTTCCACAATAGAAATTCCCTTTTCCTTTTAAGTATTTACAAATCGATCAACATGTACGTTTTTTCAAAGGTTTTCTGGATACAAAAGTTACACAAACATTTGCATTCCAAGGTCCGTTAGTCAGGATTGTTTGCTGTTCATGTATTTATCTACAGACAGGTAAATTGGTAGTTAAATATTTTGTAACATAAAAAATCACATGTAAACTCTAGCAGATTTTGGTTTTCAAATAGATAACCATTCTACTTACAGCAGGGGTCGAGAACCTTTTTGACTCAGAAAGCCATAAAAGCAAAATATTTGGAAATTTATTTCAGCGAGAGCCATATAATATATATAGTATACTAGCTGACCTGGCCACGCTTCGCTGTGGCTTTTTCTGGAGGAGGAGAGGAGAGATGCCCTGCCTGCGTGTGTGCATTCGCGGAAGGTTTTTCTCCGTCTCTTTCTTCCCCTCTTTCCGTCCTCCTTTCTTCAATCAAGTGAAGAGGGTGGGGCGAGATGCCAGTGAAGAGGGAGAAAGAGAAAGAGGGGTCCGGGAAAAAGGTACCTTCTTTTGCGGTCTGCGGGGCTCGGCTTGGACCGCCCTCCTCTCGGCCTTAGCTCTTCTGAGAAGGGGTTGGAGTTGGTGGAGGAGGCGGGGTCGGCCAGGGGACTACATTTCCCAGAAGGCCCCACGTGGCCATTTTTTTTTCTTTTCGTGCCTTGTCTCTGCCCTGTTTCCTGGTGAGTCGCGGGGCCTTATGGGAATGGTAGTTCAGCGGCCATGCAGCCATCCAAGGAGCCTTGCATGATCCCCATCTCCTTACGGTCAATGCAGGAGGCGATCCCTCTTCGCCCACCTGCCTCTCTCCAGCCATGCCTCCTCCAGCGAAGCCCCAGCCGGCCGCTCCCGAGAGGGGGGCCGGGAGGGGGCACTTCGGTAAGAGCACGGCGGTGCTGTGGCCGCCTCTTCCGCCGCCTCCTCGCCCTTGCAACCTTCCAGCCACTCCCGGGAGGGGGGCCGGGAGGAGGCCGTGCTCGCCTCTTTGGCCGCCTCCGCGCCCTCCATCACAAGAGGCGAGCACGGCGCCGCCATGCTCTTAGCGAAGGGCCCCCTCCCGGCCCCTTTCCCGGGAGCGGCTGGGAGGTGGGGAGACCGAGGAAGTGGCGGAGGAGGTGGGCACAGCGCCCCCTCAGCCTCGTTACTGGAGGAGGGCGAAGAGGAGGGCGAAGGGCAGCTCGATGACCTTCACCCGCCGCCCTCTCCTCGGGCAGTGACGGGGCAGCTCCCCCCGGCCTCGTTACCGGGCAGTGGAAGGGAGGCGGTGGGCGGCAGCGGAGAGGCCTCTGCCGGAGGGCGAAGGGGAAGCGGGCAACCCCTCTCTCTGTGGCCTCCTCCTTGGGCTGCGTAAGAGAGGGGGCGGAGGAGAGCGAGAAGCGGCGTGGAGGCGGCGAAGGAGGCTGGTTGCGGTGTTACGGGGCCGTTCGGATGTTGCGCATGCGTGTCATTGTGATGGTGTTATGGCGGCCATGTTTTGTGTGTGGTTGTTTGCGCATGCATGGCAATGTTGTTTTGTGGGGGATGTTTTGGGGTTGTTCTGTTGGTTTTTGGGGTGTCTTAGTGGGTGGGTGATGTACCTCGGGGTGGGGATGAGTGGCCCTGTGTTGTGTTTTGTGTGTGGGAAATGTAGTTTTGGCGTGCATTTGCCCCGTTGCACGACCACTTCCCTTTTATATATATAGATTTTAAGACTGAATGCAACTACATGTGAGTATATACATACATACTATGAGAAAAGGATTCCCCCGGCAGAATGACGGGACACTTCAGACCTGGCTCTGCAAAAGGCATGCTCAAGACTCTGGGAAGGAAGAGAAGACGGAAGGAAGGGGGAAAGAAAGAAAAAAAAGACAGAGGAAATAAAGGAGGGAGAGGAAGAAAGAAAAGAAGAACTATGGAAAAGGAAAAAAAGAAAAGCAGGAGAGAGACAAGGAGGGGAAAAGAAAGAAGGAAATGGGGAGTAAAGAAAGGGAGTGAGGAAAAAGTAAAATAATGAAGGGAAAAGAAGAAAAGAAAAAAGGGCAGAGAGAGGGAAGTCAAAAGAAAGGAAGAAGGAAAGGAAGACTTGGGAAAAAAAGAATAGAAGAGGAAGGAAGGAAGAGGGAGGGAGAATGGAGGTGAGAGAGGGAGGGAAAAGGAAGGAGAGAAGGAAAAGGAAAGGGGGAAGGGGAAAAGGAAGAAAGAGGAAGGAAGGAAGGAAGGAAGGAAGAGGGAGAATGGAGGAAAGAAGGAAGGGAAGAGAGGAAGGGAAAAGGAAGGAGAGAAGGAAAGGGTGAAGGGGAGAAAGAAAGGAAGAGGAGGAAAGGAAGAGGGAGAATGGATGAATGGAAGGGGAGAGGGAGGAAAAGGAAGGAGAGAAGGAGAAGGAAAGAGTGAAGGGGAGAAAGAAAGAAAGGAAGAGGAAGTAAATAAGAGGGAGAATGGAGGAAAGAAGGAGGGGGAGAGAGGGAGGGGAAAGGAAGAAGAGAAGGAAAGGGTGAAGGGGAGAAAGAAATGAAGGAAGAGGAAGAAACGAAGGAAGAGGGAGAATGGAGGAAAGAAGGAAGGGGAGAGAGAGGGAAAAAGATGGAGAGAAGGAAAGAATGGAAGAGGAAGGAAGGAAAGAAGAGGGAAGGAGGAAAGAAGGTAGGGAGAGAGGGAGGAAAAAGAATGAAAGAGAAAGAGAGGGGAAAAAGAAAGGAAGAGAAAAGAAGGAAGGGGGAGAAGGCCGCGGGGCTAAGATGGACTTTGGTGTTGACGTCGACGAGGCAGTCCCTCCGGAAGGCGTCGAAGAGGCAGCGGCTCTTGAGCTGCCCGACGATGAGGGCGATGAGCTGGGTGTCCTCCGGGGGCAGCGAGGCCGGTTCCGCGGCGCCATGGCCAGGCTCGCCTCCGCCGCAGTGGAAGACAAGGACCAGGCGCTGCCGTCGGGCTCTGCCATCCCTGGCGAAGAGGGCGCAGGGCCCTGAGAGCAGTGGGGGATGAGGAAGTAGCAGCAATGGTGGCGCGGAAGCGGCAGTCACGGCGCATTTGCGTCACTCCTCCCTGCTGCATGCTGGGAAACCGAGCCCCGGGCTGCTGGAGACCCAGACGCAATCATGAAAAGAGCCACATTTGGCTCGCGAGCCATAGGTTCCTGACCCCTGACTTACAGGTTGATAAAGTGTCTCTCTCCCTCTTCCTCCTCTCTCCCTTTGTGTTTGATCAATGATTTGTATAATTAACGTGCATAGAAATGGCACATTGAAAGCTACCTTGAGGATCTATTAATCCAGTGTTTTTCAAACTTTTTTGAGCCACGGCACATTTTTTACATTTACAAAATCCTGGGGCACACCACCAACCAAAATGACACAAAATGACACTCTAACACAGGAATACATATAGTTAATATGTTTTTAAATGTAAAAATAATATCTCCATTATTGTCTCTGAATCACAGCCCTAAAATCAGAATCCCCAAAGGGATGAAATGACCGTTTGTCCGTCAGCGAAATTTTAATATGAGAAACACCTGACACTTTGTGTTGATTTGCCTTCTTAAACTGCGCCTTTTTTCAGTTGCTTTGTCCGACCATATGGAGGTGGCTGCGTCCACACTTATAATTTGAAGATATTTGGTATGTATTGACTGACTCTGTACACTCTAGGGCAGGGGTGCTCAGGAAGTCGATCGTGCTTCTGAGGGAGCAGAGCCATGGATTGGGCGCTCTGAGGGGCGGCGCCATGCTGCGCCCCGCCCCTCCGCCTGCCTCCAGCATTTCCACTGCTTCTCCAGGGTAGAGAAGGTTACGCCAAGCCAGAGGTGGCTCTCTATGCCACCACTGGCTTGGCATAACCTTTCTGTACCCTGGAGAAGCTGTGGAAATGCTCAAGCCAGAGGAGGAGGGGGCGGAGCTAAGTCCCGCCAAGCTCCGCCCCTCCTCCTCTGGCTTGAGCATTTCCAGAGCTTCTCCAGGGTACAGAAAGGTTATGCCAAGCCAGTGGTGGCATAGATAGCCACCACTGGCTTGGCATTACCCCCTTCTACTCTTGAGAAGCTGTGGAAATGCTGAAACACAGAGGGGGAGGGGGCGGAGCCAAGACCCACCAAGCCCCGCCCCTTCCCCTGGCTCCGCCCTGCTTCTCTCTTGGTAGATCTTGCTGACTTGGTCTTAGTATAAGTAGCTCGCATGCTGAAAATGTGTGGGCACCCCTGCTCTAGGGGAAGGTTCTCCTATGTGGGATCACGCCTAATGTATAGGTTTATGGATATATTGAATGTTATATCAGATTATATATTATAAGAATATGTTATGTTTATATTGATAGATATCGGACCAGTGGATGTGTATGAGTGGATGATAATAATCTGACAGGTCCCGAAGAAGCTGGAAACGGCGAAACGGCAGGGCCTTTAGAGACCGTCGACCTGACGCATTGGCATTCTATACTGGATTATATATTATTTTCAAAATAACAGATGAAATTTGGAGATATTATTTTTGGATGATATTATGCAATGCCAGTGTTTATTTCTTGGATATACCTGCATTCCACTATCCACTTAAAATAAATGAATGAATATTAACAAAATGGAGATATTATTTTTGGATGATATTATGCAATGTCAGTGTTTATTTCTTGGATATACCTGCATTCCACTATCCACTTAAAAGAAATGAATGAATATTAACAAAATAAATCAAGTATATATGAAGAAACAGTGATATTCCGCTTTTTACTGGTGTTTGCTGAGACGGAGAACACCCCACCCTTCCTTGTGTACCATCCTGAGCCTCCCCAAATTACAAATCCCAGGATTCCCCAGCCTTGAGCCCTGGAAGACCAAGGGGTGTGCCTCACTGCATGAATGCTATGGTGTAGATCCGCCCCCAGGCAGCCGGGGGACCCGAGGAAGTCCTATCCCAGGATCTTCTCTCTCTTAGCGCAGCTCTTTCTGCCTGACACAGTCCCCACCTTTCGGCTCAAACCCTTCCGAGGCCGAGGAAGGAGCAGAGGGGAGGAGGAAACCCAAGAAGGCAAGTGGTGAGTAGAGACTGTGTTTGCGGGACTCAGGCAAGGGATCGAGCCCCGACTAGGGTTTCCCAGTAGGACAGGAGGGCTCTCTCCCTCTCTCTCTCTCTCTCTCTCTCTCTCTCTCTCTCTATCTCCAATTTTCCATGGCACACCTAATGATAGCTCACGACACACTAGTGTGCCATGGCACACTGGTTGGGAAACACTGTTTTAATCAAAGAGCAAGACAGATATGCACAAACAAAATAAAAAATTTATGGAAGTTTTCAAGGGGAAAAAGCAAAACCGCATAGTAGTAAATCAATATACTGTAGTGTGGCCAACTTACAACTGGCACACATTTATTGGGAGCTCCTAACTTCCATAACTAAAATTAGCAGGTGTAAATTTTTATGGAAGAGATATTTAAAACCTGTTAATTGCTGCAAATTAGATCCCCATTAAATGCAGAGCTACAGAGTCAACATTAAAACTTGGCAATTCTGAATTAATTGTGCATGTGACAAGAGAAATGCTATGAACTTAATACTACATTCGGTGATTGAAAAGTTACCTGTTGAAGACCAGAGTTTATATCTTCAGCCTAAAGATGGAAGCAGAGAAGTTCTCTGCCCTGTAATGATGTGTTGTGAAGTCATGCATGGTATTGTTTTTTACATACAACTTACATTATACATTCCCACATTTTCAAGTGCAAATCCAGATGAGGACCAGATTTATTGTAGGTGTTTTTCCTAGAAGTCAGAAGACTGGCACCAATGAGAAACTTCTCCTCAATTCACTTGGCACTACAATAGAGCAGTGTTTCCCAACCTTTTTTGAGCCGTGGCACACTTTTTACATTTGCAAAATTCTGGGGCACACCAACAACCAAAATGACACAAAATGACACTCTAACACAGTAATACATATAGTTAATATGCTTTTAAATGTAATTATATACTCAGTGTGAAACCTGGGCCTGTTTCGATGAACACAACATAGATATGCTGGCAGGAATGTCAGAAAGACACAAACTTCCCACACAGAACTCCCATAACCAAGAGAAAATACTGTAAGAGTTTGGTGGGCATTGACCTTGAGTTTTGGAGTTGTAGTTCACCTATATCCAGAGAGCACTGTGGACTCAAACAATGTTGGATCAGGACCGCATCCTGAACTCTTGCAACAATGGAATTGAACCAAACTTGGCATATTGAACTCTCATTACCAACAGAAATTACTGAAAGGGTTTGCTTGGGAATTGACCTTGAGTTTGGAAGTTGTAGTTCACCTACATCCAGGGAGCACTGTGGACTCAAATAATAATGGATCTGGACCACACTTGGCATGAATACTCAATATGCCCAACTATGAACACACATGGAGTGCCTTTATCGAGGTAGGTTTCTTAGGGTTTTTATACTTCAACACACTGACTAGACTCTCCCCCCTCCCCTCCTGGAGGTTCCAATTTCCCACGGCACACCTGATGATCGCTCACGGCACACTAGTGTGCCCCGGCACACTGGTTGGGAAACACTGCAGTAGACACGGTTATCCAACCTTCACTCATCCAACATTCTGTATTATCCAACACAGTCTGCCTCCCACCCGGATCTACAGATGTTTCAGTACATTGCAAAATTTTGGTGCTAAATTCGAAAATACAGTAATTAATACATAACGTGACTGTGTATTGAACTGCTTTTTTCTGTTTTGTTGTAAAACATGATGTTTTGGTGCTTAATTTGTAAAATCATAACGGTTTTTCTCTTGGCTTTTCTTTGCGAACAAAGATTCAGGAAGGACTCATCCCACGCTTTCTACAAGCGCGTTGATGATTCGGAGGTTGGATGTGTCCTTCGAGCCTGTGCAATGGATTTTTTTTCTGGTGGAGCGCAGCGTGCACAGAATTGGCCTCACCCTTTAAACTAAAGGTTCATCTGCCGGGGCCTAGCAAGCTGGGACGGTGGCAGCGAGGTCCTCAGGTTGTAGGTTTAATTCGAGTTTCCTTCTCTTAGATGGTTGACCTTACAGGGCTAAACGAGCACCATCTGCCTGGGTTTGAAATCAGACTTTCCTTCTCCTAGGATGGTTGCCAAAAGGCTAGAGAGCCCATCTTGTCCTTTGATGCTTTTTGTCAGACCCTTCGGTTGTGACCTGTTTGGCATGGGAGGCCCTACCGCTGGCTATTATGCCACCGCCAATATAGCTCACAACTTCATTAGGGTACGCAAGCCTCTCCACCATAACAAGGGGGTGCCAATTGAGAGGAAAATCATAACGTAATTTGATGTTTATGTTGGATAATAAGGAGGGATTATGGAAAAGCCTATTAAACACTGTAGAATGTGGCAGAGAGCCCCACTACCGTGATGCATCTTAATAATAATAATAATTCAGGATACAATAGATAGTGCTTCCAGGATCAGAATTTGAACTAAATGAGCTAGACATGTCTTTATGTACATAGTAGGGGTGGTTGATCCATAAAAAAATTGATACAAAACTCGGGGGGGGGGGGATTTCCTTTTTAAAAAATGATTAAAGGATTTTGTTACATATAATAAAATATATAGATAAACAAAAACTTAAAAGAGGGGGAGAAAAAGAAGTAGGAGGGAATAGAGTAAGGTAGGGGTATGAAGGGGAAAAGTGTAAGAAGGGGGGTCAAGTAGAGAAAAGGGGAGGGATAGAGTAGAGGAAAGAAAACAGTAATGATAGCTTCCAATTCAATCCGCAGGGTCGTTGTCACACTTGTGACTAAACTTCCGTTTTGAGTTCACTGGATTACCAGGCTCCTCTTTTCTTATAAGCTTTGGGGGGTCCGTTGCTGGGTCGTTATAGAAATTATTCCGAAAATTTTTAAATAAATTTCATAATTGAAATGTGATTAATAACGAATTTTCGTTATGTCAGCTGGGAGGGAAGAATGGAGGGCAAGCCCTCCAATCTTCCCTCCCTCACCCGCAGCTCAGAAGCATCGTGGATTAAATTTAATTCGGGATGCCTCTCAGCTGGGATGGCAGGGAGGGAAGAATGGAGGGCTTGCTCTCCACTCTTCCCTCCCTCCTCCGCAGCTCAGAAGCATTGCGGGTTAATAAGAAAGGGCGGAAATAACGACCTAATAACGTGCCCTATACGGAAATGACGATCATGGCTTCGGTTTTGAAAAGTCACTTCCGGATTATACGCCGAGGGTCGATATAGGGTCAAAATAATTTTAAATACGACTTCCGGTTCCGGTCCAATGGCGAGCAGCTGGACTCTCGGCGAGCTCCGAGAGTAACGGCGTCAAAGGGCAAGAAAGGGGTACTATACCCCTTCCCAATCGGTCGGGCATAGACCGTATGGGCGCAGAGCTGCAGAGCTGTCGTGGAGAGGGCTAAAGGGGACCCCCCCTCAAGGGAGGCCTCTTGGTCAGCGAGCGGCAGCAGCTCCACGCGCGCCTGGGCGTCCGCCAACCAAGCCAAGCTTGAGTGTGCTCGCCGGACCGGTACCACCCCCACAAGACCTTCCCGGGGGAGAAGCGACCCAAAGACCGAGTGGCAGAAGAAATAAGAAGATCGATATCCCCGGAGAGGTGCCTAGCAGACGTCTTCCAACACACAGAGCGCTACAGACAAAGTGTGTGGGAGAGGAGAGGAGTAGCAGAACGGCGGACACCGCAGAGCAGCAGAGCAACAGAGCGGATCCGGGACAAGACTCCAGAGAGAAGGGGACAGGGTGAGTTCCCTTCCACCCCCTTTGGCCCTCCCTTTCCACAAGGAATACAGTGAGAGAGCCACCCTCGGTCCTCGCACGGGGACAACAAAGACAAAAAGAAAGAAAGGGAGTGCGACCTTGAAAACGCCGTGGGGTCCGACATCTTGGAGGCGGGTCTCCGTGTCTCTTCCGGAAGAGTGGGAAGCAGAAGGCGGGGCAAGTGGGGGCAGGAAATAGACACGACCACACGTCCACACGTCCATAGACCATAGAGCAATAGAATAATAGAGAACTGCAACCAATATTAGAAGGAGAAACAATTACAAAATAACGACAAAGCTTAAAGCTTAAAGCTTAAGGCAAGCGGACAGGGCGGCAGAGCCCAAAGGGGAGAAATACCCCAAACAAAGAGAAGAAGGGCGACTAGTGCTTAAAGCACCAAACCCTCCCCCTCATCTTACACCCACACCAAAGCTTTCCATAATACCCTGTCATCAAAAGAGAAAGACCCATACCTAAAAAACTCCCCCCAACACCCTGGTAATAAAGCAGAAGAAAAACAGAAGCAGAAGTAGAAAACATTAAAAGGCAGAAAAAAAAAAGCAGAAATGTCCTTTGCGAGGGGGAAACCGGAGGCGCCAAGAGATCAACAGAGAGACAAGAAAACCCCAGGCAGGAAAGAATCGGGGCAAGGGGAATTAACACTGGAGGATCTCTTCGCAGAAATGTTGAAGCTTTCCAAAAAGCAAGATGACCTAGCCAGTAAACAAGACGATGGCGAAAAACTTCTCAAAGACCAGGAGAAACTGCTTAAAGACCAGGAGGTCTTAATAAAAGAAGAAATGGCCAATCTAAACAAGAACTTAAGAGAGGACATGTCCAAAATTCAAGATCAGATGACCAAAATGCAAGAAGAAATAGATCGACAGATCCTACCGCCTGACCACAAACTTCTCTAGAAGAAATAAGACCATCAGAGACGTCTTGGTCTGCTTCAACCGAAAAAAGTAAGGGACGACGTATTAAAGGAAGGGCAGAAGAAGACAGTAACATACAATAGAAGGAAAATCCAGATCTTAAGAGAGATCCCTTTCTCAATCCTCACCAAACAGAAGAAATATTACTTCCTGACAGAACTCCTAAAGGAAAAGGACATTAAGTACAGATGGGAGAGAAGGGAAGGTTTGATGCTCACATACGGGGGATCGAGACATTGGATCACTACATTAGAGAAAGCGGAAGCCTTTTTTAATAAACTATCAAAAGGAAAGGGAGCCCCAGACGAAAACCCCCCCAGAGAGGAGGAAGGGAACGACCAGGAAACGGACAGTGAGGACGAACTCTTGGGAGAGACGGATGTCCCAGGTATTAAAGAGAAGAAGACAAAGGCACAGCGCCAAAGAGACAAGACGGAATGGACAATGACTACCCGAAACCAGAAGGAAAAAGAGTTAAGGGGTTTTTCTTATGGAAATTAAGTGCTATTCCAATAATGTAAACGGGTTAAATAGCCCAAATAAGAGGAGACGGGTCTTTAATCATGTATATAGAAATAAGTTTAATGTGATAAATTTACAAGAGACCCATATCAGGGAGAAAGACCTAGCCCTACTTAACCGGGACAATTTAGGAAAAGTGTTTACCTCATCCTTTGGGGAAAACAAAAAGAGGGGGGTAGCCACCTATGTGAGCGACTTCCTGAATCCGTCATTAGCTTTTAAGGACAGAGAGGGGAGAGGTGTAGGGGTATACTTTGAGTGGAATAAGTGTAAAATCTTATTGTGTAATATTTATGCCCCAAATGGACCGAAGGTAAATTTTTTCAAATCCCTGAAGAAATATATACAAAATTGTGATTATGATGAAATTATGTTGGTAGGGGACTTTAACGGGGTGATGGATTCGATGGATAGATCCTCGAGGAAAAAAAAAGACAATAAAGAGGGACAGCTGCCCAAGGAGGTAAAAGGATTCTTGAGGAATTAGGGGTGAAAGATGTGTGGAGAGGGCAAAACCCGGCGGAGAAAGATTATACTTATTTCTCGGGGAGATTTCAATCCTGGTCCAGGATCGACCTAGTTTTGACATCCGCAGCGATAGCTATGAACCTAAAAATGTAAAAATAACCACAAAACTGCATTCTGACCACTGTCCTTTGATTTTTCAACTAGGCAAGAAAAAGAATACAAAAGAAATGGAGGCTTCAGGATGACCTCCTGAAAAGAGAAGAACAGGTTGACAGGTATAAGAATATCTTAAAGGAATTTTTCCAATTAAACTTAAATAAGGAGGTAACGGATAAAGTAGTGTGGGATGCCAGTAAGGCAGTCATCAGAGGCCATTTCATCCAACAAAACAGTATCAGAAGGAAGGAAGCAAAAAAATTAGAAACCGGATTGCTGGAAGAGATTAGCAGACTAGAGAGAGACCTGAAGAGAAACCCAAAAGATCCAAAAATAAGAAGAGAACTAGAGATAAAAAGAAAGAAAAGGGACTTCTGGACCTAGAGAAAATAGAAAAAAACCTTAGATTCATAAAACAACAAAACTTCCAAAATGCAAATAAACCGGGGAAATGGCTCTCGGCAAAAATTAGACAGAAAAAATGGAGAAATATGATAACCCAGATTACCGAGGGGGACAGAGTTTATAGTGAGGATAACCAAATCAGATCCCAGTTTCAGGCTTTTTACGAAAAACTTTACGCCGCAGATAAGATTAAGAAGGAGGAGGTACAAAGATATTTAAACCAACAAGATATTCAAAAAATAGATGAAAAAATAAGAGAACCCTTAAATAAAGAGATCACAAGGGAAGAGATAAGGAAGGCAATCAAAAAGTTAAAAAATAATAAGAGTCCGGGACCAGACGGTCTAACGGCAAAATATTATAAATCATTGGCAGAAGAGCTCATACCCCACTTGCAAGTGGTAATGAATAATGCATTAAAAAATCAAGAGATCCCCGAAACATGGAGAGAGGCTAATATAACACTAATACATAAAGAGGGACTCCCAACTTCTAACATGAGGAATTACAGGCCAATCTCGATCCTAAATTTAGATTACAAAATCTTTACTGCCATCCTTGCGGAGAGGATAAAAGCCTTTCTCCAAACATGGATAAAATCTGACCAGACCGGTTTCCTCCCAGGAAGGAGTGCAAGGGACAACATCAGGGTAATATTGGACTCTTTGGAACACTATAGAAAAAATCCACAAAAAAAGGTAGCCTTCCTTTTCATAGACGCGGAAAAGGCGTTTGATATGATAAATTGGGATTTTATTACCATGGTACTGAGGGAACTGGACATAGGGGCCAGTTTCCTCAATGCAATCAAGGCTATATACTCGAGCCAATCGGCCAAAATCACAGTCAACGGGGAAGAATCTAAATCCATCCAAATTACGAAGGGAACTAGACAAGGCTGCCCACTCTCTCCACTGCTATTTATTCTGGCTCTGGAGACCCTGTTGGAGAAAATTAGGAAGACAAAAGAGTTGAGGGGCCTAGAAACCAAGAAAGGTTCCTTTAAGGTCCCATGCATTCGCGGATGATTTAGTAGGCATTGTGGAAAATCCAAAGGAAAACCTGGAGGGGTGGCTAGAGACGGTGAAGCAATTCGGGATAGTCGCGGGCTTCAAAATAAATAAGCAAAAAACTAAAATGCTTACAAAAAATTTAACCAAGAAAGAAGGGGAAAACGATAAAATATTGATAAACTGGAAAAAGACCTCTCAAAATTTATTTGGAGAGGCAAAAACCAGGATCAAGTGGTTGAGCTTGATCGACGCGAGAGCCAGAGGAGGATTAGGCGTGCGGACCCAAAAAGTTATTATGAAGCAGCGGCCCTAGATTGGGCCTGTGAATGGGCAACGCTGGAAGATACAAGACTCTTAGCGCTAGAAGGAAGTGGGCTTAGGGTGGGATGGCACAGTTATATGCTATACCACAAAGCAAAAGTGGAAATAGAATTTAAAGATCATGTAATCAGGGGGGGGATTCTAAGAGTCTGGCAGAAATACAGAGGGAGATTCTATAGGAAGACCCCGTTGTGGACCGCCCCGATGGAGGCATTCCACCGGAGACTATATGGTAAGAGTAGATGGTTGAGGTATGCAGACCTTCTAAAGAGAGAGGGGGGAAACTGGGTGCTTCGAGATTTCCAGGAAATACAGGGATTAGATAATGACATAAATTGGTACTACTATTCACAAATTCAAAGCATATACCAAAAAGACAAAGTCCAGGGTTTCGAGACAAACCCAAACCCATGGGATCACGTAATGGGGAAAAAACAGAAAAGGATTAGCACACTATACAGGAAAATTATAGAATGGCAAACAGAGGAGGAATCAATCAAAGAATGTATGGTGAAGTGGGCCCAAAATTTGGGCCGAGAGATCCCCTTAGATAAATGGACAAGAGTATGGAATATACACTCCAAATTTACTTACGCATATGAACTCAAAGAAAATATCATCAAAATGGTTCACAGATGGTATCTGACACCCCGAAAAATTGCCAGGTATAATAAAAATTATTCCAATAAATGTTGGAAGTGTAAAGTCGAGGAGGGAAACTTCTTCCATTTATGGTGGGGATGTGGGAGAGTGAAAAACTTCTGGAAAGGTATACATAAAGAAACTCAGAAAGCACTGCAGTTTAAATTTAAATGCAAACCAGAAACCTATCTATTGGGCATGGTTGACAGGGGGTCGGGAATGGACTATAATATGGAGAAGTGTTTTGTATATTGTTCAACAGCAGCAAGACTCTGCCTGGCTAAACGCTGGAAGAACGAAGAAATCCCATCATTAGAGGATTGGAGGAAGAAACTACATGAGATCCAGAAGATGGACTGTCTGACGAGAGCTCTAGACTATGACAACAAAATCAAGTCAACAGACTGGTCCAAAATTGTAGACTATTTAAAAAATTGTGATAAATGATAGAATGAAGACACAGCACCAACCTTAGCGCCTGTGAATTACCTACCCCGAAAGGGGGAACCTCAGCCGGGTTAGACAGACAAAGCCACTAGGGGTAAACTTTAGAGAAGACGGTAGGCACTGATTGCCTAGAAAGGGAAAGAGGGGGTCGTCTGCTCTGGGTTAGGAAGTCATCGTATGTTTTCTGTGTTTTTTGTTTGTGGGTCTGGTCCTGTGTCTCAGTTTTAAGGGGGTGGGTGGGGGGGGGAAGGGAGACGAGGGGGATCGAAGTATTTGTATTGCTAGTCTATGTCTCATTTGTGTATATGTTGTTTTTTTTTAATTTGCAAAATCAAATAAAGATCTATTATAAAAAAAAAATAATAATAATTTTAAATACAAAAAATTAACGGAAATCAAAGTATTACGGCCGGAGATATCCACCCCTAGTACATAGCCCCATGGGTCATAGAATGAGCAACCAAGCATTGTTGTCCAAGGCATTTAGCAACCAAAAGACAAAAGCATCTTGGATTTTTCTTGGAAAGATTTGCTATCACCTTCCTCTGGGTCTTATCTGTATCCTGACTGCTTAATCTGTGGCTTCTCTGGGGTAGCAATACTCTGGACTGGCCTTGGAGATGGCCAGATACTTTGTGCCCAACTTGCAGCAGTGGTGAGGTGGAGTTCACATGGTCTAGCTGGGCTGAAAGTGATCTGGCCCTGCTAGGCCATCAACTTCATTTCCCTGTTGCCATTACCATTTTGGAGACTGCAAAGCTTTGGGAGAGCTCAAGGCTGTTATGAGTGCCCTGTGCTGATAACAGCAAAAGTGCCCACGCATACAGGGAGAAGAAGTGGGAGCGATATGAAGAGAATGAGTGCTTCTACACTGGAAGAACTTCATTTGATAGAAGGATATATAGCCAACTGCATTGTCAAATTCCTTTGTTGTGAACAATTCACTCAACTGGTTCATTTCATGCCCGTCGCCTTCAGTAAAAAGCCTCGGATTCCATTTGGACACTCGGCTCTCCATGGAGATTCAGGTCTCCATGGTTACCCGAGCTGCATTCTTCCATCTTTGCCAGGCTCGGAGGCTGGCCCCCTACCTGTCCCGACGCGACCTGGCCACGGTGATCCAAGCGACGGTCATCTCAAGATTAGACTACTGTAACACTCTCTACATTGGCCTACCTCTGTCGGTGACTCGGAAACTTAAGCTAGTGCAGACCGCTGCAGCCCGTGTGCTCACAGGCACCCCTGTGGGCCACCGTATTACACCTGTATTGCAGGAACTGCACTGGCTGCCTATTGAATTCCAGATCACCTTCAAAGTGTTGGTTGTGACCTTCAAGGCCTTGTATAGTCTGGGGCCAGTGTACTTGAGGGACCGCCTTACCCCATACTGTCCCACGAGATCACTGAGATCCAAGGACCAAGACCTTCTCCTCATCCCGAGCGCCAAAGCCTATCATCTTACGTCAACGAGAAGAAGGGCATTCTCCATCATTGCCCTTACGCTCTGGAATTCCTTGCCACCGGAGGTCAGGTCACTCCGCGACCGTCTGACCTTCTGGAAAGCCTGTAAAACCTGGCTATTTCGGCAAGCCTTTAATGTTGAGTCAGTCTAGCCACATATGTTAGTTTAGTTAGTACTGCTGTTTTTTTAATGTAATATTTTAATGTTTACCGCTATAGTGTTTTTAGTGCTTAATGTTTACTGTTGTTTACTTCTCCTGGATTGTAAGCTGCCCCGAGCCACCCGGGAGTGGCGGCTAAGAAGTCGAACAAACAAACAAACAAATAAATTTCACTGACACCACTGTACAGCTGCACAATGGGTCATTATTATTATTATTATTATTATATTCTACTTTATCCCTCTAAAAAGAGACCATGCTATATTTCAAACTGATTGCACATACTTACATATCTCAACCTTTTACTCAGAACACCCCATTAAATCTATGATTTTCAGTCAAGCCCTTCGGTACAAGCACATCAACTGAGATCCAGAAGGCGGAGGCTCACAACTCATGGATTTGCAAGAATCATTTCTCAAATTGCAAAACCCACCCAGTGAGGTGAAAAAAGAAATCAGCAAAGCACGGCTGATACCCAAAAACAATCTACAAGACAGATCAGAACCAGAAAATGATGAACAAAACACCTACAGCTCACAGTTCAGACTACTCAAACAAGCTTCAACAATTTGAAGAATACTACTACCCACACACAGGCTCTGGTGGTAGGTCTTTACTTGCTTACAGACAGCTTCCTAATCTCATATAACTATTCGCCCACAGCAGGGCCTGCCACAAATTGGTATGCCAACTCTCCATCCACGTCCATTCTGGTAGCAACTTTATCTGTTTCATGCATCTGACATCCTACACTGTTAACAGTGATGCTCTATACATTTGAAAAATAGCAGTCTCCATGCAAGAAGATAATTGTACACAGATCAGATATTAAAAGTGGTAATAACTTCAAACCAATGGCAGAACATTTTAATCTTCCTGGAAATAGTACCATCGCCTTTCAAGCGGATATTCTGGAACCAAGAAATTTCAAGGAAGATTGGAAAGAGAAGCGGCTGGATTGGGATACAGTCATAAATTCCAATCTATCAGCAGAGATTCTATGTACAATGAGATTCTCCCCAGAAGATTTCCCCAGTTCCAGGAAATTGACTTTCTTTAGCATTGTCGCACTTTTCTTGGGCATTGCCTTAAGTATTCCTTACATATTACTGTAATGTTTCTTAAATATTGTTTAGGCATTGCTTTATTATTACTTCAAGTATTGATTTTCTTAAGTCTGATTTAAAGTTTTATTTTCACACCTCAGGACAATAGATGAGCTGTATGATCTGTATCATCTCCCTTAATGCTTTATCACCTGGGACACAATTTGCATCTTTCTGTATCCTATTACACTCTGGCAGCCAGGCCCAGATTAACCCCTTTTGGCGCCCTAGGCCACACTTTGGAATTACGCCCCCAAACCAACCTCTATCGTCCGTCCCCCCACATTCCTTGTTTCTGCTGCCTGCGCTTTGCCCGCAAAAGGAAAAAGGAGCAAGGAGAATCCTGGCCTAATTCCAACCCTGCTTCTCCTTCCTTTTCCCCGCAGGTGCCGAGCCCTTCTCCCCACGCTCACGTGACCTTTCGGTGTGAAGGCTGCTGCGAGGCGGCAACTGTGGAGGAGGCAGAGGCGCTCCTTCCTTGACAAGAGCACCTCTGCCTCCTCCACCATGTTCCTGGGTGCCGCGCATGCCCGGCAGTGGCCCCGGGGGCGGGGCTTCCCTCCGCCTCCTCCTCCTTGAGTCAAGGAAGGAGGGCAAGAGGAGGCGGAGGGAAGCCCCGCCCCCGGGGCCACTGCCGGGCATGCGCGGCACCCAGGAACATGGCGGAGGAGGCAGAGGTGCTCTTGTCAAGGAAGGAGCGCCTCTGCCTCCTCCGCCATGTTCCTGGGTGCCGCGCATGCCCGGCAACGGCCCCAGGCTCGGGGCTTCCCTCCGCCTCCCCTGCCCTCCTTCCTTGACTCAAAGGAGGAGGAGGAGGAGGAGGAGGGAAGCCCCACTCCTGCCATTCCCTCCTCCCCCGCCCTTTCGCAGCGCTCTCCCCCGCCCTCCCGAGAGAGAGAGAGAGAGAGAGAGAGAGAGAGAGTCATCTCCATGCGGTTTTGTTTCAACTTCTTTTTTTTGGTCTATGAACTGCGCCCCCCTCACTTTGCGCCCCTAGGCCATGGCCTAGGGTGGCCTTATGGGTAATCCGGGCCTGCTGGCAGCATCCTTCCCCAAAATCTTGCCACTCTATGATGAGGCCTTTTTATACCTGTATTTCTAGTTCTATCCATATGTCTCCTGGACCAATATCCATGAAAGTACATGGATGATTCACACGAGTGCCAGGCATGTAGCCAGGGGGGGGCTAAGGGGGCTTCAGCCCCCCCCCCCAAATTCTCAGGGTGGTCCGCGAAAAGGCATTACTGGTACATTATTTAAACTGTTATGTTTATTCATATCATGATCTGATCACCATGCTCATTATATCCCACATTAATGGGGTTATTGGGATAACAATACAAAAGGTTTGCTAGGGTAGACCCTCTTCCACCCAGTCTCAGCCCCCCCGAACCAAACTCCGCCCCCCCCCATCTGAATCAAAATCCTGGCTACGGCCCTGACGAGTGCTGTTTGATTCTCTCCTTTCCTGCATTTCCATTTTACACAGTTTGCTGCTGTACATTTTATTTTCCGGCAGCACAAAATGCGTCCGATTGCACATTATAATAATGTTTGATGGGGAGGCTGGAGGTAGCCAAGGGCCCTGTAACAGAAGCCCAACAATCTGAACTGATATGGTATTTGAGTCCCCAATATCACCAGCTAGAAGAAAAAAAAATACAGACATATAAATTTACTGCAATATAAATAATTAATACACCCAGTCATACCTGAAATCAGCATATTCCCTAATGCCATGCTAGCAACATGCTCTTTCTTGGCGCCTCTTATAAATCTGTGAGAATTTTTAATACTGGTTTTGATATTATTCATCACTGACATCACCATGGATCAGAGCAGTGCTAGAAAACAAATCTACAGGGATCCTACTGCAAGCCACCAGCAGTACCACTCTCTCCCATATGGTAACAGAGCAAACCCCACAATTCCCATCTGCTAATATAGCAATACAGTGATGCTCTAGCAATACAGCAGTGTCATTACTAGGGCTGAAGAGCTCTTAATTGAGCATGTATCCTAGTGCTGGAGCAATGTTCAAATGGTTAGAAAAAGTACATCGCTCTTTGGCTTGAGAGGCTTGGATTTGGGATTTCTGGTCTTTGAGGATCAGAAAGAAAAAGTGACAGAATACTGTAATTTTTGCATTGCTGCTATGTTCAAACTTTCTGATTTAAGAAATGATATCTGTAAGGCGTTTCCAAATCATGACGAATAAAGGGATTATTTATAAAGTAATTGTATTTTGTTTAAATAAATAATGTTATTTATTATTTTATAAATAATATAATATAATATAATAATATATGATATAATATAATGTTACATTACATTATAATTTAATATAATATATTATAATGTCAATATATTGTATTATGTTATAGTATAATAATTGTAATGTAACAATAATAATAATAATAGTATGATTACGGTATGGTGTGTGGAATATGCATTTGGTATTGGTGTTGTTGTAATGTAACACAGTATAATACTGCCAATGATAATGTGATATAATAATTATATTGTGATATTATAATTTGTATATTTGTATTACATGCAATTTTGCTAACAATATTGCGCTATGTTGTAGTGCAATATGATGTGCAGGGCTGATGTTGTGCTATGACAGTAATGTTAATTGTTGTTTTTTCAATTTGCAGTAAGCCACTCCGGCAATATTGTTATATGTACATTGTAAGCCACTCTGGCAGTATTGTTGTTTTCTGCAAGCCGCTCTGAGTCCCCTTCGGGGTTGAGAAGAGTGGCATATAAAAATAGTAAATAAATAAATAAATAAATAATTATTTCTTTTAAAAGTACTCATAAAAGCAAAGAAATAAATCATAGTATATGCAAAAAAAGGTCCGAGAACGATGGCAACCTAATATTGGTTTAATATGGAAGGAAAAAAGGGAAACAATAAGACTTTAAAGTAAGGCCTGAAAGTGACTGCTAGTTGAATGCTATGTAATGTGTACTACCAGATGTTTGCTCCTCTACTGTCTTGATGTGATGTTTGTTATTCCCTTACAATTATCCAAATTTCTTCCTCGTAATTATCTATTTATTTATTTATTTATTTACTTCATTTATATTCCGCTCTTCTCATCCTGAAGGGGACTCAGAGCGGATTAGAGTACATATACTTGCAGACATTCCCTGCAGTTCAACATATACATATATGGACGAACAAAGACGAACAAAGAGGCAATTTTCTGGTAAACTTCTGACAAACTACTGCCCACCAGGGGGAGCTGACGTACTCCTCATCTCTCTCAGCATTTTCCAGCTTCCCTTGTTGTTCTTCCGCATTCCTTTCAGCAATTCCTGGAGTTCTTTATGGCCTCATAAATCAGTCAATATTCACCTCCTCACTTAAATGTGGTACCTTTATCTCCTACTTTACAAATGAACTGTCTTTTGGGCTGCAAAGGTCAGCAGCAGGCTACACTTAAGGTCAGGCACCCACCCTGACCTGGGCAGGCCTTGAACTCATCTCCTACAGGTCAGAGAGATCTTATGCAGCTGACACTTAGCCAGCTGCGCCACTTACCGGCAACTTCATAGACAACTCATGAGAATCTCTTATAGCAGCCCCTCAGGGACAACAAGTCTTGCAAGGGTTAATGTTCACTGTTCTATCTATATTAGGATTGGTCCATGGCGTAGTCCTCACATATGAGGGTCTTTCAGTGCTGCTCTCAGCAGATTAGGACAGCCTTTCATTTATGAAGCTAAATTCCTAATAATGGAGGTCCCCTTAAGATACCATTCCAGGTTAAGAACATATGGGCTATCTCAGGGCTGTCCAACTTCTACCAGCCCAGGGACCCGAATTCCGGTCACTGATGACCTGGGGGGCCGTAGGGTCTGCCCCCGCTCCGGCTCCGCCCCCAGCTCCGCCCCCTCCCCACCCCCGGCTCCGCCCTCTCCCCCAGCGCCCTCTCCCCTTATTTTAATTTAATATTAAATATATTTAATTCCATCCTCCCCTCTCCCCATATTTTAATTTAATATTAAGTATATTTAATTCCATCCTCCCCTCTCCCCTTATTTTTATTTAATATTAAATATATTTAATTCCATCCTCCCATCTCCTCTTATTTTTATTTAATATTAAATATATTTAATTCCATCCTCCCATCTCCCCTTATTTTTATTTTATATTAAATATATTTAATTCCATCCTCCCATCTCCTCTTATTTTTATTTAATATTAAATATATTTAATTCCATCCTCCCATCTCCTCTTATTTTTATTTAATATTAAATATATTTAATTCCATCCTCCCCCCCCCCTTATTTTTATTTAATATTAAATATATATTTAATTCCATCCTCCCCCTTATTTTTATTTAATATTAAATATATTTAATTCCATCCTCCCATCTCCCCTTATTTTTATTTAATATTAAATATATTTAATTCCATCCTCCCCTCTCCCCTTATTTTTATTTAATATTAAATATATTTAATTCCATCCTCCCCTCTCCCTTATTTTTATTTAATATTAAATATATTTAATTCCATCCTCCCCCCCCCTTTAATTTCATCTTTAAATATATTTAATTTTATATTTAATACATGAGGGGAGATGGGGGGGAGGGAATGAAGAGCCCCCTGCTTCGGCCTACCTTTTCCAAACGCACAGGATCCAGGAGTACCCGGACGACGAGAGAGGCGACGACCGACTGAGTCGAAGAAGGTCCTAATCGCGTTTGTGGGCCTCAGCGATCCAGTAGTAGAGTAGCCGAAGAGTATCGCGAGAATACGCAATCCACACGGGATTTCGCTGTCAACGCCGGCGTGATCTCGCGTTGACAGCAAAATCCGTGTGGATTGCGTATTCTCGCCATACTTGCTCAACCCGGAAGTAAGTGTTTTTAAAATTTTTATTATTTATTTTATTTTTCATTTTTTATTTTTTATTAAAAAGCTTAGGGGGGCGGAGGGAAGGGGCTGGGGGGGGTGTATACAGCCCCCGGGCCGCCAGTTGGACAGCCCTGGACTATCTCAAAATGCCAAGTCCAGCACTAAAGACCGTACATTTGTGTTTTTGTAGCCCATGCAGACCCTAGACAGTGGTTCTCAACCTGTGGGTCCCAAAAATCCCAGTCAATTTACCAGCTGTTAGGATTTCTGGAAGTTGAAGGCCAAAACATCTGGGGATCCACAGGTTGAGAACCACTGCCCTAGAAGATCACAAAATACCTGGCTCCTGGATAGACTGCAGTTGTTCATTCTTATTCTAGGAAACTGATGGGTTTTTTATTTTAAAAATAATTTTATTTAAAATTTTTACAAGTTACATTAAAACTCAAAAAAGTGGATCAAGAAAAGAAATATACAGCAGAAACACAAAAGATGCCAAGATGCCACCCCCAATTATTCTTCAACAAGTGTTTTTTCTCTTTCTTGAGTAAATTGTGAACAAAAGGTTTCCAGTCCTTCGTTTTTTCCCAGTATTCCTTCTAATAAACATGTTAATTTGTCCATCTCGGCCAAGTCTGTCATTTTTATCATCCAGTCATTTGTTGTTGGTACTGCTAAATTATTCCAGTTCTGTGCATACATGCAAACATATCAAGAAATACTGGATTCAAATATATAAGGTGATCCAGATTTGGGGGGGGGGGGGTGATATTCAGTTAAAACTTGAGACTTTTTTACTTGGACTGACTGATATAAATGACTATGATAGACTCTTGCAATATATAATCCCAGCAGCCAGATTGCTCTATGCATGAAAGGGCCTGCTCCTTTCGGTTTTCCCACAACCCCCCAAATTTCAGAAAGTATATGGTTTCAGTGTCTACTCATTTCAGAACAATAAGGGTCATAATCTATCCACATATAAATAACTGGAGCAGGCCCGTAACCAGGATTTTGACTCTGGGGGGGGGGGGGGGGTGAGAGAGGATCTGCTGAGTATGGTGATCGGATCATGATATGAATAAACATAACATTTTAAGTCATAAATGTTATTTATTTACTTTCACTAACAAAATGTTTAGAATACTTTTTGACTTATTTTTTTTAACTTTATAGCAACAGTCTTCTTTTCTTCTCCCCAGCCATTTTGTCAATTACTTTTTCTGGCTTGATAGTGATGTCCCAATGGATGGATATCAAGTTATGAACGCAATATATTTAATAGTGAGTAGAAGAGCAGTCAAAGCACTAGCCCTGAGATACTGAATCGAGGAAATGAAGCAGAGTTTCTCAAACTGTGCTCCTCCAGATGTTTTGTTTTATTTATTTATTTATTTATTTATTTATATATTCCGCTCTTCTCACCCCGAAGGGGATTCAGAGCGGATTACAGGTACACATACTTAGCAGACAATCCCTGCTGTTTCCACATAGTACACACTCTACACAGTTGTCACGATGCTGGGTCCTGGCCCGGCCTCTTAAGCACACACACAGAGACAATGATCAATTAACTATTTATTGAATAATAAAGAACAGGTGAAAAGGTAAATTGTCCAATTAAGAATGGTCAAAAAGTCCAAAGTGAAAGCACATGAAGTTCAAAAGGCAAAAGGCATGAAACCCAAAAGCAAAGTAATCCGTGGTAGCAAGGCAAGGCAAAACAAGGTCCGTGGAAGTACAAGGTCCGTGGCAAGGTACTTAACAAGGCAGCCAAACCATGGCTTCAGGAACTCGATCGCTTCACTCCCTTCAGATCAGAAGTGGCCGATCAACTGAAGAGCTGTTCCCAGGAACGTATACTTAATCTCCCCCTTTAGGAACCCAACGCTTCTCTAGGTTTCGTTTCCATTCCCTGCGATGGGCCTCAATACTTCGTCTATGATCAAAACATTCCCCAGGCCAGTCTGCAGCTGGGTCGCTATCTCTCTGGGAACTTTCCTCCCCTCCGGTTTCCATCGCCTCATCCTCCACATGTTCCCAGATTCTTTCTTGCGACCCGAAACCACCTGGCATTTCATAACTATCAGAGTCTGTCTCATCCTGACCTTCTCCGTCCGAATAGGCCTCGGGCCAAGCGTCATCCCACTGCAGACTATCAGTGGGAGATGCGGGCCCAAAAGCCCCATCATCCTCATCACCTGAATCTATATCAAGTGGGTCTAAAGCAATTGGCACCCCCGGAGCGGGTCCCTGTGGAGCAGGTGCCTGTGGGGCGGGCCCCTGGCCCCCCAGCTGGAGTGGAGGCTGGGTTGCTACAACAGTACACACATAAAAACAAATAGAGGCAAACTCTGGCCACCAGGGGGAGCTGATGCACTCCTCATCTCTCAGCATCCCTTGTTGTTCCTTCCGCATTCCTTAGCGTTTCCTGGAGTTCTTTTAATGGCCTCATAATTCAGTCAAAATTTGCCTCCCCACTTAATGTGGTACCTTTATCTCCTACTTGACAGATGCAACTGTCTTTCGGGCTGCAAAGGTCGACAGCAGGCTACACTTAAGGTCGAGCACCCACCTCAACCCGGGCAGGCCTCAAACTCATGACCTATTGGTCAGAGAGATCTTATGCAGCTGACACTTATTTATTTATTTATTTATTTATTTATTTATTTACATCATTTATATTCCGCCCATCTCACCCCGCAGGGGACTCAGGGCAGATCACAATGCACATATATAGGCAAACATTCAATGCCATAGACATACAACATATATCGACAGACAATGAGCTACACAATTGGTCGAGAGCACACCCCGATCCGGGCAGGCCTTGAACTCATGACCTTCTGGTCAGTAGAGATCTTATGCAGCTGACTCCCAGCCAGCTGCGCCACATTCCCGGTGCATTCCCGGTTTTGGACTTCAGTTCCCACAATTCCTAACAGCTGGTAAGATGATTGGGATTTCTGGGAGCTGAAGGGCAAAATATCTGGAGGAGCACATTTTGAGAAACAACATGATGAAGAATCATGTCTCTCTTCTCATCCGAACCAGAGAACCATCAACTGGTGATGGAGGATGGGGGTTGATGAGGATTAATCAGGGGTGTTCTGATAGCTACGCACATGATGAATTTGAGGAAGTACCCCAGAAAATCCTAAAGTATGCTTGTATTGTAATGACTCAGGCTCTCAGAGTACAGGCAGAGTATCTTAGATGCATGGCCACCCTCCATGACTGTGTCAGGAGGCCACAGGAAAGCAGCAAGTCTTGGGGGAGACTTATGCTCTACTCAGAGAGTATTTCCATGGGCAGAAAATTGAAGAAATTATTCATTCTTCCCTGTGGGGATGAATTTTAATGAAGAATTACATCCCTATTATGAATAATAGGATTTTGAGACTTATAATTGTTGTGTGTGACTTGCCTAAATTAAAGGAGTACGTCTGTGTCTCTTTAATTATGTATGCTAGTTTTGAACAGAGTCCTGTAATTGATTATTGAAGAACAACTGGATCTTTTCTGTAGCAATTAGAAGGATATTTGGGTGGAAATCATGTTGGTGCATTACACCAGTGTAACTAACTATGCCAGTATTGGCAGTGGCAGAAGATTAAAAAGTTGTCCATGCAGACGCCATAAAGGAAGGCAGGCTCAGAAGGCTACCCACAAATTTTGTCCATTTTGTCTTGTCAGAAAAGTGCAACCTCGAACATAGTTCACCGACATGATTCTGGTCTATATGTAATTTTATACTATGTAGAGCTTCACTTGATTAAAAAAGATATAATTATTTATTTATTTATTTAAAACTTTTGTACCCCAACCTTCTCACCTCTATTGAGGGACTCAAACTGGCATAACAGCAAAGATTCAATGCTATCTATCTATTACATATAATAAAAGTCAGTGTTTGCGGGCGGTGGTGTGGCCGAGCGACCGAGAGAAGGGAGGAATATGTGCAAGCGTTTCGATTGGCTGCCACTGTGGGATTATTTGCATAATGGGCTCTGATTGGCCAGCCTCAGAACTCCAACATTTTACGGCCCCAGACAGAGGGGATTGGCTGCCACTGAAATGGTATTTGCATAACGTACTCTGATAGGCCAACCACATTCCACCATTCCAAGGTGACTCAGAGGGAAAAGGAAATGCCTCAGGCAGCCACCAACTGTGGCCCACAGCAATGACGGATCACTTGGCAAACAGGGGAACAATGGCCCACTTCACAACCTGGTGTGGTTTAGGGCAGGATGGCCACGAATAATGGGATTTGCAGTACATTCACCTCATACACTTCCCAAACAACACTGAAGCCCCTAAAAATCACATACCATGCACAAATGGCCCCAGACAGAGGGGAATGGCTGCCACTGAAATCGTATTTGCATAACGGACTCCGAATGGCCATCCACATTCCAACAATCTAAGGTGACTCAGAGGAAAAAGGAAAAGCCTCAGTCAGTCATACACTGCGGCCCACAGCAGTGACGGATCAGGACAAAAATGGGCAAACAGGGGCCCAATGGCCCACTTCACAACCTGGTGTGGTTTAGGGCAGGATGGCCCACGAATAATGGGATATGAAGTACCTTCACCTCATTCACTTCCAAAACAACACTGTAGCCCCTATACAACACAGACCAGGCCCAAAATTGACAACAAGGCATTGATTTTCCTGACTAGACCTCAGCACACGGGATATTGTTAGGCTCCCTCAACTTGATTTTCCTGACTAGGCCCCCGGGACTCGCAGTACCTTCACTAAGTTCTTGAGACCACTGCAAGCCACATAAACATCTAATAGGAACCAACCTTGGCATACAATGCCTTCCTCAAATAACCTGGGCACCGCCGGGTCCTCAGCTAGTACAATTTAAAAACAACTACAACAACATATTAAAATACATAAAAACCCAGCATAAAACCACATCGACATTAAAACAATTCCACTCAATCTGTAAACGTGGTCATTCATTCAGATAATAGCCAATCTCAGCCTATTCTGGGAAGGTTTGGTTCCATATCCAAGTCTTCACCAGCCGCCTAAAGGACAACAGAGAGGGGGCAGATCTAGCTTCACTTGGTAGAGAGTTCCACAGCCGAGGGGCAACCACAGAGAAGGCCCTGTCTCTCATCCCCACCAGCCGCAATTGCGAAGCCGGCGGGTCCGAGAGCAGGGCCTCTCCGGAGGTTCATAATGTTCTAGATGGTTCGTAGGGGAGAATAAGTTTGGACAGGTAAACTGGGCCAGAACCGTATAGGGTTTTGTAGGTTAAAACCAGCACTTTGAAGTGTGCTCGGAAGCTAATTGGCAGCCAGTGGAGCTGGCACAGCAAGGGAGTTGTATGCTCCCTGTGCCCCGCTCCTGTTAGTAACCTGACTGCCGAACGTTGGACCAATTGCAGCTTCCGAGCAGTCTTCAGAGGCAACCCCACATAGAGAGCGTTGCAATAGTCTATTCGGGATGTAACCAGAGCATGGACCTCGATGGTCAAGTCAGACTTCCCAAGGTACGGGCGCAGCTGGCGCACAAGCTTTAACTGTGCCAAAGCTCTCCCGGCCACCGCCGAGACCTGGGGCTCCAGGCTCAGCGATGAATCCAGGATCACTCCCAGACTGCGAACCTGCGCCTTCAGGGGGAGTATAAACATGATTAGCTCATTCCTTTTCTGCAGAATTGGCAAAATGTATTTATTAAAATGTTTCTTCTCTGCCTCTCCCACTCACCAATTTAGATTTGTAATCTAAAGTATAGTTAATATTCAACAAAAAAACAAAACAAAAAAATGGCTAAAATGTATTTTTTTCAGGAAAAAAATCCAGCTGCAACATGTTGAAAGAAAAGAAGAGCGTGGCATATGCACTGTGAGCATTAGTGATTTCCGTTTTCTAAAAAGGACAGCTGTCTGTTATCTCGCTGTTATATAGATGCTAACTGTTTTTAGATGTTTTTAGACGTTAGATATTTAGATATTTTTAGATGTTCAGGCATTCAGCTTGTGTTTTACTATAAATCACCCAGAGCCAACTGGGATGGCCGATTAATAAATCCCAAAATAAATAAATAAATAAATAAATATAAGGGGAAAGGCAAAATATCTATCGGCATAAAGACACTCCCTCAATGTGTAAGTAATCTGTAAGTATTGCAGTCTGCCATAAGCAAAAAGTAGGCAAGTGGCCACTATAACACATAATTCAGGTCATTTTTGCAGATCTCACTGGAGTCCGGACATCATCATTTCTAATGGTGGAAGTAAATTCTACTGGAGAACATGGTATGTGGTGAACACGTACCTTCTTTCTCATCACAATAGTTGGGATTATATGTCTGTGCAAAAGCCAGTTTTGAAGAAGACAGTGCAATTCAACCCCTACTTAGGTTGATTGCTGCTTTGGATTTATAGGATTTATAGGCCAAGATATCAAGAGGGCCAGGTTAAGGGCAGTCATTTTAAGTCTATGAACACAGCATCAACAAAGAGCAGAAAGTGTGAATTCTGTTGTTTAGCAATGAAATCCTTGAAAGTTGTCCCACTGCCACAATAAATTATTGGATGTGAACTATTTTTATTTATTTATTTATTTGTTGTTCATTCTTGTATACCACTCCTTCCAGCAGGCTCGGGGCGGTTTACATAAAATCAATTTATAAAACAGCAACGATTCAATTTAAGAACAGCAACAATATAAAACAGAGCATAAAAACAACAGTTTATATTGGACTCAAGAATTTGATGTCTTCCTCAGGAGCCATTTAGGTTAAAAGCCTGCCTAAAAAGGGATGTTTTACAGGCTCTCCGAAATGGGGCCAATTCCTTAATGGCACGGACTTCGTCTGGCATTGAATTCCATAGCGATGGCACCGCTACGGAAAAGGCTCTTGATCTGGTTGTGGACAACCGGCAGGAATGAATGGATGGAACTACTAAGAGGTTTTGCTCTTCCGAGCGTAGTGATCTCGGGGGAACATATGGGGTAAGGTGGTCCGTCAGATACACCAGCCCTAGACCATACAAGGCCTTAAAGGTCAACACCAACACCTTGAAAGCAATTCGGTACTCTATTGGTAGCTAGTGCAATTGCTGCAGAATAGGTGTAATGTGCTCTCGTGCTGATGTTCCCACCAGCAGTCGAGCAACAGCATTTTGCACTAGCTTGAGTTTCTGGATTGATGACAAAGGAAGGCCAATGTAGAGGGCATTACAGTAGTCCAGTCTCGAGAGTCTAGGAGTTAATCACACCAGTCTGTAACGGCATTGTGACACAGCCATCGGAATTGTCACACAACATGGTGAATCTGATGTTCCTTGTTGGGGGGGGGGGCTGGACTTGTTGCCCCACATCCTGCATCACCCAGCTCCTCAGTCAGCTGATCCCATGGAGGGAAGCGCCTGTCACTGGACTTCCCCGTATTGCTTCCTATGTCAACACAGGAAGCCTCCTGTGTCGCAATGGCAGTGTCATGCTCTGGCTCCGCCCTACATCACCCACGGAGTCCCACCAGGATCATTTGGTGGTGGCCGACAGGCTCTGTAGATGACCTAGGGCTTAACTGGTGTATGTCACCAGTTCAAGCCCAGTATGATGAGCTGGTAAGTCACCCTGGAGACTATATGTACATGAATAACAAAACAGGTTACAGCAAAACTTTTGATAAATGGAAATCTCCATAACTTTTTGGAGATTTTATAGTCTTTGGAAAGGCATGACCTTGTTAGAAGTCACACACTTTTTGAAAATGATGCCATAACCTCTTGATAAAAGCTTGAGCTGTTAGAGTCATAATCTTTTGGGAAAAAGGCATTCACCAGCATATATATACACAAGCGCACACACACATACAGCAGGACAGAAGTGTTCTTTTTAGTGTCCCCCCCCCAAACTACTTTTCCTTAAAATATATTTGCCTTTATATCATGCTCTCAAGAGACAAAAATAAGAGGACTTCTTTAGAAATAACATAGTTGATTTACTCACAAACTTCATGTATTCAGCAAAGAGGTACTTTGCTTATCCAGTTACAAGTAGAGTTGAAGTACTGTGTGTAGGTAACACAGGACATCTTCCTTTGAATAAATAATCCATAGTCCAAAGCATCTCTCTGTTCTGAGAATCTAATAGAGTCTCTGTCTAGTCTCTAGAAATCTAAACTGTACTCACTGCTTCTGATGCAAACACACATTGACTTCTAAAAATGGAGTCTGAGTCCTGAACAATCCCAGTTCTGATCACATATTCTGCAGCCCCTCCCACAACAAAGAATTAAGGTGAAATTGCAAACAAATACACACATATACAATACAGTAAGCAATCTGAACTATATACACAACAAATAACTAGTGGAGGTTTGAGAAGTTTGTTATTTCCAACAACAACATTCTTCTAATATTTTCTGAAACCAAGCTTCAAGTTGTCTCCAATGTGTATTTCATGGAAAATGAGTTCCCTCTGACTTTTAGCTTCTGAACCCACTTTCGCCCAGCTTTATTAAGTGCATTTTAATGTGTGGTGAACAAAATTCACATTAGCAAATTAAGGAAATATATAAGTTAGATAAGAAGAAGGGTTTCACTGAGAAAGAGGATTTTTGGGACCAATTAATAAAAACTGGGAAAAAAAACATTACTAAGTTATATAACAAATTAATAGATTGGGCTACTGAAACTGAACAAATAAAAAATTGTATGGTTATTTGCGCAAAAAATATTGGCAGACTGTAGCACAGCAGTTCTCGTTTGTGCCTGGAGGTCAGGGGCCAGGACCCGGGGTCCCATTAGCATTAGGGCCAGCAGCACCAGAACCAGATTCAGAGGATGAGCTAGATGACTGGGGCGAAGGGCAGCTTTCCCCTGATGGGCCTCCTTCGCCCACAGAGAGCTTGGCATGGGAAGAAATGTTGTTTGGCCCTAGCGAAGACATAGATAACCAGGTGCAGATGGAAGACAGTGATTCTGGAAGCTATGAGCATCCGGGTGGGAGAGATTCTCAGGAGCTAGTAAGCGAAAACATGGAAGAAAGCGGCTGGGAAGCTTCTAGGGAGGAGAGCTCTCAGGGAGATAGAAACACAGCTGCTGAGAGACAAGGTCGAACCTTTGATAGGAGACGGAACATCGAGTCGAGTAGAAGGGGATGGTCCAAGAGCATAGACTGGCCGAGGTCTGTCAGCGGGGATTGGAGACGCAGAAGCCTAGAGCGTCGGGGACCTCGGCCGAGAGATTAAGTATAGGATCCGTGGGAACGAATCCTCAGTGCTCCGGCCACGTCTCATCTGAATAGGCGTGAAGCGGAGTGGGATCACGAAGCTAAGCTAGCCAGTGGTCATCAAGCCTTGCCTTGCCTTGCCTTGTTCCTGATCCGCCTGGTTGTGCGGAGCCTTGTCTTGTTCCTGATCCGCATAGTCGTGCGGAGCTTTGCTAAGCTTTTGGCCTATTTGCCACGTTATTTTGGACATTGTAACTTCAAGCCTTTTGGATTGCTTTACTATTCTTATGGACATTATCTTTGAACTGTTTTTATATTCAATAAAGTAGTTAGCCTTCAGTCCGTCTCTGTGTGTGTGATTAAGGGGCCGGTCAAGTCAGTGCATCGTGACACAGACAAATAAAATTCCATGAGTGGCAAACAATTTGGACAAAAAAAATTAAATATACATATGCTACGGATCTGAAAGAAAATTGGATGAAGATGTTCCACAGGTGGCACATCTCACCACAAAAAATTGGAATAATGTATAAAAATAGTGATGCTAATTGCTGGAAATGCCACTCGAATACAGGAAGCTACTACCACATGTGGTGGACTTGTAAAGTAGCAACCTCATATTGGAAAAGCATACATAAAGAAATCCAAATAATTCTACAAAGGAAATTCTCAATGAAACCCGATTATTATCTATTGGGCCTATTAGATAAGGAATTAAAGCTGGATGGTAATGAAGATAAACTGTTTTGTTTTATGACAACAGCAGCACGAATGGTCTACGCCAAGTTTTGGAAAGCCGACTATATTCCTAATGCTGACCAATGGTTAGTAAAACTGTATGATATAAAGAATATGGACAGACTGACATTCCTTCTAAGCAAGAACACAGGAAATCCAAGAAAACAAACAGACTGGAGTCTATTGGAGGAATACAGCAAAAGAATGGACTCTACATCTTAATAACAAAAAACTCTATACGAAAAACTGAAGTAGATAGTAGGGTTCTTACAAACTAAGGAAAGGAGGACTTTATAAACTCCTGAGGGAAAGGAGTCGAAGACTTTGGAATTTAAACAAATAGTAAACACCCCCCAAAGAGGAAGAATGGAAGTCAACTTCTATGTTAGTTCTCTCTCTCTCTCTCTCTCTCTCTCTCTCTCTCTCTCTCTCTCTCTCTCTCTCTTTCTCTCCCTTCCCCTTCTACCTCCCTCCCTCCACATTCCCTCCCCCTCCCCCGATTACCCCACTAGTATTTCCACACCTTTTTATTTTATGTCCAGGCTGTAATCTGGGCTTCACTTTCAGATTGCAATCTGTTTTTGTATTTGTATGTGTGATTTTATGTTCTACAATTATTCACAAAACTAATAAAAATATTTTTTTTAAAAAAACAAAAAAACAAAATCCACATTAGCCACTAGTTTTGGGGTATGTATGTGAAGTCTTTTGTGGGCTATCCTTTCCAGCTGCAAAACAAAAACGTCACCCTTTCTTCCCTTCATTATTCTATTGGTTGCAAAAGAAAAACTAGACGCCCCAATCATTCCAATCTCTTTTGTTAAAAAAAAAATTAAAAGAAAGCAATGGTCCTTACTTACAACAAGCCGTTTCCCCTCTTAATTAAATATTTCCTTTTCTTTCAGGGCAACAATGTTTTTCACAACCTCCCACTCATACATCATTTTGCCTCATTACAAAAGCAAAAAGACTTTAAAGCACACCATTCAAATGCTGAATACACAATACCAAAGGTTTTAATTTTTAAAGATGTGTATGCCCGGAGCTTCGAAAATACAAGAGTTCAGAGGGTGTGCTGCCTCAAACCCGTGAACTCTCAAAGTTGTAGAGTTCCTATATTTTAAAAAGAGCAAACAAACAAAGGGAGCATATATGAAGAAGGGGGCAGTACAAATTGGGAAGAGTCATGTTTCTGCATGTGCGGTAAGGTCAATGCACTCAAAACATGTGTTAAAGGGAATTGTGTTGTAAGACAAGGGACTAGGCATGCATGCATCTCAGCTGATGAAATGCAGATTAAAATTCATGGCTTAAAATTGACCAGGTAAGCCTGCCGGATGAGATGAGTCTTCAATTGTGTTGTAAATTTCGACAGCTGATTTAGCTGCGGGTTCATTTCTGGCAAGTCATTCCACAGTTTAGATATGGGACTGAAATCTAAATATGAAATCTAGTTATGCTTGGTACGGCTTATACAAATAATTTGAAGATAATTTTATAGACACCATTTTTAATAATTTTGTTCAAGAAATGGAGTGGTTGTAAAATGAGACACCAGAAAGCTCTCTCAGCCACTCATAGGGACAATTTTGGAATTTGGAGCATTTCTGATTTTCGGAAATCAGAAATCAGGGGGCCATTCTCTCCCCTCTGCTGTTTAACATCTATATGCGACCGCTTGCTCAGTTGGATCGAAACTTCGGACTAGAGTGCTATTAGTATGCTGACGACACTCAGCTTGTATTGAGGATGGAGGGCCGGCCGGATTCTGTACCCGAAAACTTTTATCAGTTCCTCGAGGCCGTTACTGGATGGTTGCATGTCAGCAGGTTGAGGTTAAATCTAGCGAAGATGGAGATCTTTTGGCTGGGTCGACCAGGCAGCGGGAATGTCCAGTTGCCTACCCTGGATGGCGAGGCACTTTTCCCGTCATTACACTGGTAAAGAGTCTGGGAGTCCTTTTGGACCCTCTGCTGACGATGGAGGCCCAGATCTCCGCCATTAGCAGAACCGCTTTTTTCCATTTGCGGCAGGCTAGATGGCTGGCCCCCTACCTGTCTAGAGACGACCTAGCCACGGTGATCCAGGCCACGGTCATCTCAAGGTTGGACTACTGTAATACCCTCTACATTGGCCTACCCTTGTCGGTGATCCGGAAGCTCAAGTTAGTACAGAATGTGGCTGCTCGACTCCTTGCTGGGGCTCCGGTGAGGTGTCATATAACACCAATTCTGCAGCAACTACACTGGCTACCGATTGAGCACCGGTTTACCTTCAAAGTGATGGTTCTTACCTTGAAGGCCTTATATGGTTTAGGGCAGGTGTATTTGAGGGACTGCCTCGCTCCCTACCAACCCCAGAGATCACTTTGCTCAGAGGACCAAGATCTATTGGAAGTCCCTAGTTTTAAGACTTTTTGCTTAACAGTGACTAGGCGTAGGGCCTTTGCAGTCGTAGCGCCATCCCTTTAGAACACCTTGCCTTCGGAAGTTCGTGCCCTGCAGGATTTACCAACCATCTGCAGGGCATGTAAGACATACCTGTTCCAGCAAGCATTTGAACCTTGTTTGTGTCGCCCCAAGAGGGCCTGCGTTCATCTGTGTTTGGGGATTTTCCATTTACCTGTATTAGTTCTTTGTTCTCTTTGTCCTCTGATTTTGCCATGCGGTTTGGGGTCATGTGACCTCTGGCACTTTCATATGATCACTTAGGGTCAGCTACTTCAAAGGCTTTTACCTGGTGACCTGCCTCCAATCCCACCCCCCTTTCAGGAGTTATATAAGGGGTCCCTCGGCCCCGCCTCTTCCTCTTCCAGCACCACCAGGAACAAGAGCAAGTCTAAGAGCAAGCGGCTGCAGAAAGGCGACCGTTTGTTATCTACTGGTTAACCTATGTCTTCAACTAGGATTCTTAGTATACAGGAAGATCAGTCTTCAACAAAGGCTAAGATTCCAGGACACGCTAAGGAACTCCGGATCTACGTGTCGGAGGACAGCTGGGACACCTGGGATTTTGAACAAAAGGTACCGTTGCATTGCATTCGTGCTTTGCGATAGACTCCCTTTCTTATAAGGACTCTTTTTGCAACCAACTCAAGCCTTTAAGCCATCAGTTTCCTTTCTCTGATTGTATCCAATAAACCTGTTTTGGCCCCTAATCTTGAGTTAAGCATCCTTTTTTTTATTGGGTTTTTAAAAAAATGTGTTTGTTCTACATATTGTGAGCTGCTCTGAGCCACTGGGGTGGCATACAAGTTTGAATAATAAATAAATAAATAAGGGGTACCCAACCTCTACTGTTTTTTTTGTTACTGCTTGAATGGAGAATTGAAGGAGTTATCTTTTTGTTCTGTGCCAACTGACAGCCACAGCGAAGAAAACATTTATGAATCTGTTATTAGCAGCCTTCAGAAGCAAGATAATACACATCAAAAAATACAGGAGGCACACATATAACATGAACAATGTGCAGTCCACTCGGGGTTGGCAAGTTTACATAAACAGTATAAACAACCATGCTGTTATTGTTTCTTGTGCAAGTCATGCCCTGAACATAGTTAAACAGCATGGATTATAGCCTTTAGCAAAATATTTGATACTCTGACGTTTTTCTTTCCCAGATCTGCCCAGAGATGAAAAATACTTCAAGGTAATATTGATCACTGGTCATAAAGCAAACAAAAAACCAAACCAAACACCACCTTGAAAAACCTGTCATGAACAAGAATACAAAGAAGATGTAACGCAAAGTCTTTTCATTTTAGAAACCTTAATAAAGATCACCAATGATTCCACAGAGTAAGCTTTGGGTAAGTTAAAAACAAACTGGTACAAGAAAACGAAAACATTTGAAATATCCTTTATGGTGCTATTATGATATAAAGTCCCTCATAGAGTTGACTGTCACAACAAAATCTATAGAAGCTAGGCTCTGATGTTGTCCTAGGCAAAAATGCTTTCTTTCTTCATCAAATAATGAGAGTAAATAAGCATTTCCCACAAATAGTTAGCAGGAAGGCTTGGAGTGCAGTGTCACTTCTGGATGAACTAACTAACTGACTAACTGACTAACTTTATTTCTTATGAGTCGCCCTCCACCAAAGGTGCTCTGGGTGACTTACACAATTAAAATAAGCAGGTTACACAGTCACCGCTTGTTACTAACAATCATAGGCTCTTCTGAAAAGTCGTGTCTTAAGTGCCCCTAAAAATGTATGTAGATCAGGAGTGGCTCTTTGGTCTGGCAGGAGGGAGTTCCACAAGACTGGGGCTACAATGGAGAAGGATCTATGTCTTGTGAACTCCAAACGGACCTCTCTAGGGCCAGGGACATAGAGAAGATTCTCATGAGCTGACCGTGGCAGTCTCTGGTGGTGGAGTGGCATTAAACGGTCTCTTAAATATGAAGGACCCTGACCTCGAAAGGCCTTGAATGCTAGGACCAGGGTCTTATAGAGCAGTGTTTCTCAACCAGTGTGCCGTGGCACACTAGTGTGCCGTGAGTGATCATTAGGTGTGCCGCGAGAAAAGCTCTCTGCCCCCCTTCCTTCCCCCTCCTCCTGCCGAACGCCTGCTGCTTGGGAGAAGAGGAGGAAGGGACGGGCGGCGGCGAAGAAAAAGAAGAAGGGACCGGGGAACCGCCTCCTTCAGCTGTTTCCCCAACCAGCCTCCAATCTGCCATGACTCCCGCCATGACTCTCGCCCCTTGCTTGTTGAAGCCACGCGGAGGAGGAGCCCCGCCTACTGAAGCCCGTCCACCACTCATGCTCCTCCTCTGTGAGAGAGCTGAAGCTGGGGGGAGGGGGGGCATGATGCAGCCTGGCTCCGCCCCCTCCCCCCGGCTTCAGCACTCCCACAGCTTTGCCAGCCTTGAGGGGCAGTGCCAAGCCAGCAATGGCAGAGCCAGCACAATGCTGGCTTGGCCCCTCAATGCTGGTGAAGCTGTGGGAGAACTGAAGCCGTGGGAGGGGGCGGGGCATGGTGTTGCCTGGCTCCGCCCCTCCCCCAGCTTCAGCGCTCCCACAGCTTCACCAGCCTTGAGGGGCAGTGCCAAGCCAGTGGTGGCCCTGCCCCCTCAAGGCTGGCAAAGCTGTAGGAGAACTGAAGCCAGGGGGAGGGGGCGGGGGCGGGGCATGGTGTGGCCTGGCTCCTCCCCTGGCTTCGGCACTCCCAGCAGCTGCTCTCAGCAGGCCACCATCCCCCAGCCGTTCTTTACTGTTTTACAGTGTCATTTTGTGTCATTTTGGTTGGTGGTGTGCCCCCAGATTTTTTTAATGTTAAAAGTGTGCTGCGGCTCAAAAAAGGTTGGGAAACACTGTTATAGAGGACTCTGTGTTCAACCGGCAGCCAATGCAAGCACTGCAGAGACGGCGTTATATGGCACCTCATTGATGTTTTTGTGAGGAGTCTAGCAGCTGCATTTTGCACAATTTGGATCTTGCGAATTGCTGCTCGAGGTAAGCCCACATACAAAGCATTGCAGTAATCCAGCCTCGACGTAACCGTGGCATGGATTACCATAGCCAGTGCCTCTGTTGGTAAATAAGGCACCAACTGCCTCTCTTGGCGTAGATGAAAGAAGGCCCTTTTACTAGTGGAGGCAATCTGGGCTTCCAGCGCCATTTTGGAATCCAGGATAACTCTGAGACTCTATACAGTGGGGGATGGAACTAACGGTTCCCCTTCAAAAGATGGTAATGGACCAACTAATTCTGATGGGCGGCCAGGCCACAAGATTTCAGTTTTTGCTGGATTTACTTTCAATTTATGGGCACGTAGCCATCTTGTCACCACTCCAAGACATCGGGTGAAGTTATCTGGTACTGAAGTTGTTCCAGGTTCTAGTTTTATGAGAAGCCGGGTGTCATCAGCATATTGGAAACATTCTAATCCAAATCTCCAGACTAGCTTGGCGAGAGGTTGAACATAGATGTTAAACAGCATTGGCGATAGAATAGCGCCTTGGGGTACTCCACAGTCGAGAGGGGATTTCTCAGATACTTGGCCCAGCCACTATACTCGTTGGCTACGCCCTCGCAAGAATGAGTTGAGCCACGTTATTGCTGATCCTTGAATTCCAATAGCAGCTAATTGTTGGATCAGTAGATCATGGTCTACTGTATCAAAAGCTGCGGTGAGTCAAGCAACACCAGCAGTACCGATTCTCCCTTGTCTAGCTGGTGATGGATGTCATCAGAGATGGCCACCAGAACAGTCTCGGTCCCGTGTCTGGGATGGAAGCCAGATTGAAATGGATCCAGGCCATCCATGTCGTATAAGAATTTCTGAAGTTGGTTCGCTGCCGCACGTTCAATCACCTTACTAAGAAACGGGAGGTTAGAGACCAGGCGGTACTTGGTCAACATCGCAGGGTCTAAGGTGGGTTTCTTTAAGAGGGGGTGTACTATAGCTTCTTTCAGGGCATCTGCAAAGATTCCCTGCTCCAGGGAATTATTTATTATGTGCATCAGAGGGACCCGGAGCCCCTCTGGGCAATCCTTGACCAACCAAGAAGAACAAGGATTCAAGGAACAGATAGTTGGTCTTGCTGTAGATAGAATCTTACAGACAGCTTCTGTGTCCAATAATGTAAATTGGTCAAATTTGGAGCTAATTGATGTTCGTGTTACCTCCCTCTCATTAGCGGACCCGGTCATAGGGGACAGTTCTTGTCGAAGTGCAGTGATCTTCTCTGTGAAGAATTTTTGAAACTTCTCTGCTGTAACAGTTGAGGTATCTGGGTTTCCGGTTTGAGGGGTTGCACTGGTCAAATTACGGATGATTTTAAAGATCTGCGTTGGGCACGATTTAGCAGCAGCTATTTGGGAGATGTTGTATACTTTCTTGGCCTCTTTGGTGGCTAGTTCATACGTCTTACGGAAAGTTTTGAAGGCTAGTCTCGATGACTGGCTGGGTTTACGACGCCAAATGCCTTCATGAACATGATTTAGAGATGTTGATAGTGAGGGAACTGCTATTGTGATCTGTAGCATCTGTGTGATGTTTGTTTTCCTGCTTGAGGAGGCAGAAGGTTATACCTACAGCAAATGCAAGCTGGTTGCCTTGCTGGAAGAGAAGGCATGGCCATTCACATTTCAACTCCACAGTATAGATGTACTGCTTTTGAATAGACTCTTTTGCAAATAATTCCAAAGGGAAGAGAAAGGTTACCAAACCCAGGAAAACATTTGGAAGAATGCAACACACAGAAGCAGCACAATCAGAAACCAAGATGATTCTTTGGATGTATACAATTTCAATAGTTCTGAATTACAGAAATAGAGAAAGCAGCCCTAGGCCTCAGAGAACCATGGCAGAATCTCTGAAAACAAGACTGCATTTCCCAAAAAAAGGAGGTGAAATGTGGCAATACGTAATTCCCTTGTGGAGGAAGACATATGCAGGATATTTAAAAAAAAGTATGCTGTTTTTATTGGTATGAGGTTGCAATGCAGAAGCTATCAAAACACAACCAGCTTTTCTTCTGATTTGAATAAGCTGTAGTCTAAAGAAAAGTGTGTTTTTTTCCTATCAAAATCAATTTTGCATTATGGAAAATGAGATGAGGGGGTGGTTGGGACATGTCTGGCTTGGGAGCATAGTTTCTAATCATTTATTTTCTATTTGGATCTTGGAAGGTGTTCAGACTCCTATCCTCTAGGTGAGCAAAGAAGGGACAGTTATTCCCAAAAGACAGGTTCCTCATTTCAGCGTGGGTGCTGTTGCTGCTTAACACAAAAACTCAGAACTATTTTCATCCCTCCTATTTTTGGGTGTGATTCATTCTTTTGTTTCTCATTCGAATATTTAGCCATTTACCAAAGAAAGTATGGCAAAAGAGCTGAGAACGCACTCCTGGAAGGAGGCTGGGGGGGGGGGGAGCGAACCTGCACCTACTTGTGTATGATTTTTATTACCCAATATAGGTCTTTCCTGTTCAAAGATAGCCTATTAACATCCTGTTTCAGGACATCAGAATGTTTCAGGACAGCAGACTCAATAGTGTATTTTTCATTTTCCCTTAAGTTTATTTTGCAAACCAATACCATCCCTGCCTGCCAGAACAGGGGAAGGAAGGCGTCCTGGTTGCCTCACCCCCACACCGATGGCTGTACTGGTATGCGGCAGATACTGGCTTCTTCAGAAGACTCTCCTCAGTTCCATTTTGGCGGGAAGCCTTAGAATTGAACAGTTGGAGTGAAGATGGCCCCGTTGAGCAGACGCCGGAACGCCGAGCTCCGCCGGGGCCTATGTAGTCTTTCCTACACAGCACCCCCACCTACGAGGCCAGTTACCTTATGCACAAGGGGCGACTTGCAGGACTTTAGGGCGAACTCCTGCTCGTTGTTAGAAGCGCCGGCGAGTTCCCCGCTTCTCTTCGAGGCTCTGCAAGCCGAGGCCGAGGCCGCCCTTGAGGTTGCTCGGGCTCCGGCCTCGGTTCTCAGGATCCATGTGAGCATGAAGGACGCTGCGGCCTCCAGGAGGACTATTGGAACAACAGCGACCGCAGCGACCACAGCGTCCCCCCAGAATTGCTCGCCATGGTCCCCTGTTCCCTGGCCGGGCTTGGAGGAGGCCGAGATGGCCACCCCCCCAACTTCACCCAGAGGGAGGCAAGCGACCGCCCTCCCGACACCATCCAGGGCGCGCCGCCAGATTTCACCCACCTCCTTCTTGGCTTCAGCCGGCTGGTCGAGCGGCTGGCCACCTGGCTAAGGGAGATGGAGGAGTTGAGACCGATGCTGGCGTCCCTCTGCAGTGCGGACGGCCCGCGCCGCCTGGACCCCCGCCCCGGGACTTGGGAGGTGGCGGCTGGCGGAGCGCCGGACCCGCCATGCCTGGACCTGCTGCGCCTGGGCCCAATGGAGAGGAAAACAAGTGAGGTGACTGCTTCTGGCCCCCTGTGCGGCCACCGCTCGGGCCCGCCGAGTGTCCTGGTTCCGAGGAGCCAGGCGGAGGAGAGGTGCACGGAGACCTCAAGGAGCACCCCGTGGGAGGTGCTCCTGGAGGATGGTTGGCTGCCTCTTGAGGGAGACCCCCTCCTCGAGGAAGGGCCCCCATCCGGGGGTGAAGCATCAGCCGGACGGGTGGCGGTGCCGTGGTGGAGCCCAGGCATTGGGACACCGGGCTCCCCCAACCCCGATGGAGAGGGCGTTGGCCGGCTGTATCAACATGGCGCCGACCCTGATCAGTTTGGCATCTTTAGGCCCACCCCCCTCGTCCACCCCAAAGGCTGCGACCACGCCCCCTGCAGTCTCCATGCTGGAGCGGCCGCCACTGCCGGCTTTTCCACCGCCAGCCTTTTCACTGGAGGCCGCAAGCACCGCCATACCGCTGCCCCCGGGGTTCCTGATGGGGTCCCTGATGGAGGCGCTTGACGTCTCAGGGGTCCTTGCAAGGGCCCCTGGGGAGCAGCCCCGGCGACGAGCCGACCGATTACCAGCGATTCCCATGGTTATGACCAGCCCACAGGCTTCACCGCCACCGGCTGGTGACGGGCCTGCTGTCACCGGTGGCCCTGGGACCGGGATCACTGCTAACTCTGGAGGCCCTGAGGCTGGGCCTCCCCCCCAGTGCCCCGATGGAGTGCCTAGAGGCCATGGACAGCCAGTGGCCGCCACGGAGCACGGTCCGAGATATGGCGAGAGGACTAGTAAACAACGGAAGAACCCTCTGCCACCTCAGACGAAACAGAGGAGGGGCCAAAGGCGGGGCAGGGGGCGGGGCCAGAGGAAATCCCAGCCCTGCTCTGCAACACCCAGAGGGTTCCGTCCCAGAACCTTCAGTAACACCAACCTCAGGCGCTGGGTTCCCCCATTGATGAACCCCCACCCCAGGAGGCTTGATAATCCGACGCTGGCGAACCCAGAGCCACAGGCTTGCAACGATCGCTACCGTATGGATCTCGAGTCCCTGAGGACGTTGTTCGATCTGTGGGACCCTCCTAGGCTTCCCCCATTTGACGGTCGAGCCTGATAGCTGACCTTAGAAAGCTCCGATCCACATGGGCCCGAGCTTGGCTTCCCCTTCTCGTTAGTTTTGTCATTCCCTGTCTATGTTGTTTGTCTTGTTGTATGCTCTGTATTTTTTATGTCAAACTGTAAACCACTCCGAGCCCTCAGGGAGTGGTGGTATAGCAAATTTGAACAATAAATAAATATAAATAAATAAAGTGTGCTGCCACACCCGGTCTGTAAACACCCAGGGAAGGGCAAGGACGTGGTCTCTACATTGGGGGATTGCTTCTTGCCTTCCTTTAGAGGTTTGGAGCTCCCAACGGCCAAGCTGGACACTATAGATCAGTGTTTCCCAACCACTGTTTTCCGTGGCACACTAGTGTGCCGTGAGCTATCACCTGGTGTGCTGTGGAAAAACCTCTCTTTCCCCCTTTCTTCCCCCTCCTGCCCCCTCTCCTGCTGCTGCTGCTTGGGGGAGGAGGAGGAAGGGCCGGGTGGCGAAGAAGAAGGTGCCGGGGCACTGCCTCCTTCGGCCGTTTCTCCAGCCAGCCAGCCTCCAATCGAGGGAGGGCGGGAAAAGGAAGCAGAAGTGGAAGTGCGCTTGTCTGGGCGCATGCGCACTAGGTCCCGGGGATGGCAGACACATTCATCTTCCACCTGTGGCGTTGAAGGAAGCGAAGGAGCCAGCTGCTTCCGGAGGCACCCTGGCTCGGCCCTGCTGTGTCCCAGGTGAGGCCCTGGGTTGCCCTTTCCCTCGGCCCGGCCCCCTGAAGCCCCTCGGGGAGGACGGGCCCCAAAGGGGAGAAGGGGCCTGCCTTCGCAGGGGGAAAAGGTTCGGGCCTGGCAGGAGGGCCCTCGGAGGAAGGAAAGGCAGGTGGGATTCCGTGAGGGACTCCCTCGCCAGCCTTCCTCAACCTTCCTCCCAAATGTCAAGGTCTATTTTTCCCAAACTCCATCTGTGTTCACATTTGGGCATATTGAGTATTCGTGCCAAGTTTGGTCCCAATCCAACATTGTTTGAGTCCACAGTGCTCTCTGGATATAGGTGAACTCCAACTCCAAAACTCAGTCAATGCCCACCAAACGCTTATAGCATTTTCTCTTGGTTATGGGAGTTCTGTGTGGGAAGTTTGTGTCTTTCTGCCATTCCTGCCAGGATATCTATGTTGTGTTCATCGAAACAAGTCCAGGTTTCACACTGAGTGTATAAATACATTTAAAAACATATTAACTATATGTATTACTGTGTTAGAGTGCCATTTTGTGTCATTTTGGTTGGTGGTGTACCCCAGGATTTTGCAAATGTAAAAAATGTGCCACGGCTCAAAAAAGGTTGGGAAACACTGCTATAGATAACTCAAATAGGCTTTATTGTACACAAAAGGAGTTATCTTACTGAGGCACTAAACTTGGTTCCCTAAAAGGATAAAATAAAAGATACTTTACAGTCTCTCTGTTGCTTGGGTCCTGGAAGCTTCAGCCAGATGGCTCTCCAAGTCCCCTCTGTCTTTGTGGCCTCGAGGTAAGGACACTCTTAGCCCCAGTTAGATGGCCTATATTGAAGGCACCAAACTTCCTCTGGGTGCCAACTAACTGGTTGAAAGTGCTTGGGGCTCCTCAGCGCTACCCAACCTTCTGATATGCTGGGCTTACTGCTTACTGCATAAGTCCCTAGTAAAATCTGTCTTGTGTTAGAACAGGGGTGCCCACTCTTTTTCAGCATGCGAGCTACTTGTAAAGCAACCAAATCAAAAAGATCTACCGGGAAGAGGGTGGGGCCTGGCGTAGCCTGACTCTGCCCCTCCCCGGCTTCTGCTCTCCCAGAGCTACTGCAGCCCTGAGGGGGCAGTGCCAAGGCAGCATTGGGCTGGATCTGCCACTTCTCCCTTGGCACTGCTCCCTCAGGGCTGCAGAAGCTGTGGGAGAGCAGAAGCCGGGGGGTGGAGTCAGGTCACACCAGGCCCCTCCCCCTCCCCCCCTCCCCGGCTTCTGCTCTCCCAGAGCTTCTGCAGCCCTGAGGGGGCAGTACCAAGGCAGCATTGGGCTGGATCTGCCACCGCTGCCTTGGCACTGCCCCTCAGGGCTGCAGAAGCTGTAGGAGAGCAGAAGCCAGGGGGGGCGGAGTCAGGTCGCACCAGGCCCCACCCCCTCCCCCTGGCTTCTGCTCTCCCAGAGCTTCTGCAGCCTTGAGGGGGCAGTACCAAGGCAGCATTGGGCTGGATCTGCCACTGCTGCCTTGGTACTGCCCCCTCATGGCTGCAGAAGCTGTGGGAGAGCAGAAGCCAGGGGAGGGGGTGGGGCCTGGCACGGCCTGGATCCGCCCCCTCTGAGAAGCGCCCCATCCCTTCGAAGGCTCTGCCTCGTGTTTCCTCATTCCTGCTGCCGGCTCCTCCCGCGGGCATTGCAGAGGGCGAGGGAGCGTGAGGCGGAGCCTTCGAAGGCTCTGCCTCGCGCTTTCTCATTCCTGCAATGCCCCGTGGGTGGAAAAAGCACTGCGGGAGCGGAGGCCAGTGGCAGGTGCACGCAGGAGCGCCCCATCTGGCTGGTGAGGCTCAAAGATCACCTGGAAGAGGGCCGAAGATCGACTAGTAGCTTGTGATCGACCTAATGAGCACCCCTGTGTTAGAAGATCTGTCTTATGTTAGAAGATGGCTTGACCAAGGGCTGGCCTGACAAACCTTCGCTCATGTACTCTTCTGGAGAGATCCAGGAAAACTCTGAAAAGAAAATGGCTAGATTTTCCAAGTCCCTGGGGAAAAGGGCGGAGCAAACTCAATTGGGCTCTATTAACAATGATTGGCAGGTGAAAAGAACCAATCAATGCAACCAAGTCTTTGCAAAACTAAACAGGATTTCAGAAACATAATACAACAGTGCAAACCTTTGTAATTTAAAGTTTTATAGAAGTGGCGCTTGCTGCGCAGTCACACAAAGGCCATGACAAACACAACATATTTTTTACTGAAGAAAAAAATACAGCAGAAAAAACATTGCTTGAAAGTGGAGGAGAAATAAAGTATAATTTACTTTAGAATAACCTCTAGTCAGTCTAGGCTTCTAATAGACGAAGAAATCATACAGATCTGTCCATTCATTAGGCTTCCTCTACAAAAATGAATCTGTTTCTTTCTGTTAACATTGCTTAATCGCAGCAGGTCTTATAACTTTTATTTATATAGCCCAACATTGCAATCTCCAGAAATCTTATTTTATCCTTCCTATTTTACTCTTTTATATATCTCTGCTCACACTCTGGTTTTTCATCCTGCTTCTAGACACTAAACAATAATCAGCCAACCTTCCTATGAGCCACAGATCAATACGAGAGTGTAAGATAGTGCTGTTCCACTGCATGTTATAGTACATGTACTGTTATTCCATGTACATGCTTTGCTTCTACTGAATGTAATGGGATGCTTACAGAGTGCAAGATCTGGCTGCACACCACAACTAGGCTGTTGTTTACCCCACTTATCTTTGTATGCCAAAGGACACACACAAACTGCTGGTGCCATCGGCAGTATGAACACCACCTCCTAGAAGAATAAGACCCACTAGCAGGCAGTGGAATGCTGTTGAGATTACCATGCATTCAGTGTGAATATTCATAAAGGACTCTGTAATTTCATTCATGCATATGGAACATGTATTTATTTATTTATTTTATCGCATTTCTACCGCCCCTCTCAGCCCGAAGGCGACTCGGGGCAGTTTACACAAGGCAGTCTCTGCCCTCCAATCAAAACACAAGCAAGACAAAACAAACAATAACCATATAACACAACAATTAGCAATTAAAACATTACAATCTCAGCGTCACATTTAAATCACTTTCCGTCACATCGTCGTCATTCCATATATCTAATTAAATCATTATATTTCATCAGCAAATGCCTGCTCAAACAGCCAGGTCTTGACTTTCTTGCAAAATGTCAACAGGGAGGGGGCCGATCTGATGTCACTAGGGAGGGTGTTCCAAAGCCGAGGAGCCACCACTGAAAAGGCCCTGTCTCTCGTTCCCACCAATCACGCCTGCGAAGAAGGCAGGACCGAGAGCAGGGCCTCTCCGGATGATCTTAAACATCTCGATGGTTCATAGGGAGAGATGCGTTCGGACAGGTAAGTTGGACCAGAACCGTTTAGGGCTTTAAAGGCTAAAGTCAGCACTTTGAATTGTGCCCGGTAGCAAACTGGCAGCCAGTGGAGCTGGCACAACAGGGGAGTTGTAAGCTCCCTGAGTGCAGCTCCTGTTATCAACCTGGCTGCTGTCCGTTGGACTAGTGGCAGCTTCCAAACATTCTTCGAAGGCAAACCCATGTAGAGAGCGTTGCAGTAATCTCGACAGGATGTAACCAGAGCGTGGACCACCGTGGCCAAGTCAGACTTCCCAAGGTATGGGCGCAGCTGGCACACAAGTTTTAACTGTGCAAATGCTCCCCTGGTCACCGCCGAAACCTGGGGTTCCAGGCTCAGCGATGAGTGCAGGAACACACCCAAACTGCGAACCTGCATCTTCAGGGGGAGTGTAACCCCGTCAAGCACAGGCTGTAACCCTATGCCCTGTTCGGTCTTTCGACTGACCAGGAGTGCCTCTGTCTTGTCTGGATTCAATTTCAATTTGTTAGCCCTCATCCAGTCCGACACAGCTGCCAAGCACCGGTTCAGGACCTGAACAGCCTCCTTAGTAGTAGGTGGGAAGGAGTGACAGAGTTGGACATCATCTGCGTACAGATGGCACCGCACTCTGAAACTCCGGATGACCTCCCCCAGCGGCTTCATGTAGATGACCCTTGAACAGAAACCTTCCATATCAAGATTTCTATTCACAGAAGCCTTTTAATTGCACCCAGAAAAAAAATCAGATTACAGAATATCCAAATCTCAACGGCCTCTTTGGATCTTGGGGCTGGGTTTTAACTGGTATGCTTGAATTCCCATTAGCCCTATATATTGCAAGTAAATACATACCATATATCTTCTATATTCCACTTCAAAACTGCCACCTGCTCTTTGCTCCCTTTCATAGACATATAGATAATTTCATCCTTGTTGAGTGGGAAGGAGGAATGGATTCTCCCCATTCCAAAGACACAAGAGAGATCTAGCAACCAAGAACAACCTTCCAAAAGATGCACTTGTCCACTTTGCCATCTGCAATTGTGGTTTTTCAGCAAATTTATTTATTTATTTTATTTGGACTTATCAGTCGCCACTCCCATTCGGCTCGGGGCGACTCACAACAGTAACATCACAACATAAAACAATAAAACACCGCATGACAACAATAATACTCAATAAAAATACAAGATTAAAACAGCACTATAAATCAATTAAAATAGGGGGCAGACAGTGTCATAAAAGATTGCCAGATTTTTAGAAGCCAAATGCCTGTTGGAACAGGAGTGTTTTGCATGCCTTCCAAAATGCCAGCAAGCCTGGGAGGGCGTGAATCTCGGAAGGCAATGCATTCCATAAAGTAGGGGCTATGACCTAAAGGTCCTCCTCCGAGTAGCTGTGAGGTGGTACTTCTTAGCGTTTGGGATCTCCAAAAGGTTTCCTGTCTCCGAGCGCAACTGTCTAGTGCAGTCTTTCTCAACCAGTGTGCCGTGGCACACTAGTGTGCCGTGACGGACCTCCTGCTGTGCCACGAGAAAAGCTCTCTGCCCCCTTCCTCCCCCCTCCTGCCGAACTCCTGCTGCTTGGGGGAGGAGGAAGGGCCGGGCAGTGGCGAAGAAAAAGAAGAAGGGACCGGGGTGCCGCCTCCTTCGGCCGTTTCCCCAGCCAGCCTCCAGTCCGCCATGACTCCCACCATGACTCTCGCCCCTTGCTCGCTGAAGCTGCGTGGAGGAGGAGCCCCACCTATTGAAGCCCGTCCACCACTCATGCTCCTCCTCCTTTAGGAGAGCTGAAGCTGGGGCCCTCCCAGCAGGGCATGGCGAGGCCTGTAGGAGAGCTGAAGCTGGGGGGAAGGGATGGGGCATGGCGCGGCATGGCTCTGCCCCCTCACCCGGCTTTGGCACTCCCAGCAGCTGCTCCAGCCTTGAGGGGACAGTGCCAAGCCTGGCACCGCTGGCTTGGCACTGCCCCCTCAAGGCTGGAGCAGCTGCTGGGAGAGGTGAAGCCGGGGGGAGGGGGCGGGGCATGGTTCAGCCTGGCTCCGCCCCCTCCCCGGCTGCGGCACTCCCAGCAGCTGAGCCCAGCAGGCCACCATCCCCAGCCGTTCTTTACTGTGTTAGAGTGTCATTTTGTGTTATTTTGGTTGGTGGTGTGCCCCCGGATTCTTTTAATGTTAAAAGTGTGCCGCGGCTCAAGAAAGGTTGGGAAACACTGGTCTAGTGGGACAGTATGGGATGAGGCGGTCCCTGAAGTACACTGGCCCCAGACCATTCAAGACCTTGAAGGTCAATACCAGCACCTTGAAGTTGATCCGGCATTCCACTGGTAACCAGTGCAGGTCGTGCAAGATGGGTGTTACATGGCTGCTCATAGAGGCACCTGCCAACAGCTGAGCTGCTGCGTTCTGCACCAGTTTCAGTTTCCGGATCACCGACAAAGGCAGGCCAATGTAAAGAGCGTTACAGTAGTCTAGTCTTGAGATGACCTTGGCTTGGCTCACTGTGGCCAAGTCACGGCGGGACAAGTAGGGGGCCAACTTCCATGCCTGGCATAGATGGAAGAACGCTGCTCTACTTATGGTGGAGACATGTGTCTCCATTGTCAGTTGAGAGTCCAGAGTGACTCTCAAGTGATGGGTAAAGTCCAAAACATATATGTATTTGAAGAACACATAGAAAATAACTTTGAAAAAGTAGTTATGCTATAGTTCCAAACCCTCTAAAATAGTTGATGTGACTGTTGTAGTTTATCAAAGTAATTCTGCTTTGCTTATTTTTTAATAATTGGAAATTAAGCAGGGGTCAGGAAAGGAAAAGACACTAGAGATCGTCTTACGAACATATCTTGGATAATATGGTACACCAAATAATTTCAGACAAATATCAATCTGTTCTTTATAGATTGAAGCAAAGGATTTGATTATGTAGATCATTAAAAAAACTTCATAATATTCTTAAAGAAATAGATGTGCCACAATATTTGATTTTTCTTATGCGTAACTTGTACTTCTGTACAACTTTTCGTTCGGCTATATATATTAGTTAACCAGAGAGGAAATGGAGGCTGCTACAGCATAAGCATACTGCCATGATAACCTAAAGTGGTATTTCCTAACTAGGCCTGGTTGATCCATGGCTCTAAATGCTTCAAAAGTATTTATTTATTTTATTTATGTACATAATTTATATTCTGCCCTTCTCACCCCGCAGGGCACTCAGGGCGGATCACAATGTACATATACAGGCAAATATTCAATGTCATTTGACATACAACATATATATACAGACATAGAGGCAATTTAACATTCCAGCTTCTGGCCACCAGGAGGAGCTGTTGCATTCCTTCATTCTTTTTGTATATTTCCAGGAGATTTTTATGGCCTCGTAAATCAGTTAAATTTAGCCTCCCCACACAAGTGGTACCTACTGTAAATTTCCTACTTGACAGATGCAACTGTCTTTCAAGTTGCAAAGGTCGACAACGAGCTACACAATTGGTCGAGAGCTCACCCTGACCCGGGCTGACCTCGAATTCATGACCTTCTGGTCAGTAGAGATCTTATGCAGCTGACACCCAGCCAGCTGCGCCACATTCCCGCCACATTCCCACATTTCAGAACTCCATCAAAATTTCATTATTATTTCATTATTGGCTATCTTAAAGACAGAACCAATTGGGAACTGCCATTTATAACGAAAATTTGAAAGTTTTGTTGGAGTTCTGAAATGTTCACTACCAGAACTTTTGTAAGTACTTTTGAAGCATTTAGAACCATGGATCAACCAGACCTATTCCCAACCTTTGGTTCTCCAGGTGTTTAGGATTTTAACTCCTAGAAATCCTAGCTAGCTTACCAGCTGTTAGGAATTGTGTGAGTTGCAGTCCAAAACACCTGGAGAACCAAAGGTTGGGAAGCACCGACCTAAAGAGTAGTGCTTTTCTGCTTGATTTTTTTTATGACAGAAGCTATCATGGAGTCAACTTTATCACAGAATCATAAATTAGAAAGGGCTGCTTACACCATCACATCCAACCGCCTATTCAATTCAGAAACTTCAGCAAAAGTATCCCCAGCAGGTAGGTGCCCAACTTCATCACTGGGATTTGATAGGCACTGTGGCTGTGTGTTCAGAGCGAACATACTTTCACCACATCCATTTTAGGCAAGTGGCGGTTTGTGTTGTTCTGAAAGTGCATTTCTGAAAATCAGCAATGGGTTTATTTATTTAAAAAATGAATAGCCTAAAAGTTTTCATTGGAGGGGAGCTTTTGCACAGTTAAAACTTGTGCACCAGCTGTGCCCATACCTTGGGAAGTCTGACTTGGCCATGGTAGTCCACACTCTGGTTACATCCCGTATAGACTACTGCAACACGCTCTTCATGGGGTTGCTTTTGAAGACTGTTCGGAAACTTCAATTGGTCCAACGGATGGCAGCCAGATTACTAACAGTAGCGGGGCTCAGGGAACATACTACTTCTCTGTTGCGCCAGCTCCACTGGCTGCCAGACCGCTACCGGGCACAATTCAAAGTGCTGGCGTTAGCCTATAAAGCCCTAAATGGTTCTGGCCCAACCTACCTGTCCAAACACATCTCCCTTTATGAACCACCTAGGATGTTAAGATCGTCTGGGGAGGCCCTGTTCTCAACTCCATCTGCATCACAAATGCGTTTGGCGGGGATGAGAGACAGGGCCTTCTCAGCGGTGGCCCCTTGGCTGTGGAACACCCTTCCCGGGGACATTAGATCAGCCCCCTCCCTCTTGGCCTTCCGAAACTTGGCTGTTTAACTGACATAGGATTGGAACAATTGGATTACAAGATTGGATTATGTTTTATTTAGGAGATGTAATGTTTTTATTATCGTATGGTTTAAATTTATTTGCTAATGTTTTTAATTGTTTTAAATGCTGTTTGTATGATGCTATTGGCATTCAATTTGTTGCCGTGTGAACCGCCCCGAGTCGCCTTCGGGCTGAGAGGGAGTGGTATACAAATGTGCTAAATAAATAAATGAATAAATAAGTTTGAAAGTATCCTTTTTTGACATTACATGTGTACATTTGCACCAAAGCTGTAATTTACACACACACACACACACATATATATACATTACACACACATATTATCTCCTTCCAGAGATAATGAATTGCTTTAATAGCCTTCTGTTCTTACATTGTATAAGCACTTGTTATGGGTACCATGCTGAACGCGAGGGGAGGGGGAGTTATTATATAACAAGAAGCACACCTACTCTATTTTCCTATAGGGCACCATGAATCACACAGAGAGATTTAATGATGTGAAGATAAATTCAAGGGGGGAAACCCACGATTCCTATGTGTTCTGCAACTCTGTACTAATTTGAGAACATGGATACTGAGATTAGTGGAGTGTAAAGTATTCCTTGAAAATATGGATGCTATAAAACTTAGCAGGGTGTAAATGGTTTTTGTTGTCATGTGCTTTGGAATCAATGGGGATCCAGTTCTATGACTTTCTCAGCAAGATTTATTTAGAGGAGGTAGCTATAGCTGTCATCTAAGGTCAAGATAAGGGCTTTCCTAAGATCACCTAATGGATTTCCATGGCCAAGTGGAAATTCAAGCCCTGGTTTCCTGGAGTCCAAGGGCGGTTCTACACAGGCACATTTCATTCCAGTTGGAGCTGCATTATGACCACAGAAGGGTTCTATCAACTGCCTCCAAAGCAGGACAACAGCCCTACAGTCCAGCTCCCTTGTTGGCAAGACTGGCCGGACAACGACATGACACTGCAATGGGTTTGGACCCGTGCATCAGGGTCATGTAGGAAGAGTCCAGAGCATACAACTCTGGAAAAGTCCAAAGCAAGGCAGTTGGTGCCCTACCTCCTGGCAGAGGCCCTAGCAATGGTGATCCATGCTACGGTTACCTCGAGGTTAGATTATTGTAACGCATTATATGTTGGCCTCCCTCTGTCAGTGACCCAGAAGATTCAGGTTGTTCAGAATGCGGCTGCTAGACTACTCACGAGAACACCCATGAGATATCACATAACACCAACCCTACAACGTCTACACTGGCTACTAGGCATGAGAAAAAGTTATGAAAATGATTCGTTTCATAAGAAATTCGTAAGAAATGCTACTTTCGAGTATTTCCGCACCTGGAACGCCAACCAGGAAGTGGACTTTCTTTTTCGAACTTCGGGGGCCAGGATTTTCTTAAGTGTCGTTATTAGGTCGTAAGGGGGGGGGGCACCCTCCTTCTCTCTCACCACCCTCCCGCCTCCCTTGCCAATAAGTATTATGGCAAGGCAAGCCCTAAACTCGCTCCTTCTTTCGGCTGGAAGGAAGCCTGGAAAAATGTAAACAGAGAGGATTACTCAGAAGTAAATCTGCAAAGGAGGGCACTTTGGATGAAGGGCCCTCCTTTGTGGATTTACTTCTGAGTAAACCTCTCTGTTTACATTTTTTCCAGGCTTCCCTGCCTCTCCTGCCTGCCAGGATCTAAAGCATCAAAGAGTATTGGGGTGAGAAACCAACCTAATGTATAATAGAATGAATGCTACTGTAAGTGCCTAATATTATAAGTAATCCAACTGGTCATACCTACATTCCATGCACATGCAGTAATACAGCAGTAATAACAATAACAAGAGGTAAAATTCAAACCGAAGTATTCTGACTGGTCTCTCCTCATGCGGTGCAAACGGGCTCTTCTCTTATTAGCCCGGGAAATTAGCCCGGGAAAAGCCAGCATTTGCTGCTTGGGAGCACACACATACATATTCTTGGGGAATTTGCTGCAGAATCCCAGGCTCATAGAGAAGATTCTGCAGCAAATCCCCCCCCCAAAGAATATGTATGTGTGTGCACCCAAGCAGAAAACACTGGCTTTTCCCGGGCTCACAGAGAAGAGCCCGTTTGCACCGCATGAGGAGGGACCAGTCAGAATACTTCGGTTTGAATTTTACCTCTTCTTATACCCATTGTTATTACTGCTGTATTATTGCATGTGCATGGAATGTAGGTATATGACCAGCCTGGGCAAACTTGGGCCCTCGCTCCCTCGGGATCGGGGTGAGAGAGGCAGCGAGGAGCCAGGGGGGCTCCTCTCCTTTTCTTTTGCTGCTTCCAAGAATAGAATACCCCCCCTCCCTCCCTCCCTCCTTTGCTCCCTCCTTCCTATTTGGAGAGTCCCATCTAGAATTCAGTGTGATTTATTCAAGTTTTGGCCTACAACTCCCAGAAATCCCAGCCAATTTACCAGCTGTTAGGATTTCTGGGAGTTGTAGGCCAAAACCATCTGGAATGCGCATGCGCTGGCATACGAACTACTAACGAATTTCGTTAGTAATTAAGTTACATTTTAGAAATTTTTGGAATTTTTTTTGTAAGTCTTCCTATTACTAATCAAAAAATCCCCCATTAGATTTTAGATTTCCTATTTTTGGGTTCTAAACCATGCCTACTGGCTACCAATCAAACATCGGGTTTCTTATAAGATATTAGTCTTGACCTTCAAGGTCCTTCACAATCAGGGTCCATTATATCTCAGGGACTGCTTTTCCCCCTTTCATCACCAGCGGTCACCACGACCAGCCCAAGAAAACATTCTCTATATTCCGGGCCCCAAGGAGGTACACCTAGAACAGGGGTGCCCACACTTTTTCAGCCTGCGAGCTACTTTTAAGAAAACCAAGTCACAACAATCTACCTGCTGCAGCCGCGCGCTCCCACGCGCGTGCACACACTTCCGGTGCTGCCTTCCTCCGTCCGCACGGCTTTGGAGAGCACTTGTGCTCAGTCACATGAGACAAATCAGGAAGTAAAGAGCACGGCACTCAAGATTTTATTTCTTTTGAAGGCTAAATTGGGGTCCCGGGGTAGTATCCTGTCCCATTTCCAGATTACTGAACCAGTTTCATTTCATTTCATTTCATTTCATGAGTCGCCCTCCACCGAAGTGTCTGGGCGACTTACACAAGACAGAATAAACGAACTTTTACAAATGACATTAAAATGGTTACAATTTACATGCTCTGCCAAAGAGCCATGTTTTAAGTGCTAGCATAAAAGACCATAGGTCGTGCATGGCTCTTACATATGGAGGTAGGGAATTCCACAGAGTTGGGGCGGAGATTGAAAAAGCCCTACGCCTTGTAGATTCTAGGCTAGGGCTGCTCAGGAAGTTGATCCCGAGACCATTAGAGGTCGATCTTCTGCTCCCGCCGCCGTGCATGCTCTGCCACCGTGTGCGCGCTCCCGCGTGTGTGCGCACGCTCCCAGCGCTGCCTTCCTCCATCCACACGGCTTTGGAGAGAGCTTTGAGCGTTGGCGCATGTGCACTGGGCACAAACAAAGGTGAGAAACCTTCAGCTTGGCCAAGGAAGAGAGGCGGATGGAGGCAGTGCACGGAGCCCTAGAGGTGCAAGCTGGGAAGGGCAGGGTGGCGACGGAGGAGGAGGAGGCCGAAGCGGCCCGAGGGGGAAGAAGCAGGAGTTTGGGAGTCAGCCTCGGCGGGGGGAAAGAGCCAGGCCTAGCCCGGCCCGACCTCTGAGGGTTCGGCCTCCTGAGGGGTGTTGTGATTTTATTATTTATTTATTTATTTATTTATTCTTCGATTTTGTATTCCGCTCCTCCCTACAGGCTCGAGGCGGATGACAACAATGTATATATGGGCAACATGTCACAGACATGCAGCCCTACAATAAAAAGCATAAAACATTAAAAACAATCCAACACAATTACGAGGTGCGAGGTGACATATATAGGTTTCTTGCAGTAAAATCCTTCCGAGCCTAATTGAAGGCTAGTCCGAAGAGGGCGGTCTTGCAGGCCCTTCTAAATGGGACTAGCTCTGAAATGGCTCGAGTACTGATCGGCAAAGAGTTCCACAGCACTGGGGCTGCCGCAGAAAAAGCTCTCTGTCTGGTCACGGATAGGTGACAGGAGCGGACTGATGGTATCGCCAGCAAGTTCTGTTCGTCTGACCGCAGTGATCTCGGGGGTAAGTATTGACAGCTGGCCAAGAAGGAAGAAGCTGCGCAGGCGGAGGAAAGTGGCGTCGGGCTTCCGGAGGCTTTGCCTCTTGTCCGGAAGCTGCGGCGAGAGAAGAGTTGATGGTACAGTGTCAATCCGAATAGAGGTTTGGGCCAAATCAGATCTGATCCAGGTACCCAGACTACTGTAAAAACCCTTGGATACTTTGGCATTCTTTCCAGCATTCTCTGGAGTATCCCCTAAAGCAGAGCAAAGTCAGATTAAGGCAAGCAAACCAGTGATATGCACCAGAAGCCAGCATATGTCATGGGGATAACCAGTGCTGGATTTTAGATGAATCCACTTTTTCTTGTTCATGTAGAGACACCTGAGATTCCTACATGGGCTAATTAAATCCCCTGAAACCAGTTGCACAGCCTTGGCCTGAGCAAAGCAGAGACCATGATGGAATGAGCATTTAGACACTTCAAAAGTAGATGGATGTGACTGAATAATGCAGAGAAAAGTAGGAGCTCAATACCGATACCTGTCTCCTGTGGAATGTTTTGTTCATCTGCTTCCACCCACTTTTTGTTGTGAACAGACATGAAGCAGCCAGGGAGGTTCATCACTCATTCAAGGAGGGCAGGAGCCACAATTTCGAAGCCAACCCTTGTGGAAATGCAGAAAACATAGAAATGGAGAGGGACTAATTTGTTCTATTGTAAATGCTGAGGGATAACATGGGAAACAATTTATCTCAAATTCTTAGCTTCAGGCAACAGAAAGCCCTGGGAGTATTTGGGGAAGAAGTAAAGAAAATGTGATGTGCAAGGGGTAAGGACAGAATTGCAGCAGTGTAAACGACTGGTGTAGATTAGCCCTGAAATCCTGCAAGGGTAAATAGCAGATAGATACTTTCTAAAACAGTTTCAAAGACACTCTTTCTTCTCCTGCCAAATAAGGCAAAATGTTGACCTCTTCTTTTTCAAATAGTTAAGATTTATGCAAAACCAAGAAGCTAGTTTTGGCACAAGCTAGCTCATTTATTCTCTTACAGAAAGACTTACACCATCTTATGTAGGGCACAAAATAACATTTTGAGCAGGTGAAAAGCTATCTCACATTAAGAGATGAATAACTTTACGAACTTCTGTTGGCATGGCGGCTATCTGAGTTTCTGCAGTTACTTTTTAAAAAATCACATAAGGATATAAATAACTATTCAGGTGTTCCAACACATTGATATGCTTATAATATTTTTTTAAAACCCTTTACTTTCAGTTTCCTCAAAAATGACCAAAACAGACATTTTAAGTTACTTTAAATTAGTGGTTCCCAACTTTTTTTTGACCAGGGATCACTTTGACCAGGGACAACTTTGACCAGGGACCACTTGACCAGGGATCACTTAACCACGGACCATTTTGACCAGGGACCACTCTCCAACATTAGTAACAAAAGGCTTATGAGTCAGTTTTTGGTCAAATTTAGATTCAGTTTTAGGCATGGGTAGGTTCATTTGGAATCTTCGTTATTCGGATTGGAATTGGAATAAATCCATTTTTGAAGTGATTTCGAAGCAATTTGGAAAACTGGAAGTATCCTTGCCCCTTCGAAGTCACTGTTGCCATCTTTTTTCCGATGCAGGAAGTGAATCGGAAATGAGCCAGCATTTAGAGGCAATTAGCTGCTTGCATGATGGGATGTTTGCCTCCAGCCAATGAGGGGTAACCACCTTGGGAGGGGCGAGGTTTTGGCACGGCACCCATTGCCCTTTAAAAAGGAGGATTCATCCTCCCTCGAGGTGTCGGGGGAGGTGGTTGGGGAGAACTGCTAGTGTCCATCCACAGAGCAGGCGAATGGACATTCCTCAGGAGGATTCGTCCCCCCTCGAGGTATTGGAGGAGGTGGATGGGGAGGACCACTGGAATCTACAGGGCAGGCAAATGGTTAGTCCTCTGGGGGGGGGGGGGGGGGGATTCGTCTCTCCTGGTCTTTGAGGGTTGGGGCAGTGGGGTGGAACCACAACCTGGGCAACCACAACTTGAAGGGGCTGCCATCCTCTGGGGATTCCTCCCTCCTGATCTGGGAAGGGCAATGTTGAACAGTGTCTTATTTTTAAAAATGCAATGAACCCAGGGATCTTCTAAACACGTTGAAAGTTAGTATGCTGACAGAGCAGAATCTTTTCTACCACTGTGGCAAGTTTTGTCAGTAGCAGTCTAAAACTGAGGGAAAGGGAATCCGCCAAGTTTTGCCTGTCCCATTCACAGGTTTTCGCACATTGCGCGATTCCACCATTTTGGAAAATTCAGAAAATTCTGACCTTTTTTCTGAAATTTTTGGAAATCATTTCGGAAACGAATCACCAGTGCCCACTACATCCAAAATGAGTCTTGACCTGACATCCCAGTTGCCTCGACATTATAAAAGGGTTTTGTGAGACCAGTTGCTCTTGTCTTGATTTTGAGGCAATGGTGTAGTAATGGTGAAGCTGTGGACCATATTTTCATTCTTGCAGACCACTGGTGGTCCACAGACCATAGGCTGGGAACCACTGCTATAAATGAATGAAGAAGCACAAGGCATAGCATGTGTTAACAATTGGTATTCTTCTTCCATAGCCTCATGTAAACATAAAATCAATTGGTATTCTTCCTCCATAGCCTCATGTAAACATAACATCAACAAAAAATACATTTATTTTGGAAAAGGATTGGGAATATAATTTGTTAAGTTGCAATCATATTGTAGCTACTTCTAATTTCATTACTTGAAAGGGGTGAGTTACCAGTAATTTGCTATTAGTAGCAATGTAGGGTGTTACTAGGATTTTTATTGCATCAGGCAGGCAATGGGTCTATTTCACTTCTGTGCTAGTGAGAAAGTGATGCTGGGGCTAGAGGGTGAGTTCCTCTTCTTTCACTCCCATTTGCTAGTCATGTGCTGTCTCTTTTGCGCTTATTTAATATTTTACGGTAATTTTTGACTTTTTTTTGTTCATTGCCCAAACTGAGAAATTGCTCTAAAAAATACATCAGTAAATAAAAAAGTTCAGAGCAACAGGAGTGTGGGAAATGGGGTTACGAAAGTATGTGGAAGTATGATCATGGGACAACTGATTGCTGAATCAATCAATTGCATAGATGAAGAGAAGTGTGATATTGAAGGTGCTCATCCTGGTATATATCTGCTATATATGGTATAGTGCAGGGTGCTCACACTTTTTCAGCATGGGAGCTACTGATTAAAAAACCAAGTCCCAAAGATCACCTACCCAGAAATGTAAAACGTATAACTATTTTCTTATTTATTTATTTATATTTATTATTCATTTTTATGTACCGTTCCTTCCAGCAGGCTCGGGGCAGTTTACATAAAATGAAGTTATAAAACATCAACATTTCAATTTAATAACAACAATATAAAACAGCATAAAAATACATCCAACCACCCCATTTCTCCCACACTGCCATTTTACCACACATATTATCAGCCAGAAAGTAAGAAGAGAGGCTTTTGAACTGCAAGGCCATTTAATACTCAGCAAGGTAAACAAAGGGGCATTCAAAAATACAGCCAATCACCCCATTTCTCCCACATTTCCATATTCCCCAACATATATTTCTCAAGGAACAAAGCAAGCAGAGAGGCTTTGGAGCTAAAAGGCCATTTTTAAACATTAAAAATAAACAAAGAGACATGCCACAGGACAATCAAGCACCCACCCCAAAGTAAAAAGACCGACCTTTGAGATGTGGTAAGGAAATGACCCCAAAGTGTCCTTCTTCTCCTCCTCCGTCATTGCTCCTATTTCCATGCCGCCAGCATGCATGCCGCCTCAAGAGCTCACGAGAAGTCCAAAAGGCAGAATGGGCGCTTCTGCGCATGCGCGGGCCAGCCATGCATCGCGTCATCCAGGCCCGCCCCTTTGGTCTCCTACGACTCTGAGTGGCTGGAAAAGGACGGAGGGAGGAGGAGGAATCCAAAAGAGGGGGCCCATTCTGCCTCTTGGACTCTGCAGCTTTTGGAGGCAGCGCGCGAGCAGGGAGCAGGGAGGACCAACGACGGAGGACTTCTTTGAAGCGTGCAGGGGCGTGTGAAGAGGACAAACTGCAAAAAACCTGGTCAGGGGCCTGAAGATCACCAGGATGAGGCCCAAAGATCACCCTGGTGATCCCGATCACCATTCTGAGCACCCCTGGTATAGTGCAACTGCCATGGAGTAGTGCTTCCAACAATAAAATCCCGGGTCTTAAAACAGTGATTCCTGAAAGGTGATTGCAGCAATGTTAGCCCAGAATGATCCCTGCTGTAACGCAATGTTATTGCTGTTGAGTTGCAGCTTACGATTAATGGTCTGCCTGTCTAATCTAAGGTTGCTATTGTCAACAATCACGAGGAATGGTTTTTCTCAGGCAAATCAAAATATAGAGCTTCACTTTCCATATTTCTGGGTGCTGAATCCCAAATATCCTTTACTGTGAAGTACAGCATAATATTCTATATTTTACAGCGGGAAAGTACACAAATGTATACAATGCATTTATTGGTTGGCTTTGTTTGCTTGATTTGAATTGCAGTTGTTTCTTCGCCATAGCATCTGTCCTTCATCTTACCACCCCCTCCTCATTCATAATCACCATAATCCTTTGAAACAAAGTATTAAGCCTGGGGAGATCAGTAAAGCAGAGCAGGGTTACTGCAGTCGCATAATGGCTAAACAATGCTTTAATACCAGAACAAACTGCCTCTAATCCCTGTTGTACCATGCTGTCATCCCCCACCTTCCACTGCCACATGGCAGATCTGTACGCGATCACTACTGCTGATCACCACTTTGGAGGGGATCAAATCCTTTAGGGACCAGCAGTACCAGCAGCATTTATTTACAAAGCATCAGAATATAAATAGTGGCAGGACAGTGTGTTATACGGCCTCTTAAGTTTATGGCTGGCAAGCACATTTATTTATTTATTTATTTCGATTTCTTTGCTGCCACTCCCAAGTGGCTCGGGGCGGCTCACAAATAAAGGTAAACAGCATACACAGTTGCACATTAAAACATTATACACTACACATTAAAAGGGACGCTGGGAAAAAATATGCTGCTGCATAACAATCTGTTGGGGTAACTTGATTGTGTGTTCCTCCCTGGCAAGGGGTTGGACTGGATGGCACTTATGATCTCTTCCAACTCAATGATTCTAAGATTCCATAATAATAATAATAATAATAATAATAATAATAATAATACTCCCGTTGGAGGTAAAGGTGAGCCAAGGTGAGTTGTAGTAGGCGGTTTGTAGCCCTGAGATGGAAAGAGCGAGGACGCCAAGGCCCTTGTAGCCCTGAGATGGACAAGGGCCTTGGCATCCTCGCTCTTTCCATCTCAGGGCTACAAGCTGCCTACTACAACTCACCTTGGCTCACCTTTACCTCCAACGGGAGTTTTGGATTACAAATACATGGGTTATATTATGTGTCTCGTTGGGACTCTACGTGTACATCAGTATACTACTCGTGTGGACCTACCTCCAATTTTGATCCGTTCCCCTGCCGTGCACCCCCTCCCCGTAGATGTCTTCGAGGGACCAGTGCATCATTAGACTGTGGGGAACTTGAACTTGGGATGTTCCATATTGGCTTGGATTTATAGGACACCACGCCTACTATTGTATACTTACCTGCTCCCCGTCGCACACCCGCTTCCTATATGAAACTCTGAGGTATTTATTTATTTATTTATTTATTTATTTATTTATACTTCAAACTTGTATACCGCCACTCCCCGAAGGCTCGGAGCGGTTTACAGAAGTTTGAGTGCCCGGAGGCAACACCAAAATTAGTGTATACTAGCTGTACCCGGCACGCGTTGCTGTGCACTATTTAGGAGATGCTGTGGCATGGTCTTCTTTCCTTCCATCCTTCCTTCCTCCCACCCTTCCTTCCTTCTATCCTTCCTTCCTTTTCTCTTCCCTCTTTCCTGGTATTCTTCCTTTTCCTCCCATCCTTCCTTGCTTTCTTCCATCCTTCATGCTTTCTACCTTTCCTTTCTCCTGACCTCATCTTCTTCCAAAAGCCTGGGCAAACTTGGGCCTTTTGGGATTGTAGACCTGAACTCCCACATCTCCTCACAGCCCCAGGCCCCTTCCACAGGCCTCACAGGGGTTTTGGACTTCACAACTGGGAAACTTGGGCTTGTGGGAGTTGAAGAGACCTTTGAAGGGGTTGGGTTTGTGAGGAATTGTGGGAGTTGAAGTCCAAAACCCCTAAGAGGCTCAAGTTTTGCTTGGGCAAATTGGGCCTTTCAGGGGTTTTTCACTTGAACTCCTACAACTGGGGAAATGTGGGCCTGTGGGAGTTGAAGTCCAAAACCCTTGTTAGGCCCAAGTTTGGCCAGGCCTTTGGAAGGGGACTGGGGTGAAGGAAAGATTTAGGGGGTGAAGTGGCTGCCCAGGAGCACCGGCAGCCCCAAATCGTCCAAAGGGGGGTGTGGGAGAGCGGCAGCGGCCTCTCAGTAGGTGGCGGCTGGCGAGGGATGGAGGAGGAGGAGAGGATGGCGCTGGGCACCTTCTTCCGCCGGTGCCGCCGCTGCGGGCGATCTGACAGCGCCATGGGAGCCAGGGAAGGAAGGGGTGGGCCTAAGGAAGGGGAAGCAGGCGCCTGCTTCCCTCTTCCATAGGCCCACCCCTCCGTCCCTGGCTCCCAGGGCGCCGCGGATCGCGATCTGACAGCGCCATGGGAGCCAGGGAAGGAAGGGGTGGGCCTAAGGAAGGGGGAAGCAGGCGCCTGCTTCCCTCTTCCATAGGCCCACCCTCCGTCCCTGGCTCCCAGGGCGCCGCGGATCGCGATCTGACAGCGCCATGGGAGCCAGGGAAGGAAGGGTGGGCCTAAGGAAGGGGAAGCAGGCGCCTGCTTCCCTCTTCCATAGGCCCACCCCCTCCGTCCCTGGCTCCCAGGGCGCCGCGGATTGCGATCTGACAGCGCCATGGGAGCCAGGGAAGGAAGGGGTGGGCCTAAGGAAGGGGAAGCAGGCGCCTGCTTCCCTCTTCCATAGGCCCACCCCTCCGTCCCTAGCTCCCAGGGCGCCGCGGATTGCGATCTGACAGCGCCATGGGAGCCAGGGAGGAAGGGGGTGGGCCTAAGGAAGGGGAAGCAGGCGCCTGCTTCCCTCTTCCATAGGCCCACCCACCTCCGTCCCTGGCTCCCAGGGCGCCGCGGATTGCGATCTGACAGCGCCATGGGAGCCAGGAAGGAAGGGGGTGCGCCTAAGGAAGGGGGAAGCAGGCGCCTGCTTCCCTCTTCCATAGGCCCACCCTCCGTCCCCTGGCTCCCAGGGCGCCGCGGATTGCGATCTGACAGCGCCATGGGAGCCAGGGAAGGAAGGGGTGGGCCTAAGGAAGGGGAAGCAGGCGCCTGCTTCCCCTCTTCCATAGGCCCACCCCTCCGTCCCTGGCTCCCAGGGCGCCGCGATTGCGATCTGACAGCGCCATGGGAGCCAGGGAAGGAAGGGGGTGGGCCTAAGGAAGGGGGAAGCAGGCGCCTGCTTCCTCTTTCCTTAGGCCCACCCTCCGTCCCTGGCTCCCAGGGCGCCGCGGATCGCGATCTGGGCGGCGCCGTGGGAGCCGGGACGGAGGAGGCGGGCCTAAGGAAGAGGGAACCAGGCGCCTGCTTCTCCTTCCTTAGGCCCACCCCTCCGTCCCTGGCTCCCAGGGCGCCGCGGATCGCGATCTGGGTGGCGCCGCGGGGAGCCGGGACGGGAGGAGGCGGGCCTAAGGAAGGGGAAGCAGGCGCCTGCTTCTCCCTTCCTAGGCCCACCCCTCCGTCCCTGGCTCCCAGGGCACCGCGGATCGCGATCTGGGCGGCGCCACGGGAGCCGGGACGGAGGAGGCGGTCCTAAGGAAGGGGAAGCAGGCGCCTGCTTCTCCCTTCCTTAGGCCCACCCCTCCGTCCCTGGCTCCCAGGGCGCCGCGGATCGCGATCTGGCCGGGGCCACGGAGCATGGACGGAAGAGGCGGGCTAAGGAAGAGGGAAGCAGGCGCCTGCTTCCCCTCTTCCTAGGCCCACCCCTCCTTCCCTGGCTCCCAGGGCGCCGCGGATTTGTTGCTTTGGGGTTTAGGGAGGGGGCTTTTTGGGACGCCGGAAGGGGGCGGGGTGTGTTGTTTTGGGGATGTTTATGGAAGTATATGGGATCGGGCCGCCGCTTTGGCCGCCATGTGCGTCGGTGGCGAAGTGTTTGGGATGGGGCCGGGCGCTCTGGCTGGCATGCATGAACGTTTAAACGTTTGTGCTGGCAGCGGAGAGGCCGGGATGGGAATTCCGTTGCCCGTTTTGGGGGCTGGTGTTTTGGGGTGTTAAGAGGTTCCTAGGGCGATTTTTTTTTGGCTCTGATTATACCTAGTGATATGGCTAATGGGGCTGTCGAGTTTGGTGTTTCTGAGGCTTATAGTTTCTTTGTCTATACCTCCCGTTGCACGACGTGTACAAAAATATATATAGAGATGTATGCCAGGACCATTGTACTATATTGCATGTATTTGATATATGCATTGCATTTGCAGGCTTCATAGCCCCCCGACCTATATAATATATTTTGGGACAGATAGGGGGCCAGCCTCCTTGCCTGGCGAAGATGGAAAAACGCCACTCTGCTGACGGTGGAGATACGGGACTCCATCGACAGCTGAGGGTCTAAAGTAACACCAAGGCTCTTTACTGATGACGATGGACATAATGTCATGCCATCCAGGGTTGGAAGCTGAACATCCCCATCGCCCGGACGGCCAAGTTACAGGATCTCCGTCTTTGCCGGATTCACCTTCAACCTACTGGCTCGCAGCCATCCAGTAACGGCCTCAAGGCAGCGATGGAAATTATCAGGTACGGGTTCGGGACGGCTCTCCATCCTCAGAATGAGCTGAGTGTCATCAGCGTACTCACTGGAAATCCTCTTCTGGTGTGTGTATGTGTGTGTGTTAGTGAAAAGTGCTGCTCGGGTGGGTGGAGTCTGCAATTCCCTTCCCCAACATAGCCATTTACTAGCCAGTGGAGAGTGTTTGAGGTTGGTGTTGAAGAAGCATTTCTACCGGGCTATCGGGCACATTGCTACCGAGCACAATTCAAAGTGCTGGCTTTAGCCTTTAAAGCCCTAAACGGTTTTGGCCCAGCTTACCTGTCCGAACGCATCTCTCCCTATGAACCATCTAGATGTTTAATATCATCCGGAGAGGGCCTGCTCTCAGCCTCGCCTTCTTTGCAGACCTGATTGGCGAGGACGAGAGACAGGGCCATCTCAGTGATGGCCCTTCGGCTATGGAATGCCCTCCCCAGGGACATTAGATAAGCCTCCTTCCTCCCAACATTTCGAAAGAAAGTTAAGACCTGGCTGTTCGAGCAGGCTTTTGCAGATGAAATATAAATGTTTAACTGTGATCACGGAATGATTTGACGATGTGATGGGAAATTATTTTAATGATGAGACGCTGGGAATTGTATTTTTTACATTTTAATTGCTAATTGTTACTGTTTTTATCTGGCTGGTGTATAATTGTTTTTAATTGTATTTTATATTATGGGCACTGACTGCCATGTGTAAACCGCCTCAAGTCGCCTTCAGGCTGCGAGGGGCGGTATAGAAATATAGTTAATAAATAAATAAATAAATTCGGCAACCCTAGGAGGGTAGGGCCAGAAAAAAGTCTGTAGGGGTGTCAATGGGGCCCCAGAATGGCACTTTATCTATCCCTTTATTTAAAACCACTTTAATGAACCCTCAGCAGAGAGAAAACACACACACAGGCACACAATCTCTCGCAGTCAGCACAGACGGAAGAGAAAAGCTCACTTTGAAAGGGAGTTTTAGCGCCTGGGCACAGCTGCTAATAGGAAAACTCTCCCTTGCATCCCTATCAAGTCCATCTCTGAAGTCTGCGGGATTCTAAGAAAGGCCTTGTCCAAAGACCACAGTATCCAGGCAGCCTCACATCAGAGAAGACCATCGTTCAGATAGCCTGCCCTCAAACTCTAAATGGCCTTAAAGGTTATAACCAGTAATTGGAACTGAGCCTAGAAACAAAGCAGCAGCCAGCAAAGTTGTTTTTAACAAGGGAGCCATTTCCACTATCAGGATATTCCCCGAAGAATCGAAGGCATGCTGTTTGGTGAGAATATGGATAATTCTCACGAAGAGCCCCAGATTTTCTCTCTGTCTGCAAAAAATACAATTCCCACAGTTCCTAGGGGAGAGGATGCTAAATCATGTTAGGTCTGTGGAAGATGCATACTATCCAATAAATCATTCTAGAGACATTTAGTTTGTCAGCTCTGTATACAGTAAACCATATAGTTTTGGAAATATCAAACAATAAAGCTGTTTCACATTTTTCAGTAGACTGAACATATAACCACATTAGGTCACAGAGCTCATTTTCCTGATTGAATTCCATGCAGCCCAGTATCTGTGTAGTATCACTACAGCAATTCTCAAAAGATCCAGGTAGCTGTCTTTCCCTGACCAGTGTCTGAGATCTCCTTTAACTACGGATACCAGACATTTAATTCACTTTCTGGATACACAATATCTGCTTGACCACTGAGATCTGGCCCCATGGTTCCTCCAATAAGGTCATTAGGAAATGGCAGAGAGGCATTCCCAAAATAAATGCTGTTATTCATAAAGCACCTATACCTCTTAGATGTTAGTACTGTGTTTGATTAATTAGGAGATTTCATAGTGTGTGTTTTAAAGATGGATATGTGTTTGCAAAGCTATCCAGCATGTGTGGAGTTAGAGGATCACAGAAGTTCAAGTATTCCTAGAAGGGTCAGAAAAGAATGTTTCCTGCTTCCTGTGATGAAAACGGATTTCGATCATCATTATGGAATTTTGGAGGCATGCCTTTACTGATAAGAGTGACTGTAAATTGACATCTTAAGAAGGTGTTCCTGAAGCGTACGGATGTGTTACTTTAAGCCAGGGCTGTCCAACTGGCGGCCCGGGGGCCGTATATGGCCCCCAGCCCCTTCCCTCCGGCCCCCCTAAGCTTTTTAATAAAAAATAAAAATTGAAAAATAAAATAAATAATTAAAAATTTAAAAAAACCTACTTCCGGGTTCGGAGAATACGCAATCCACACGGGATTTCGCTGTCAACGCGAGATCACGCCGGCGTTGACAGCGAAATCCCGTGTGGATTGCGTATTCTCGCGATACTCTTCGGCTACTGGATCGCTGAGGCCCACAGACGAGATTACTTCTTCGACTCAGTCGGTCGTCGCCTCTCTCGTCGTCCGGGTACTCTGCATTTAATGTTAGTAAAAGATTATATTTGACTGTATGGATGCCCCTTTTGAATGCCCACCCTGCATTTTATCTCAGTAAAAGATTATATTTGACTGTATGGATGCGGGGGCAGGGTGGGCGGGAGCTGGGGGGATGCAGAGCACCGCATTTAATCTCAGTAAAAGATTATATTTGACTGTATGCACCCCTGGGGCGGGGGCAGGGTGGGGGCTATCTGAGCTTGTGGGATAAAGTGTAAAGCCTAATTACTTTATGGCTGCAATCCATCCTACTTTTTATTACCAGTCTGAAATTAGACAATACAGCCTCCCAGGTCATCAGTGACCACAAATTCAGGCCCCAGTTGGGGCGGGGGAGGGGTGTTGGTATACAGCCCTGCTTTAAGCTATCTGCTATGTTGTTTCTTGTGTATAAAGTGTAAATAAACTAATTACTTTATGGCTGCAATCCATCCTACTTTTATTACCAGTCTGAAATTAGACATTTCACAAGAATTTTAAAAAAGACAATTCTTGTCCATAGGTTTATTATCCAATAGAAGCCATGTAAATAGAAATAGGGAAGAGAAGAAGAAAATAAGCAAATTAATGTATTAGCTATTCATTAAGTACATAAATCCACCCCCCTCGATGGTCTGTCACCTTGTCATGGTGAGGGACCTTGCATGTTCCAATCAATCTGTGGGCTTAACCACTGGAGTTATGCATTCCAGGGGGGGGGGGAGCAGGGAAGGTTCCAGACTGAGCACAAAATGAAGACCTCAATGGCAGATCAAGTGGAAGATAATATGATACATGCATAATAGCTGTGAAGGCGGAAGAAGGCTGGAACAGATTGAGAAGCCACTATCATGTTACATAGCTTTGGGCTGGAGTGTCACCAGTACGCTGATGACACCCAGCTCATTCTGAGGATGGAGGGCCGGCCGGACTCCGTACCCAATAATTTCCATCTGTGCCTTGAGGTCGTTACTGGATGGCTGTGAGCCAGCAGGTTGAAGGTGAATCCGGTGAAGACGGAGATCCTTTGGCTGGGCCATCCAGGCGGTAGGGAAATCCAACTGCCGACCCTGGATGGCGAGGCATTATGCCCGTCATCATCTGTAAAAAGCCTGGGTTTCCATTTGGACCCTCTGCTGTCATTGGAGGCTCAAATCTCCAGTGTCAGCAGAATCACGTTTTTCCACCTGCGACAGGCGAGGCGTCTGGCTCCCTATCTGTCCTGGAACGACCTAGCCATGGTAATCCAGGCCACGGCCATCTCAAGACTTGACTACTGTAACACTCTTTACATTGGCCTTCCCTTGACCATGATCCGGAAACTTAAGCTAGTGTAGAACGCTACAGCCAGGCTCCTCGCGGGGGAACCCGCGAGTTGCCGGATAACACCAATACTGCAGGATCTGCACTGGCTGCCAATTGAATACCGGATCACATTCAAGGTGTTAGTTCTTACTTTTAAGGCCTTATATGGTCTGGGGCCAGTGTACCTACAGGAGCACCTGATTCCATATAACCCTCCAAGATCACTACGTTCAGAAGATCAGAATCTTCTAGACATTCCCAGTGTGAAATCTTTCCAGCTGACATCAACTAGGCGAAGGCCTTTTCCATTGTTAACACTTCAACACACAAACAGAGCAATCACTGGTAACAACTCACTATACACAAAGCCCATCCAGCAGCTTGCCAGCTCTTCAACCCACCAAGGCTCCCTTTCTGACTCAGTCGTTAGCCTATGAGATATTACACTCTTGACTATCGATAGGGGAACACAGATTCTGTTGGAATATTGTACTTGGCCCTACACTATTGTAGGGGCACTACTATTGTTATTATGTGAATCTGGAACACTGTGAATGAATTGCATTGCATTGTGCTTTTTGTGAGATTGTTATGCTATTTAGCACTTGAATTTGTTCATATGATTATACCTGTGATTTTTACCTCAAACACATGTCTACACCTTTATTCCCATAGATCTGCCCCTTTATGCCCTGTGGTTTAGCTTTTCCATTGTTACCCTGGTGTTATGGAATGCTTTGCCACCGGAGATGCAGGCTCTGTGAAATCTGAACACCTTCCGCAGAGCGTGCAAGACACATCTTTTCAGGCAGGCTTTTGAATGCTTGTGACTTTTAACCGCTGTTTCTTACTTGTGTTTTATCTATTTGTATATGTATAACTATGTTGCAAACCGCCTCGAGCCTTCCGGGAGTGGCGGTGTATAAGTCTAATAAATAAATAAATAAATAAATAAATAACTACACCACTGGTTGGGACCCTCACTCTGTGAAAACTGTGTACTGACCTCCACACATTAAAAAAACCTCACGCACATGCATCTTCTAAGAACTTGGAAGGCCATCATACTCGGACAACGAGAGATTGCCTAAATCAAAGAAAGTCAGTTATAATGAAAAGAGCATGGGGAGTAGAAAGTGGATGATATATTAAAATATTTATATCCTGCCCTTTATCTAAACATCTCAAAGCAGTATACAATGAAATCAAGTTTTTAAAAGTTTAAAAAATTAAAAGGATAACACCATGAACACTTACTTTTGGTGTTCGCCTGCCACCATTTACCTTCTACCAGAAGCTCCACTGAAGCACTGCTGCTGTTGTCTCTGGGCCCTTCCACAAAGGCACATAATGCATCTCAGAACTGGCATGAAAAGTGGCAGTTCTGAGCTGCATTGAAGCCACAGAAGGCTATCCTGAACAACCTATCCTAGAACACTGGCCTGACAGCCTAGCTGTGCCAAAGGTAATTTGGCAGGGCTGAATATGGGCTTGGGTTTCCATCCTGCCTGCACCCATTCCCTTCAAATGACAAAAAAAACCCTTTTACTGGCACTGCCTGCTCTTAATATCCTGATTTTTCATCCTTAAGGAACAAAGCAGCTTGGGAGGAGTGAGTTCCCTCTTTTTTCTAGCCTCCACCCCCATAAATCTTACTACCCATCCCCCTTCCCAGGCTACCTAAGCATGAGGAGTATCGGGTGGCTTTGGGAACGTAAGCCTGGATTCCGCATTGGCATCCACTGCCCCAACAAGGGGCAGCATAATTTGGACCTTTCCTGGTATGTTTTTACTCCAGGAAACAGCTGCATTGTGACTTAGCCTGAGTTAAATTGCATTAACTTGTATGTGTTGTATGGATACACCAGGCTAATGCAATTCCCGCACTGCATTATATGGCAGTGTAGATGGGGCCTATATGTAGTTACATCATTGTACAGTGGGGAGAAAAATGGATCTTGTCTCCCTTCCCCCACCAGCAACAGATGCTCTGGGGCCGGAGTGAAGAAGGGAGCAGAGAAGACAGTTCCATCTTGTCTCCTGCGGCATCAGAGCTCTCCCCCCACCACCAACGGCCGCTCTGAGGCCAGAGTAAAGAAGGGAGCAGAGAAGACAGTTCCATCTTGTCTCCTGCGGCATCAGAGCTCTCCCCCCACCACCAACGGCCGCTCTGAGGCCAGAGTCAAGAAGGGAGCAGAGAAGACAGTTCCATCTTGTCTCCTGCCGGCATCAGAGCTCCATCCCCACCACCAACAGCCGCTCTGAGGGCCAGAGTAAAGAAGGGAGCAGAGAAGACAGTTCCATATTGTCTCCTGTAGCATCAGAGTCCTTCCCCACCACCAACGGCCGCTCTGGGGCCAGAGTAAAGAAGGGAGCAGAGAAGACAGTTCCATCTTGTCTCCTGCAGCATCTGCGTTCTTCCACCACCACCGACGGCCGCTCTGGGGCCAGGGTGACGAAGGGAGCAGAAAGACAGTTCCATCTTGTTTCCTGCGGCATCAGAGCTCTTCCCCCACCACCAACGGCCGTCTGGGGCCAGAGTAAAGAAGGGAGCAGAGAAGACAGTTCCATCTTGTCTCCTGCGGCATCAGAGCTCTTCCCCCACCACCAACGGCCGCTCTGGGGCCAGAGTAAAGAAGGGAGCAGAGAAGACAGTTCCATCTTGTCTCCTGCGGCATCAGAGCTCTTCCCCCACCACCAACGGCCGCTCTGGGACCAGAGTGAAAAAGGGAGCAGAGAAGACAGTTCTATCTTGTCTCCTGCGGCATCAGAACTCTTCCCCCACCACCAACGGCCGCTCTGGGGCCAGAGTAAAGAAGGGAGCAGAGAAGACAGTTCCATCTTGTCTCCTGCGGCATCAGAGCTCTTCCCCCACCACCAACGGCCACTCTGGGGCCAGAGTAAAGAAGGGAGCAGAGAAGACAGTTCCATCTTGTCTCCTGCGGCATCAGAGTTCTTCCCCCACCACCAACGGCCGCTCTGGGGCCAGAGTGAAGAAGGGAGCAGAGAAGACAGTTTCATCTTGTCTCCTGCGGCATCAGAGCTCTTCCAACACCACCAACGGCTGCTCTGGGACCAGAGTAAAGAAGGGAGCAGAGAAGACAGTTCCATCTTGTCTCCTGCAGCATCAGAGTTCTTCCCCCACCACCAACGGCCGCTCTGGGGCCAGAGTAAAGAAGGGAGCAGAGAAGACAGTTCCATCTTGTCTCCTGCGGCATCAGAGCTCTTCCACCACCACCAACGGCCGCTCTGGGACCAGAGTAAAGAAGGGAGCAGAGAAGACAGTTCCATCTTGTCTCCTGCAGCATCAGAGCTCTTCCCCCACCACAAACGGCCGAGGAGCTTCACTGTGATAGGGATTTTCCCATTTAAGGAAAGACCGTGCTTAGGAAGCCATCCATTAACGGCTTGAAGGCAACGATGGAAATTATCGGGTACGGAGTCGGGTCGGCCCTCCATCCCCAGAATGTGATGAGGCCATAAGTCCTCCCTGCTTTTGAAATCACATCCTCCAGAGCTGAGAACGGAATTCCCATGGTTATCCTTGTCCACTGGCAGTCACATTATTGCTTTCTTTGCTCAGTTGTTGAGGAAATCCCATGTACTTTGAACGCAAAACTGGTAAACACTGAATATGGAGAAATATCCCTGCAGTTGCAGCCTCGGAGGAGCTTCACTGACACTGTGACAGGGATTTTCCCATTTAAGGAAAGACTGTGCTTAGGAAAACCAATTCCCTGGTCAAAACATTACTTTGGAGAACTCTAGATCACTCTTTGGCCAGGGAACTGAGGTTTCAGGGACTCTGGGCCATTTCCACTCCTGCAAGGCAAACTTCCTAGCACAATGGGGGTTTAGTAAAGAATAATTCTAGCCTCCGCCCCCATAAGGCTTACTACCCAAGTTTAGATCAGTTAACTGAAGGCCCAGCATTTATTTTTCTAAAGGCTACAGTTAATGAATAAAAGATCTTTGTGTTATCCAAATTTGAGACCATTGAAACGGTCCATAGCCAGGATAGAGTGTCTTAACCTTTAGTGACCAGGCAGACTGAGAACAAAGCAGGTGTGTGTCTCAGTTCCAAAGGGCTACAGCTAATCATACACTTGGATGAGTGAAATACACAGGCTTTCAGTTTCTTTACAATGACAATGTGATTTTCTTTCACAGATATGAGACCAAAGGAGTCAATCCTTGGTGTAATCTAGAAGTTACTCCCAGAATTGCAGGTTAGGAGAGCAATACATGAGGCCAGCTATCTTGTAAGGAAAGGGGTTCTTGGATTTTCTTTTGTAAAATGGGGGAAAACATTTTTATTTTAGAAGGGTGAGTTAAAGTGATATACCCAAGCAGGGCTTAAACATGTATTTTATGTATTTATTACATTTGTATGATACCTTTCTCCCAGAGTGGAAAATCATTTGCTAATCAACTTGTTAAATGATGGATTCCGTAGATTATTGTTTCTAACCACATGACCTTTCTTATTAATACTGCATTAGTGCCATTTTTTTAAATAAAAAAAGAACATTAAGATTCATTAGATTGTATGGATCTTCTTGTGGTAGCTTTAGCAAGAGAGCAACGCATAAGCAGAAGATTAGGACTGGATGAAATGTATCAGATGGCTTGCTTACTAGGCAGCAACATCCAGCATACTACTGATGCAGTTGACGAGCTAGGATAAAGAAGCAATTATAGGAAAATGGAAAGGAAAAATGAATCCTGGTCTGTATTGGAATGGAGTGGAAGAGTGATTTGTTTGCTTATCTCTAAGCAGCCGTGGCCCTTACAGGATATCTAGCCCTCGAAGTCCAAAAAGCTGCCTATCCTCCACTTACTAGCATCTATGTCCTTTTTTTGGGTGGGGCAAGTGCATTGTGACTTTCTTGTTTAAGTCCCGCTTAATTTTACTCTAGTTCCTGATTATATCTGTATATGCTCCTTTCCGTTGGCACCCCTTGTTGTCGGGGAGAGGTTTGCATTAGGCATGAGAAAAATGAAACGGAAATTAAAAGGATTCGTAAGAGATTCGTATGTAATGGGACTTTTGAGCTTTTACGGATCGCTGCCGCGAACCCGGAAGTAGACTTCCTTTTACGGTCCTTGAGGCCAACAATTTGCGTTATGATCGTAATAAATTCTTAATTATTAATTAATTAATTATTGTACTACGTACTCACTTCTCCCTGTCTTCTCCCCCTCATTTCCTTCCCGCCTTCATTCAGCTTCTTCTTTTTCCCGCATTTCTATGGGGAACTGGAAGTGACGCTGCTGCTAGGTAGGCAATGCATTCTGGAAAGTGTAGTCCTCTACGCTTTCCCCCCCTCCTTCTCTTCCCCGTTGCTCTGCTGCCATGCCCCATCGCAGGGGCCAGCTTCACACACACACACGCGCGCGCTTCTCCTCCTCTCTCTCCTTGCGCTCTCTCAGATGCTTCTCTTCCCCGTTGCTCTGCTGCCATGCCCCATTCGCAGGGGCCAACTTCAGCCCTCCAGGTACGTGTTTTGGACTTCAACTCCCACCATTCCTCACAGCCTCAGGCCTCTTCCTTTTCCTCTCAGCCTGGGCAAACTTGGGCCCTCGCTCCCTCAGGATCGGGGTGAGAGAGAGGCAGCGAGGAGCGAGGGGGGGCCTCCTCCTCCTTTTTTTGCTGCTTCCAAGAATAGAATACCCTCCTCCCTCCCTTCCTCCTTCCCTCCCTCCTTCCTATTTGGAGAGTCCCATCTAGAATTCAGTGTGGTTTATTCAAGTTTTGGCCTACAACTCCCAGAAATCCCAGCCAATTTACCAGCTGTTAGGATTTCTGGGAGTTGCAGGCCAAAACCATCTGGAATGCGCATGCTCTGGCATACGAATTACTAACGAATTTCGTTAGTACTTAAGTTACCTTTTAGAAATTTTTGGAAATTTTTTTGTAAGTCTTTCTTTTACTAATAAAAAAATCCCCCCCCCCCCTGTTGATTTTAGAATCGCCATTTTTGGATTCGAAACCATGCCTAGTTTGCATACCTTAATGAAGTTGTGAGCTATGCTGGCGGTGGCAAAATGGCCACCGGTAGGGCCTCCCATGACAGACAACCACGGGGCTGGTTTTATATCTGTACTGTGTACCTGTTTGCTCTTTACCTGCATGGGCCTTTGTTCCATTGTTCTGCCATGTGGACAAATGGGAAGGGTTGTGTCTTGGCTCCAAACCTGATGTCACCGCCCTTAACTCCTCCTCTTCCGGAGTTTACCTGAGAGGCAGGACTTCCTCTCTGGCCTCATTCCAGAAGAACACATGGACATAGCAAGGTGAAATCTAAGCCATGCTGGGACAAGGCATCTTAGTTCACTGCTACAAAGCCAACCTATGCTTTTAGCCATAATTTACAGGGACAAAGGAAGGTCAGCCTTCGCACATAGCCTGCAGATTTTGGGGATCCAGAGAACTTCATGAGTCAAAGGAACCATTGAAGGCAACAGGTACCTGGAATCAAAGAAAGGCACCATCACTCTGCAAAACAAAGAGGCAAGTGATAGCTTCCTTTTTCAAGTACCCCTTTTGCAACCAACCACAAGCATTTTGGACCACCAGCATTTTTACTGGTTGTTATTCAATAAACCTTGTTTGGTTCACTATTTTGAGTCTACCACTTATTATTAAATATATTCCAGGTCTCCCTGTACGTGGGATGGCTTGTCTCTACCTTCAGGGCCCATAGTTTGCAATGTCCATCCTTTTAAAGCCCATTTTTAGGCCCTGAAGGCAGAAGAGACAGGTCACAACTGAAGGGTCTGACAAAGAGCGTAAATGGGTAGGATGGGCTCTCTAGCATTTTGGCAACCATCCCAGGAGAAGGAAAACTTTTAAACCCACGCAGATGGTGCTCGCCTAACCCTGTAAGGTCAACCATCTATGAGAAGGAAACTCAAACCAAACCTACGACCTGAGGACCTCACTGCCACCGTCCCAGCTTGCTAGGCTCTGGCAGATGAACCTTTGGTTTAAAGGGTGAGGCCAGTTCTGTGCATGCTGCGCTCCACCAGAAAAATCCATTGCACAGGCTCAAAGGACACATCCAACCTCCGAAATGGCCTTCTTAGTCATCAACGCACTTGTAGAAATTGTGGGATGAGTCCTTCCTGAATCTTCGTTCGCGAAGAAAGGCCAAGAAGAAGACACAATGCTATATTATTTTTTGAGATGAATTGCAACTTACCTTAACTAATATCACAATAGGAGTCCATGCTATTGAACTCCCTTGTAATCCTTCAATGTGCTTATTGCTGCTCTCAATCCAAATGCTGGACATTTGGATAATTAAATTGAAAGATTTCTTTGCCTCTGTTGGACTCTGTCTGCTGAAGGGTGACTAAACTCAGAAAGGAAAAAATCCCTGGAAATGTCAAGTCGTATCAGTTTTTTTTAATTTGATTAGAACTGAATTTTCATGGCTTTGCATCCAAGCTCTTTTTTAGAAACATCCCAGGATTCCCTAACCCACTCTCTTGAATTATTTCCCTCAACCTTGTATTCTCTCTCTCTCCCGCCCCCCAAAGATCATGAATCACATCTAGACTCAGGCAACCTTTCAGAAATTGGCTTTCACAAATTTCCTTTTGGCCCGTTTTACTTATTATTCAGCAGTTACAGTCAGAGAACATTATAGCATGAGAGTTGATGCATGTTTGCGGCTATTTAACAATGTGTGATCATACTGCTGATCACATAACATTGTATACCAGTGGCATTTCAAGTTTCCCCCTGGCACTAATAAACCACAATACAATAATGTCCTGAGTGTTAAAATGCTTTGGCAATTTAGTAGGTGGGATTGGTAGGTGCTGGATAAATGTAGTTTCTGGTTTCTTGAGAGTGACTATTAAAATAGGCCTAATATTATACCCCACACGGTGCTATACCAAACCATAAACTCTGTGTTGGCTTGATATTGTAGCAGTATCTGGAGTCCCAGAACTCCGAAGGCAATACCTTTTGTGCTAGGCTGCCGTTTCTAGCGAGCGCAAGGACGGATGATGCGAGAATTTTACTGCGATTCAGGAAACCAGCTTTATTTGCATGACATCAGCTGATGGGTCTGCCCCCTTCGCGGAACAATGCCGCTGGAAGACAGAACCGCGATCTTTCCCAGTAAACAGATTTTATACAAACAATGGCGACAATATTTCAGTCCCTCCCTTCTTCATGCATTGTTACTGGCTAGCATTCATGAACCCATATTACTCTACCCAATTAAACAAAGCATTCTTAGCATCTCAATCCTATTTGCTGACAAACGTTGCGCAGTGTAAATTTCCACCTTTCTTCTATGTTATCTGCCCTACGTGCAGACTGTACTTGAATCGATACATTTGCTACCGAGTTCCCACTGGAAGCCTGCCAAGTGGAAACCTCATTTGCCATGCGCATCTCCTAACCCAATTGCTAACTTTGTAAACAAACGCACATGGTGAATGCTAAGCCAATCAAGACTGTTTCTTATCTGGAGGCACATGATGTTCTCTGGGCTAATCACAGCCTGTGCTTGTGTGGACCAATCAGAGTGGATTATTTTCGTCACTGTTGCTGGCGAACTATCTCTTTACTCTGCTACTCAGTTCTATTCTAATGCAGCACCTTTCCCTGACGTTTCTTCTGTTAAAGCATCAATTTCCCCTTTAATATGAGTATAGAAATGCCGTAATTAAAAACAATGAAGACAAATAAAGACAAACTGAATGTGATACAGTTTTATTGTATTACTAGCTTGGGGACCCGGCGGTGCCCGGGGTATTTGAGAAAGGCATTTTGTGCCAAGGTTGGTCTTTATCAGTTATTTATGTGGGTTGCAGTGGTCTCGGGAAGTGAGGGAAGGTGCTGGGAGTCCCATGGTCCATTCTCCTCCAAACTGCACCAGGATGTAGAATGAGTCATGGGGATTCTGTGTGCCAAATTTGGTCTTGCTTAGTTATTGGATGAGGGTCGCAGCAGTACTGTCAATTCGGGCCATTTAGTGAGGCCTAGTCAGAAAAATCAAGTTAAGGGAGCCTTACTGTCAATTGTGGGCCTAGTCTGTGATTTGTAGGGGTTACAGTGTTTTTTGTGAGGTGCATTGGGTGAAGGTACTGAACATTCTACTTCCAACGGAAAAAACTGTCAACTGGCTAACTGCCCAAACCAAGATGGCGTCTCTTAAAGGTATATGTCCCTTGTATCTACACAGCATGATACATACAGTAAATGTGGCTCTGTCTTGACACAGTATCACAGTAACTAACTAACTAACTAACTAATTTTATTATTTATGAGTCGCCCTCCACAAATGTGCTCCGGGCGACTTACACAGTTAGACATCTACAATACTAAAATATTAAAATTTTAAAATATTAAAATGTTAAAATATGGGAATAGACAGGTTCCAGGTCACTGATTGTCACTTATGCATATGCTCTTCTAAATAGCCATGTCTTAAGTGCCGCCAGAAATGAAGGCAGGTTGAAGATGGCTCTTTGGTCTGGCGGCAGAGAGTTCCACAGGACAGGGGCCACAACGGAAAAAGATCTGTCTCGTGGACTCCAAATGAGCCTCTCTCAGACCCGGGACACAGAGAAGGTTCTTGTAGGCTGGCCGTGGTGCTCTCGGATGGATAGATCATATCAGACGATCTTTTAGGTATGTAGGACCCTGGCCCCACAAGGCCTTAAGTGTCAGGGTCAGGGCCTTATAACGGACTCTGTACTCGACCGGCAGCCAGTGTAAATGCTGTAAGGATGGCGTTATGTGACACCTCATAGGTGTTTTCGTGAGGAGCCTGGCGGATGCGTTCTGTACAATCTGGAGCTTGCGAGTTACTGACCGAGGTAGACCCACGTATAAAGCGTTGCAATAGTCCAGCCTTGATGTAACCGTGGCATGAATCGCCATGGCCAGCGCCTCCCTTGGTAGATAGTAACTGAGGCCTAGTCAGGACAATCAAGTTTAGGATGCCTTACTGTTATTTCAGTCCTTACACAGTATCCCAGTAACTTTGGCATAGTCATGATAATGTAGTTTAGGAAGTGTTGCTGTCAATTCAGGCCATATACAGGATCCCATATTGGCGACTTAATCTGGAGTATCAAATTAAGGAAGCCTTACTGTTAACTCAGTCCTTACATAGTAGCCCAGTAACTGAGGACTAGTCCAGAAAATAAAGTTTAGGAAGCCTTACTGTTAATTCAGTCAGGCCCTTTCAGGCCCTTTATGTAGTAACTGAGGCATAGTCCCAAAAAATCCAGTTAAGGATGGCATACTGTTAATTCAGTCAGGCCCTTTCTTTTACCCTCTCTGGCAGCATTCTCAGGAGCTGAGTGGAGGTACTTCAAGTTCCCATCATTCATGGTTCGTCCAATGTGAAACTGCAGCAGGATGTAGAATGGGTCATGTGGGCTCTGTGTGCCTTGGATTCAGTCATTTCTGTGTGCCTCGGGCCCTTTCCTTTCCTCTCTGTGCTGCCTAGGAATTTTGGAATGTTGGGAGGCTGGCCAATCAGAGGCATTATGCAAATAATCCCACAGTGGCAGCCAATTGAAATGCTGGCACATATTCCTCCCACCGCACCACCCACTGCCTGCAAACACTGACTTTTATTATATACATAGATACTTAGATAGATATAAGCAGCTTTGTGAATGTAGTATTATGGGATTTTTCGCAGTTCCTTGAGACTTCCAATTGCTTGAGTTCTGGTTAAATATTTTGGAAAGGATGACCTTTGAGATCATACCCTTTTGGAAAACCAGAATCCATAGCCTTTTGGAAGTGTAACCTTTTGGAGAATAATTGTCATTCATGCCATTTGGAATAATCATAACCTTTTGTAAAGTATAATCTTCCTGAGAAGAGCTAAAAACTCATTTGAGTCGATCTTCTCTTTAGTGGTAAATATCTGCTTGTATTTATGCAAGGCAAATTAGGTTACTTGTCTGTTAGACTGATAAACTTAACCATCTCTTTAAACTGTTGGGAACAAAGATTATGACATTGTACAAAATATATAGCAGATCTTATTTTATTTATTTATTATTTAAACTTGTTAGTCGCCACTCCCATACAGCTCGGGGCGACTTACAGAGTTCACGTTCACTGGGCAGACTAGTAAGAACGATACAACAACAACAATACACAATAGAAAGAAAAACAATACATTAATAAATACTAACGACGATTAGATGTTATAGGGCTGTCTTTCCTGGGGCCTTAGGCTCCTCATTTCGTTTGTCTCTAAGACTAAACAAGTCAGATCTAGTCCACATCCCGAAGCTTACACCCCAGAAAGTTCGCGTGTGGCAGGGATCGCTGTTTCTTCCGTAGAGATCACGCTTGTTGTCAACAGTAGGGGCAGTTTTATGGCTTTGTGGGTCATCTGTCTCTCTGTTCTGAGGAGGAGCTCGGGGGACTTCTGGGTGCTCTCGCAGGGGTTGGGGGGTCGAGCATGGAACTTGGCCCGACTTCCTGTTCTGCTTCCGCCTCCTGTTCGCTTGCTCCCACGTGTCCATTCTTTCCACTTGGCCTCCAAGAGCTGTTATTTCAGTTGCCTAAAAACATCTACTCTCCCATAAAATATATTTGGTTTTAAATCATGCTCTAAAGAGACAAGAATAAGTAGTATTCATAACATCGTTGGTTACTTACAAACGTCATGTATTGAGCATATAGGTACATTGCTTATCAATCCAGTTACAGATTGATTTGAAGTGGTTTCTCTGTGCAGATAACAATCCAGCAGCAATATCTTTCCATTCTGGGAGTCTAATGGAGTCTGTCTTTTTAAAATGGAGTCTCAGTCTGAATAGTTCCAGATCTGGTCACATGGTCTGTAATCCCTCCCATAACCTCAAACAACATAGAGTTAAGGAAGCTGCATACCAAAACATACACATATAATACAGTAAGCAAAACAAAGTCATATGCAAACAAATTACTAGTGGAGGCTTGAAGAAGATTGCTATTTCCAACAAACTGACAGTCTACGTATCACACAACTCAAGCATTAGGATCACTATCTTTTATTACTACCATTCCTTTTCCATTGCTGAACTCTGTTAAATCTGCTGTTCTGGGAACATTTGCAATGTTGGCTGTGGCCATCTTTGCTAATTCTGGGATCATATAGACATACAGACATGGGAAGGTTCATTTCATTTTGGGAAACCCTTGTTAACCTTTAATAAATGAGTTGTTTGAAGGAGTAGTCGTGAATAGTGTATATATTGATGAGCTGGGAGGGGAAGAGGGAGAATGCAGAGGAAAGAGATATTAATAAAGGACAAAAAAGCTGAATGTGTTATAATATGAAACCCCACACTTTTAGCATAGCATTTTCCAACCTGAATATTTCCAAAAGTATTGAAGCCCTATCAAATATCAAATGCAGGGAGTAGAAAAGTTTAAGATGTCAAAAAGCATATTGAAAGTTGCCAATAATAAGATGCACTGCTAACAACTTCCATGTCATTCTCTGTTCTAGAAACTGAAGGTTTAAATAATAGGTTAATTAGAACTAAATTGTACTAATTAAGAAATTCAGTTATTGGTGTTGATAATGAATTTCTGTCCTTCTAGTGCCAATTCATTACAGTGTGCGCTCATCTATTCCGGTCCTAAGTTATTTAGGGCTTTATACACTAATAACTACATTTTAAACCTTACCAGGCAGCAAACAGGCGAGCAATGAAGTTTCCTCATCAAAGATGTTACATGATGAAAAGGAGTAACTCCTTGACAACAGTTAAAAAGCTATATTCTGCAGTAGATGAAGCCTTCTATAGAGTTCAGTACAGTAATCCCATATTGAGGTTACTACTGCCTATACCAGGGCTGTCCAACTGGCGGCCCCAGGCCGTATACGGCCCCCCAGCCCCTTCCCCACGGCCCCCTACCCTCCTGCAAGATATCTGCCTTTTAAGATTTTTTAAAAAAATTTAAAATATTTTTTGGGAATATTTTTTTGGAATATTTTTCGGAATATTTTTTTGATTTTTTTTTCGCTGTGGGGGGGGTGAGGGGCGGGGCAGGGAGGAGGAGCAGGCTCTCTTCCTCCTCCTCCTACTCCCCCCTCCCTCCCCCTCCCTCTCCCTCCCTCCTTCTTTCTCTCTTTCCCCCTTTCATTCCTTCCCCCTTCCACCACCTGAACAAAGAGGGAAGGAGAGAGAGAGTGCACGAGTGACAGGGGGCGTGGCCAGAGCGAAAAAGGGGCGGGGCCGAGTTCGGAGCACGGGGGGTGCTCACCCATTCCCTTTCCGGCTTCCTCCTCTCCTGAGGCTTCGTGCCAAGTTTGGTTCTGATCCATCATTATTTGAGTCCACAGTGCTCTCTGGATGGAGGAGAACTACAACTCCCAAACTCAAGGTTCAGTACTTTCTGTTGCTCTCATGAGAGTTTAGGTTTGATTCAACATGGCTGAGGAATGCTTTGATTGTGTTTTCCCCTTATGGCAGAAGGAGATTGGACTGGATGGCCCTTGGAGGTCTCCTATTCTAGGAACCCATTGTAATTATTATTATTATTATTATTATTATTATTATCATCATCATCAGAGGCTGAATGGCCATCTGTGAGGAATGCTTTGATTGTGTTTTCCCCTTATGGCAGAAGGAGGTAGGACTGGATGGCCCTTGGAGGTCTCCTATTCTAGGAACCCATTGTAATTATTATTATTATTATTATTATTATTATCATCATCATCATCAGAGGCTGAATGGCCATCTGTGAGGAATGCTTTGATTGTGTTTTCCCTTATGGCAGAAGGAGGTAGGACTGGATGGCCCTTGGAGGTCTCCTATTCTAGGAACCCATTGTAATTATTATTATTATTATATTATTATTATTATTATCAGAGGCTGAATGGCCATCTGTGAGGAATGCTTTGATTGTGTTTTCCCCTTATGGCAGAAGGAGGTAGGACTGGATGGCCCTTGGAGGTCTCCTATTCTAGGAACCCATTGTAATTAATATTATTATTATTATCATCATCAGAGGCTGAATGGTCATCTGTGAGGAATGCTTTGATTGTATTTTCCCCTTATGGCAGAAGGAGATTGGACTGGATGGCCCTGGATGGCCCTTGGAGGTCTCCTACTCCAGGAACCTGTTGTTGTTGTTATTATTATTATTATTATTAGCAGAGGCAGAATGAATATTATGCCTTATCATTCAGGGTTATAGGCATGTGTGGAAGGGCCCTGGCTTCTTATTTGACTTCCTTTCCACACATCTGAATAAAATCCCATGTTATTTGCTTTAAACCAGATTATATGAGTGTGGACTCCGATAATCCAGTTCAAAGCAGGTATTCTGGGTTATATGGCTGTGTGGAAGGGCCCTGAATCCACACTGCAATATAATCCAGTTCAAAGCAGGTTTTGTGGGGTTTCCTGCCTGGATATTCTGAGTTATATGGCTGTGTGAAGGGCCCTGAGTCCACACTGCAATATAATCCAGTTCAAAGCAGGGACAGGGACTTGAGACTGGGATTTTGGTGTTCATCTCTATCTCCAAGTCAAAGCCCCGGTGTCCTCCACAGACACCTCCGGCGGAGCCGGGAGGTGGCGGGGTGGAGCCAGGGAGGGCAGAGCCTGGGCAGAGCCGGGAGGGGCGGAGCTGGGGTGGAGCCGGGAGGGCGAGCCGGGGCGGAGGCAGACCCTTCGGCCCCCCAGGTCATCAGTAACTGGAATTCCGGCCACAGGTCCGGTAGAAGTTGGACAGCCCTGGCCTATACCACCATATGCCACCATAGCAAAACTTTCTCAGTCAAATGGAGGTTATAAGTGGTAAAAGGCTCTTCAAGATGTTAAAATCTAAAGGCCTTATCACAATGTTCATTTATGTCACATTATTCCACCTGAAGTCTGCTTCAGCCTTTCTCATGAGAATAGCTGATTCTTGATGCTCTCTATCTCAACCTTGGCATATTTGAACATTTACATGCCCACTCCCATGCATTAATTACTAGGAAAGAAAGAAACTATTATAGCCAATAATAACAGTGTTGGCTCTTGGGAATATTAGTGTTGGTCTCGGGCATATTAGAAAAATAAAATTATTCTCCCCCACATAAGATAACCTAAGAATCATTGCCCTATTGAACCAACTCTTTGATTACCAGTGAACCAGTGAACTTTTCCACAGTGATGAAATTGTGTACATCTATGAAACAAGAGGCTGTGCTGAGGGTGGTAGTGTTGCTGGTAGGATTTCTCATGTCAGACAAGCTTTTGTTTAGGAGTCAGACTAAATGTGCCAAGCTGCTAATGGGCAACAGCAGTTGCAAGAAGTGACACAGTGGAGGCAATGGCAGTGGCATGATAACTAACACTTCTTAGTACTGTGCAGAAAGGGGCATAGTAATCCCCTTTGAGTGTCTTTTATCATGACAACCCTACGGTGAGATAATCCAAAACGAAATAAGAAAGTTCAAGATGATGAGATTCCCAAGTCAGAAGGCACTCAATCAACTACTAGACAAGAGCAGAGGACAATTATTAGCTATTCAATTGGCTGAAAGGATATGCAGCTCTTGACATGCTCACAGGTGAAAGGAAAATCCAAAGGTGCACAACATATATTATAGGAACATGAATCGTAAGAAGCCTGAATTGAGCTGGACATAATAAAACAAGAAATTGGTTTTAGAAACATTGCAATACTTGGGGTGAGTAACCTAAAGTGGATAGGAATTAGGTATTTTTAGTCAGATACTTACACAGCATTTTGCTTAGGAAATGAAAATCTAAGACAAAATGGGGTGGCATTAATAGTGAGGAGAGGTTTAACAAAAGCAGTCAAAGGATATTGTTGTAATTGAGCCTTCGGCTTCTACTACTAGTAGTGTTGGGGAAGATGCTGGGTCAATAGCATCAAGCAGTAGTATGGAATGGGGTGAGGCTCTGTGTAATCAAGACTCTGCAGTTGGGAGGAAAAGGGCTGCTAGTGATTCTAGTCTTGAAGGGTTGGAACAGAGAAAAAAGATCCGGCAGATACTTAGAGCTCCTTCTGATTCAGAAACCTTTGAAGGTTTTCCGGGGGAAGAAGAAATGTGGTCAGAGGAAAGTGATGTGGATCTAGAATCAACATTGGTTCAGGAAGTAAGGGATGTGTGTAATGAAGAGTCTAATTCTGATACCTTCCTCGGCTTCGACAGTGATTTAGACTGGCCCTCTGAGGCTTCAGGGACAGATTGGGATACTTTAAGTTTCCAACAGCGTTGGCAAGATTGGAGGTCTGCACAGAGCACAACAGCTGCAGGAGATGAAGCAGCTGGTGCTCATGATCAAGGAGGGTCTTCAGATGACGGTGATGTTTAAGTGCTATATAAGAAATAGGTTTATGGGGCTGCATTTGCGGCGGTCAAAGAGTTGATGTCTGGTTCTTGTCTCTGGCATTCCTGTGATCCTGATATCGTGTGCCTTGTTCCTGGTTCCAGTTACTCTTGCTGCTGTGTATCCCTGTGTCAGGGTTGTTCTCCGCTGAGTCTACCCTCCTGATTACCTCGGACTGTCTCCTCCTTTCATTCGTCATTCTCCTGCCCTTGACCTCTGGACTGGCTTTCAACTATGCTTCTGGATCATCCCACATCGAATGTCGCAGACGGACGTCCTGAGTTTGGTTTGCATCATGCTTCAGGGTTTTTGTTAAGTTTCCTGGGATTTTATGAGGGTTTTTAGCCGAGTTGGCTGTTTTTTTGTTCGTCCCCTTTCCATTTGTTCAATAAACTTTTTGTTATCCCCTTTTACATCTGGGCTTGGCTTCTTTGGTCTCTGTGCTATGACAGATATAATGCAAAGTCTGACTGAGGACAGTTGTACACAGATTATTTAAGCTGCTGTTGGGCTGTATCTTACGCAATGCATACAGGCTGATGTAATTGAACTGAGGGTAAGCAATGTAATGTAGCTGCACCCAGGGTGAAAAAACATATGGGAATGTCTGAATTCTGTAGCAGGATTTGAGCATGATTATGTTTATTTATACCCCACTTTTTCTCTCCACAAAGGAGACTCAAAGCAACTTACATTAAAAGCATTTCAATACAATTTAAAACCTACAAGGATGTTACATAAGTTGTTCTCAGGACAAGAGGCTAGTGTTAGGACAGAATACAGAGAGATGGAACAATTTCCCATCTGCAGGGGAGCTGGGCAAGGTTGATTTTTTTAAACTTTCCTATTTGCTTAAATTGTATGCTGAAGATGTCATACATAATGTGTGTGTGACGCCCCCTAGAGGGCTGTGTATATCTGCGTTTGGTTTGCCAGGTACCTGCATGGACCCTTTGTTCTACATCCTCTTTGTCCTGGCCATGTGCTCCTTTGTCTGCTATGTGCTCACCTGGGGGAAGAGGGTGACCCGCCCTCAACTCCTCCTTTTACCGGAGATTACCTGAGGGCGGGATGTCCCTTCTGATCTCACCTCCACCAAAGTTCATGGACGAAGCAGGCCGAAGTCTGGAGCTAGGCTCAGGCAAGGCACTTCGGTTTACGTACAGACTTTCAACACTCTCAAACCAAGAAATTCAGTAAGAGGAAGGGCCAGCCCTTCAACAGAGACTGTATTTTGTTGGGGACCAAGGACTCCATGCGCCAGAGGACCATTTGAGAAGCTACAGAAAATCTGGAACTTAAGAGAGACCTTCACGCTGCTTAAGGCAAGTGAAAGCAACCCCTTTGTTTAAGGACACCTTTGCAACCTACTTCAAACTTTTTAGGCCGCCAGTTGTTTTCCTACTGGTTGTAATAAATAAACCTGTTTTGAGTTCACCATTTTCAGTCTGGAACTCATTGCTTAAGAGGATCTCCAGGTTTTCTTTTAAGGGAAGGCTGTAACGCGACCCCCAGGGTCCTATAGAATTCATCCATCCTTTTAAAGCCCCTTTTTGGGTCCTGGGCGGACACTACAGTGTGCAAGAGAGACAGCAGACAGAGTGACCACTCAGAACTTCCCTGCTATTTTGCACAGGCCTGGGAAGGAATTCCAAGAATTCTGCCTCTGCTACTGACGGCCCTATGCCAATCTTAAGGGGATGTGTTTGCAGACTCTGTGCAAGCTTCACAGAATAAATGCATTTGCTCATGAGGCAGAGTGAGACCGAGAATGTGTTCACTTAAAAATAGTATAGGGCAGCAATGGAGGTGGCAGCGAGCCCTGCCAGCTGCTTGCTTTTTCCTTGTGTTTCTTCCCTGTGGCCTTGAAAGAAGAAGCAGGTGGCTGGCATATTCCCCACCACCAATTCAAATGCATAGCATTGTATATATTTGAATCCACGGTGGGTTGAACCCACAAATCGTGAGCCTGTGGATACAGTGAGCCCATCGTACTCTTTTCCACCTCCTACACTAAGTAACAGTGATAAGTGACAAACAGAATGGCAATAAAGGAAAACTTGTTTCTGTCCTTTCCAAAGAAACTGAGTAACTCTAGTCTATCCCTTCATTTCATGAGGCAGACCCATCTGATAGCATTGAGGGCTGGTTGCTGAAACAAAACAAAAATGGAAAAGAACTTGGACTCCTTTTCTGCACTCTTTGAGATATAAGCAGTGGTACTGCCATCCAGGGAACGAAGCACATGCGGGAAACATACCCTCAATTTAGAATAATCAAGTGCAGTAAATTGCTACTGTGTGAAAAAAAAAATCCCCTTTCTTTTGGATTTTTAAATCACTTTTTACAATAGGGGATATTGTATTCAAAGTAGCTCCCAGTAGGTTAAGCAGTATACTCTTTCTCAAAGGATACCTTTCTTTCTGTGTTAATCTTTTGGGACAGAGAGAACAATTTAAAAGTCTAGATTCTGAAAGTTGCCTGAAAGTTTGCAAACCTAAGTCATTTTGGAGGCATTTTTTTCTTCCAGGTCTTCTCTGCAAATGATTTGCTCTCAGGCACAGAAACTGTTCCTGATGAAACTAGTTTGATGCGATTTGAAGGTCTATTCAGCTCTGTAATACTATGATGGTTACCAGTTGGCTACCCAACAAGAAATGCTTGACACGAATCCATGCATCCCACCATTTCACAGATCACTATGTAAGGGTGGAGTAGGTGCCCGCCGAGAGCGCCAGATCCGCAGGGGCGCACCGCCGCTGGCTGGAACTCCGCCTCCGCATCTGCTGTGTTTCCAGCAGGCGCAGAGGCGGAGTTACCAGCTGGCGTGGAGGCGGAGTTACCAGCTGGTGCAGAGGCGGACTTTCCAGCATGTGTGGAGGTGGAGCCTCCATGCATGCTGGAAACACCACCTCCGTGCATGTGCATTTAGGCGCGCGAGCGGGTTCCTCTTGAGGCAACAGAGATGCGCGAGAGGCGCTGAAAACCACGAGGCTGCCGCCAGAGCAATGCGATGGCCATGCTACTGCTCCTGGTGCTGGCCACAGGGCCTCGCCCACCCTTGCGAGCTTTGGCCGGGTGAGCAGAGACAGCTGGGGAGGGCCAGTCGGGCTGAGACCTACCCTGCGGGGAGCAAGGCGCCGCCTTTCCCTCATCTTTGCAAGATATAGGATGAAGCCTTCGTAGCCTGGGCTCCGTTGGCCATAAGGTACATCTACCCTGTGTAATCAGCCTGGTTTTTTAAATTTTTTATTTTTAAAAAATTTATTGGATTTTCTAGAATAATACAGTAAAACATAGAGTTGGAAATGAAGTTAGTCAGGGAGAGAATTGGAAAGGGGGGAAGAAAGTGAGGGGACAGAGGGAGGGGTAAGGTAGGGGAAAGGGAGAAAGGGGGAAGTGATTGATAGAGGTGCAGAGAATGAGTTTAGAGACAAGTTGAGGGGGACGACGTTAAGAGAAAAGTCGTCCATCGTCTTCCGATCCATTCCACGGGGCGTTCCTAGGGTCTTGATACTTCATTCCCAGGTGATGTAGGGTCATCCCGTCTTGCTTCTCTAGTTTTCTTTTGGGCTTCTTAGCCTTTAAAGTTCTTTATATATTCTTTTACAGGTTGCCAATCGATTGGGTTTTTCTGCTTGTTGTCGTTCAGTCTTGACTTTAGGTAGTCGATGTCCATAAATTCCCTTATTTTTAGTATCCAATCTGTCTCTGGTAGAGATTCCTTTGCTTTCCAGTTCTTTGCTATTACCAGCCTCGCTGCCGCTGTCAGATAAAAGAATAACTTATCTTTGTTCCTGTCTAGTTTCTGGCCTGTTAAGTTTAGTAAATAATATTCAGGTTTCATTTCTAAATCAAAGTCTAGGATTTTCCTTATATGTTGGTGGATAGTTTTCCAATTTTTTTTCTACATTTCCACCAGCAATGGATGAAGGAGCCAATCTGGCCCTTGCATCTCCAGCAGTTGTTGTTCAGGCCTTTATAGAACTTCGCGAGTTTACTGGGGGTAAGGTACCAACGAAAGTAAAGTTTGAACCAGTTCTCCGTGATTATAGTATCACCTGCGTATTTAGTTTTCTTTTTCCAGTTTTCTTCCCATTCATTTAACATGATTGGGTGCCCCAGATCCTGTGCCCATTTTACCATGTTGTCTTTTTTTTTTAATTCATAGTTTTTTATTGGTATATTTTACAAGCTTCATAAAACAACATGATAGGAAAGAGGGAGAAAAGAGGTGCTGAATATAGATGAAAGAGGATATGTGGATAAAATACAGAGGGCTGGGGCAAGATAGAATTGGTAGGATAAGACTGGGGAGGGGGAAGAGAAGCTGCTATTAGAAATGAAACGAAAAGAAGTATAGTTGCTTCCAGTCAGGGTATCCAGGTAACCAGTCCTAGCTTGATAATTTTGTGTCTCCATACTGGGTTTCTTTTCACCCCTGTTTATTGTTGCAGATTTCTATAGTTGGTTAGAATTTTTCCGTCTTCAGATAGCACATGGTGGGCTTCCAATCTGTTCTGTTTTTAACATCTGTGTTGTTAACCAATTTTTTTAGAGTATCCATGTCGATGAATTCGGCCAATTTAATGGCCCACTCTGTTGGCATCGGGGGGTTTTCTTGCTTCCACTTCCTTGCTAGCACCACCCTTGCTGCTGCCGCCATAAAATAGAATATTTTGTCTTTGTTTCTTTCCAGAGTTCCATTTGTTAGATTTAGTAAAAAAAACCCTCAGGTTTGAATTCTATTTTCGTTTCGAGTATCCTTTGGGCATGTAGATGGATGATCTTCCAGAATTTTTGGATTTTTACTGAATGAGTGGGAGGCAGTTTGGAGGAAAAACAAACAATATGCAGGGGCAACCTCGGTAGAAGAAAATTGGCACAAAATATTTTACAGGTGGCATTTGACCCCACAAAAATTATCTAAATTCTATAAGAATACCAACAACAAATGCTGGAAATGCAAAGACCAGCCAGGGACATTTCTTCATTGTTGGTGGTCATACCATGTTGTCTTTGACCTGTTCGGTTTGACCTGTAATCAGCCTGGTTTGAGGTCATGTTAACTGTTATGGGAGCTTGAGTTATAGTTTTATACAATATTTAGCCTCCACCAAACTACAACTCCTCACAGCCTCAGTGATTTTTTATTTATTTATTTATTTATTATTCCGTCTTGTATTCCGCTCCTCCCTGCAGGCTCGGGGCGGATAACAGCATAGAAAATAGGCTGGCATGTGACATCCATGCAGCCATACAATAAAATACAAACATAAAACGCAACATCATATCCCGAGACATAAAATAAAATACAATGGCATTTTGGGGGGGCAAAATACTGTTTGCTTACACCTGAAAATTACTTCGGGCTGGCCCTGTCACCATGTCTCTCTGCAGTATCATGCATTCCACTGCCTACGACGAGGGAAGATTATTATGGGGTGTACAGCTTTAGGTGCTTTTTAATGCACATCTGAACTGGGATACTCTCCAGGCTGAGGCTTTACATGCCATTGAGATTCTGGGCCTTTTTTTTAGCTGTGAGACTTCTTGTTCAGATCTTTCTCTTCACCAGGAAAGACTGGGGTGTGGTGTGCTGCCAAGTCCAGAAGAGGGTAGCTGCTGGGGACACAGCATTGGCAGCAACTCTTCCTTTGTGCGTGTTGTGGCCTACTTTGGTAGAAAGGGATGTGTATAGTTGTCTGTATATGATTTTACCACTGTTTTGTGGGGGAAGCAAAATTACTGACAATCAGTGTAATTTGTTTACTTAAAAACATAAAAACTATGATGGATCAGGGTAAATGCCTTCTAGTTCAGCATTTTGTACTCATTGTGGCTAACAGGACAAGAAATGTAGTAGAATTATTCTATTGCTCTTCCCCAGGAACTACTACTCAGAAGCATATGGAGGCATATAATTCTAAGAATGTTCAATGATTGATCATTCATGACGGAAAAACTTATCCACATTTAAACCTGATCAGGTCAGTGACCAGTGGTCACTATTACAGCATCTCCTCCTTTTCCAGCTCCACTCCTTTGGGCTATATTTTTGCCTTGTCCTTGAAAGATAAAGTGAGAAAGTGAGTTTCCTAGGACAGTGTTTCCCAACCAGTGTGCCGGGGCATACTAGTGTGCCATGAGCGATCATCAGGTGTGCTGTGGGAAATTGGAACCTCGGGGGCAAGCTAGTGTGTTGAAGTATAACTTTGATTGTAGGGGAACTATAAATCCCAGCAACTACAACTCCCAAATGTCAAGGTGTATTTCCCCTGAACTTCATCTGGGTTCATATTTGGGCATATTGAGTATTCCTGCCAAGTTTGGTCCTGATCCAACATTGTTTGAGTCCACAATGCTCTCTGGATATAGGTGAACTACAACTCCAAAACTCAAGGTGAATGCCCACCAAACTCTTATAGCATTTTCTCTTGGTTATGGAAGTTCTGTGTGGGAAGTTTGTGTCTTTCTGCCATTCCTGCCAGGATATCTATGTTGAGTTCATTGAAACATGTCCAGGTTTCACACTGAGTGTATAAATACATTTTTAAAACATATTAACTATATGTATTACTGTGTTAAGAGTGTCATTTTGGTTGGTGGTGTGGCCCAGGATTTTGCAACTGTAAAAGGTGTGCCACGGCTCAAAAAAGGTTGGGAAACACTGTCCTAGGACATCTTGAGGTGTATTCATAATACAATTATTCAAACTACATGCTGGACTCATGGTAAGGATTTCTAAAGTGTAATGTTCTGCATTCTGTAAGATTTTTAATATATAAACATCCCGAGAATTATTGAAAATAAATGGTTTTAACTCCAATTATTCCTCCTAGTGAATCAATTGTTCATTCAACAGTTGTGTAAATCCCGATGAGAGTGCATCTACAGTGTAGAATTGATGCAGTTTGATGTCACTTTAACTGACAGCCCAATACTGTGGAATCCAATGATTTGTGGTTTAGTCACTTTAGTGAGACACCAGCAGTCTTTCAGAGAAGGATAAAGAGCTTGCAAAACCGCAACTCACATGAGTCCATAGCACTGAATCACCATTGGCTCAATGCTATGGAAATCAGTGTATCTGTACTCAAGAGTCAAGATGTTTTGGAACTATGAAATAAATTTTCCTCACTGTGTGAACTTAATGTTCATTAACATACTCCTATAATTAACTGTCTTGGACACAATCCAGACCTAGTTTAAACCCTCTGGAGTCCTACTTGTGTAGAAGGAAGCATTTACAATGAGCTTTACTTTCTCCCATTGAATTTAATGTAAGTTAAATGTATTCAAATTTGGCTGGATGGCACCATTTGTTATCTCTGCTGCCACACAGATAGTGATCCTTTTCCTGGATTCAATAGTCACTGCTTTCATCTTGGCTGTCCTTTAAGTTTCAGTAATGTTTTGAGACTCATTTAGTTGTTGAGAGAGGTATTAGTAATTGCCTAACTAGCTAGAGTGCCATGGATAGCTTGGAAAGTTATGAGGAGGAAATGCTGGTGGAAGGCTCAACAGTAGAGCTGGAGATCAGCAGTGCCCAGCAGCTCCTTCAACCAAGCTTTGAAGTAGCACCTATGGAAGGAGTTATTATTTCTCAACCTGCAGAACAAGTGCAAGCGGGTTTCTCTGAGGAGGAACAGTTAACTCTTCTAGCTTTTGTGGACCTGTGAAGAGAGAGGTCTCAGATGTGCAGGTCCTCAAGATTAGCTAAGTAGCGAGCCAGCACCTGTGATCTTAGGATTTGAAGAGCTACCGGGAGACTGCCTTGATCAGCTGGATTTACATGGATCAGTGCCACTGCTGGATATCTCCGAGATCCTGTCCTCGGCTTGGGACCCCCCCTCGCCGTGGGGGCGAGGTGGCTGGGCAAGAGTCGGCCAAAGATGGCGGACGACCTTGGAGACCTCAGACAAGACCGGAAGTCTTCTCCCTTTGAGAACCGGAACCCCAGAAGAGCTCTGCAGCGGAAGCCGCACAGGCATCCCAGGAAGCGGAAGCGGCGCCGTAAGAAGAAGGGTCTCCAAGAATTGACTTCCGGCCCCACGGAGGAACATCAGGCAACCTCCTAGGCATCCCAGCATAGGAGCAAGCCAGCGCTCCGCTCTGAGCCCGGAGTTCCTGGGGTGGCAATGACTTGCATCAGATCCCTGCAGTGTAAGAACTCCAGGAAGTTCAATCCCAGAACCTGGAGAAGGTCCCATGCCAGTGTAGTTGAATCCAAAAAACTCTCGCCGCAAAATCAACAGTTTTTCATTAACTTCACGCAGCAGGTCGTTCCTAGATTGAACGGCCCCAGACACTTGCACGCAACCCTGTTTCCAGACACAATATGGACCCGGACCCTTCCCCAAGGGAGGACCCCTCGGTACTCCCAGAGTTTTACACATTTTTTCCATTTTTTTCTTCCCCCCCCCGCTCTTGCGGGCACCTCAAATACGCGAGAAGCTGCACTCCAAAGGGAACCGCGGTGGCTCAGCAAGCAAGGTTGAGGCGCGGGAACCGAGGTTGCCGGTTCGAGGCCCAGGAAAGGGAGGAGGAAAGTTCCCCTTTTGCCCTCGGCTGGGGGTACCCAGGCCTGGCAATTTGGCGGCCCTGTGCCACTCCCCTGGCAAGGGATTCCCATAGTTCATATATTTTCATACGGACCGTCCTGGCATATAAAAGCTCCACTGAGCTGTCAAAAGAAAGATCCATGAATTTGGCCTGGGGGCTGGAGGCCCCATCTGTGTTCTGAACTGACAGCTGCAAACTTAGAGGCACCGGGTTCTAGGCCCGCTTCGAAAGGATTCATTTTTGCACACATGCACCCCTGTTTATTACTGTCATTTTAACTATAGGAATGTAACCCTACAAGTCTCCCCTTTGACCCTGTGTAAACCTCCCCACCCCACTCCCCTAGGATAGCCGGAAAAGTTGCCTTTGAAATTATGTTTTGCCATGTTTGCTGAGAGGATATGTCCCACCTATACCCTGAGCCATCTCAAACCTTTGTTTCACCATTTCGTGTTTGCATGGAGCAATAGACTGTTGGTCAGGCCCTTGTTATGGAGATTTGGTTCTTTCCTGTCTCCACACCTGACTAACCCCAAGACTGCCTAGATCTCTGAGTTTCGACTATCTAGACCAGCCCTTGGGTGTTGGACAAAAGATAATCATGGAACACAGCGGGCTCCCTGTTTGGCCTCGGAAACCAAACAAAGCCCACCATAGGACCTTTGTCATTCCAGTCATCTGATTAGATCATCCTAATCAGGTTCCCTTTTCTTCCCGACTCAGACATGAGGAAGGGATATATGGACTTGATAGATACACTTCCAGATAACAAAAGCCAACACCGGACTTTTCACCCCAGGTCAACACCTGGAAAGGACTTCCTTTGTTTGCTCTCCATAATCCTTCCTGATGACAGCTTCGCCCAGCCCTCCCCATTCCGGAATCCCATATTTGGTAGAAGGCATCTGATTGGTCAAAACAGGCAGATGGAAAAGGGCGCTGATAGGCTCCTCGGAGCCGGCTTGCGTCCCGCCCATCAGCTGATTCCAGCGTTCCAGCCAATCGTCAACAAGCCGACCGGGAGGGGGCGGAGCAGGAAATTCAAATGTTTGACAGCTCTGTAACCTTTAAAAACCCATGTCTTGAATGTAAATGCATGCGGACTTTGCGGAATCAGGGAATTGCGGTCGCATCCTCTTAGCTGAGTAGAATAAACAATTTCGTGGCTTCTACCTTGCCTCATGGTGAGCATATCTGACCTCCGGGGACGGGAAGGTTGAGAGACCTAGGTCACTCCGGGCTTGCCAGGGTACTCACGAACTCTCTGGACTGGGCTCGCAAGGCGGTTGGCGGGGCCAGCCCACAGTCGTTGTTCGACAACACCAGGACCTTCTGGAATTCAAATTTTAGGCACCGGGAGCCTGCATCAGCCAGCTCCCACTATAGAAAACACAACATTACCATGGTCTGGAGATCTAAGGTTGAATCACTCCCCCCCAAGCCGGAGATCCCTTGTGATGTTCTGAGAACCCCTCAATTACCTCCTTTTGACTGTTTGGTTTCAACACACTGGCGGATGATCCCCTGACATTATGCTATCTGTGTTGACTCTAAGTCCTTCTGATCTTGTCCTATTTAATGTCTTAGTCCCCACCCCCTTCCCTATTGTACGCAATTTCTGTGATATGTTGTTATTTTTTGTTTGTTCAAATTATGTAAACCGCTTCGAGCCCTCGGGGAGTGGTGGTATAAAAGTTTGAATAAATAAATAAATAAATTAAGGGTGACATTTTTTTGCTGGATGCAACTCACTTTTAGAAGCTATGACCTCAGACTTGCTGCTTCTGGCTTACTGATTCTGATTCAACCTTGTATTCAGGTTACAACCCTGGAATAGACATTGGGTTTCTCTGTTGTGTATCCTGCTAAGGTTTGCATTACTGTTGGACTATCAGCTTGACCTCGGACTGTTGATTAACGCTCTGCTGGTGTTTGAGGGTTGAAGTTTCTGACATAGGATGAGGAAAGTGGGAAAAAGTGGGAAGAACCATCTCAACCTGTACCTTCCTTTCTTTCCCCATCTTCAGAGATGTCCAACAATTCCACATGCTTACTGCACTTTTCTCTGTCTTCTCCCCATTTTACCCTGTCTTTATCAGGAGTTGATTGACACCTGACTCCTGTTAGATATCTTTGGGCTTCACTTCCATATTCCTGGGAAATTGAGTGCCACAGAGTCCCATTGGAAGTGCCTTGACATCATCTGATGGCCTCTGTGGGGCTCCTGTGGGGGTCCATTTACCAAGCACATGAAAATAGAGCTCCAAGTCTGTTTGATAAGGTCCGTAGAGGAAGGAGGTCTTAGAAACTTTCTAGGGAACTAGAGGACTGAGGGGAACCAGTATAGCAGTAGGTGATGAGTTATCAAAAAGAGAAAAAAAAAAGGCCAAGTGAGTTCAAATCCTCTGCCGCCCCCCACCCAAATGTTGCAGTAAAGATGCAGATCTACAGGAAGATAAGAAGGATGGTATTGTTTAGACCAGTGTTTCCCAACAAGTGTGCCGTGGCACACTAGTGTGCCATGAGCGATCATCAGGTGTGCCGTGGGAAATGGGAACCTCCAATACCCTTTCTTCCCCCTCCTGCCGAACACTTTTTCTTCTCCTCTCGGGCTCCCTTCTTCCCAGCCTCGCTCTGCTCGTTTTGCCTCGCTTTGCTCTGGGGCGAGTCTGGAGTGCCCGCACGAGTCATGTCTTCCTCCCTCCCCCCTCCCTTCCTGAACACGCTCACGCTGCCCCCTCGGATCAAAATGGCGGCAGAAGCGGCAGTGTAGAAGAAAAAGTAAGTGTTCGTCAGGAGGGGGAAGAAAGGGCGCAAAGGGGAAGTGGGAGGAAGAGGTCTCTGTCAAAAGCTGGCATGGGCAAATTTGGACCTTCCAGGTGTTTTGGACTCCATCTCCCACCATTCCTAGCAGCCTCAGGCTCTTTTCCTTTTCCCCCTCAGCCATTTAAGCAGGAGGGCCGAAGTTTTCCCATGCCTGTTTTAGGGACCTTAAAGTGGTGAGCCTCCTTCCAACATTGTGATTCTGGATAGAAAACAAACAACAACATAACATTGTTTGAGTCCACAGTGCTCTCTGGGTGTAGGTGAACTACAACTTCCAAACTCAAGGTCAATTCCCAAGCAAACCCTTTCAGTACTTTCTGTTGGTAATGAGAGTTCAATATGCCAAGTTTGGTACAATTCCATTGTTGCAAGAGTTCAGGATGCTCTTTGATTGTGTGTTAACTATAAATCCCAGAAACTGTAACTCCCAAATGTCAAGGTCTAGTTTCCCCCAACTCCATCTGTGTTCACATTTGGGCATATTGAGTATTCATGCCAAGTTTGGTCCTGATTCAACATTGTTTGAGTCCACAGTGCTCCCTGGATATAGGTGAACTAGAACTCCAAAACCCAAGGTCAATACCCACCAAACTCTTATAGTATTTTCTCTTGGTTATGGGAGTTCTGTGTGGGAAGTTTGTGTCTTTCTGCCTTTCCTGCCAGGATATCTATGTTGTGTTCATCGAAACAGGTCCAGGTTTCACACTGAGTGTATAAATACATTTTAAAACGTATTAACTATATGTATTACTGTGTTAGAGTGTCATTTTGTGTCATTTTGGTTGGTGGTGTGCCCCAGGATTTTGTAAATGTAAAAAATGTGCCGCGGCTCAAAAAGGTTGAAAAACACTGGTTTAGACCACACAATATTTTTATCATCTCAATAACAACAAAAAGTAGCATGTTCTGGTGGTAAGAAAGGTTTTTAGAAAGAACCATAGAAGTGTTGTTGTCAGAAGCTTCCCAGAAAGCAGGGCTGAGTACCAAAGAAGACAAGGAACAGAGTTTATGAGACAAGGTCCTGACAGACTGCATTGATAACCAGGGATTAGAAATGTATTAGAGGCAATTTGAAAGAGTAGCCACATATCTGAAGCTGCCAGTGCCCCCCCCCCTTTAACGTGGGAGCGGGGGACCAGGAGTCACAAGTACACTCACCCTTTCTATCTACCCCAAGGTAATATGCACAGGTTTAGTTAAATGGTGAATGCTTGATACATGCAAATCTAATGATATGGGATCCATTATGCCCTTCCTTAACCCACTCACTGCTATTATAAATTGAGTGTAAATGTTTAGTTCTGCTCATATGTGAAGAAAATCACACACAATATGCTTTTCACATAGATCACAGCTGGCCACAGTCTGTATTGATAACATATGTACATGCCACTTTTTTTAAAAAAATAATTTTTATTGGTATTTTTTTAATGGAAAATTAGAAGTTACAGCGGAAGTGGGGGGGAAACAAATGGTTGTGTTGAAAGTCAGATTGGCTAGAAGTATACAAAAATAGAGAAGAAAGGGATACAAAGAAGATAAAAAAAATTAAAAATCTAAAAGTAAAACAGAAACAAAAACAATGTTGGCGTGTTGACTTCCCACTGTCTCTTGAGAAATTATTGAGTTTCGGTTTTAGTTTCATAGTTTCTTGTTGGTATAACCAGCTTGTCGTCTTCTGTCGTTATTGAAATTACACGTCTGAGAAATTTATTGTACATCTAATGTTTTTGTTCTGAATAAAGTCTTTGAATCCATTTTCTTTTTTGTCTCTTTCAGGTTTTGAGATAAAATATCCATTTGGATCCTATCAAAAATGTTTAGGATTCACCAATCTGTACTTGGGCTTTTATTTTGTTTCCATGTTTTGGCTATAACTAATCTTGCTGCTGTACTCATAAGAAATGACATTTTATCTTGATTTTCAGTTAGTTTTGTGCTTGAAATACCTAATAAATATATCTGTGGCGAGTGCGGGAATTTTATTTTTAATATCTTTTGTGAAAATGAGTGTATTTTCTGCCAAAAACATTTCATTTCTTTACAAGACTACCATTGATGGGAAAAAGTGCCCGCCTCTTTTTTTGCTTTTCCAACATTTGTTTGAGATATTTTTTTTAATCTAGCCAATTTTGCCGGTGTGTAATACCACCTGAAATGTATTTTATACCAGTTCTCTCGTACATCTGAGGCTGTACATGCCACTTCTGAGCAGCTTGAATTTTCGGGGGCTTAATGCATTAACCCAAAATTCAATTTCTTCAGAAGCAGGTCATTTGAGGCCTACAAAAGACATAACAACCACAGAGTACCCAAAGGAATGGATAGGAAAAACTGGAGATCCATCTCAAAGTGCTTCATTGCTGGCTGCTTGATTATAGAGAAAGGCCAACATGTTTTGTCTCATACACACACATACACAATCATATGATAAAAATACATAATGTTACATTAAAAAAATCAAGCTCTATATACTATCTAGGACCCATACATACCAATTTGAAATCAAATTACAGAGACAGAGAATTTCATTCCATTAGCTGGAAAAAAGGAAATGTGAACTATGCTCAAGGTTTTTTTTTAATGCTGTTAGCAGGTGATCAGGAACAAGGGAGTGAGATGTGCATTAGCTTTCGCTATAATAAAGCAGTAATCTTTGAGCCCATTGAGATGTATCTCTGGTTTTTCCTGTTGATTCCACTTGGGACTTAACAGCATTTCCGTTATATAAAAACATTAAAAACAAAGACACCACAGTAAGGTGAATTTAAACACACACACACAGGCCAGAAAAAAAGAGAATTCTAGCAGATTCCTGCTTTCTTTCAGGTGTCTAGGAAAATCTATAGTGTGAGATAATAATTTTAAATATTTTTATTTTGTTTTAATATGGTATCTTATTTACTTATAACGGTTGCATCATATTTGTTTTTTTAAATAAATATTTTAACTTTTCCATCCATACAACATCATAAAAACACAGTGCCCTCTGCATGTGACCCTCCCCCCACACAAACATCCACACCCCTCCACCCCTGCTGAGGATTGCGTCTTCTTTTTCTTCTTTTCTCTTCTGCAAGCTTTCGGACATTTATATTTCATTACATCTTAAACAACAACTCAACTTATTTCTAATGGTTTGACACAATTACCTTGTTTTGAGTTGCTTTCAATTGTCCATTTCGGGTGTCATAGTGAAGGAAGATGGGATATAAAGTATTTTCCTCCTTGTCTCCCTCACTCTTGTGTTTTGAGTTGCTTTGGGTGTCATAGTGAAGGAAGATGGGATATAAATGAAGTAAAAAATAAATTAATTTCCACAAATTAGCTGTTTGTCTCTTCTTCATATTGGGTTCCAGTCCAGAATTTCAGAATCTGCTAATGTAAACAGATTTGTTTAAATCAGTAGCTTCCTGGGTGGTGGCTATAAAATCTCCATTCAAGACCTTGTTGAATTCTCATCATCCCAGCTCCTATTAAAACACACTAACATACTGTTATTATCTGAGATGTCAGCTCTTTCAGAAGTGTTGCCGCAGGCATCTTTCTTGATAGCTTTACTTGTATGTGTATGTGCCTTCAAGTCATCTGCCAATGTTTGTGACCCCATGAATTTCATACAGCTTTCTTAGGCAGGGAGTATTTGGAAGTGGGTTTTTTGCCAATTCCTTCTTCTGAAATGTATCTCACAGCAGCTGGTATGTCTTGGCAGACTCTTATCCAAGTACTTACCAGTGTTAACTTTACTTAGCTTAAAAGATTTGGTGCCTTTGGGGTATGTAAGGCAGGTAGGATGTTACTAAAATTATAACTTAAAAGTAGCAACAGGCTACTTTACAGCATGGGCCATGCTAACTTTGCTGTGATCGCTATTGTTGAATGGTTTAAGGCAGGGGTCGGGAACCTTTTTGACTCAGAGAGCCATAAACAAACAGTAGTAGTTCCACTTGATACTAAAGTAACCGTAGAAGGAGCATAAAACACTAGCAACACATTTATTTATTTATTATTTCGCATTTGTCTGTGGCCCCCCCCAACGGCTCGGGGCGACTTACAACAGTTCGTAAAATACAATTGTCAGATAACTCATAAACCACAGTAATACCATTAAGATGGAATTACAATTAGAACAGTTGAAGCAACAAATGGAGTCGCAGTGGGCTGACAACTAGGCGGTGTGAGCTAAAGTTTAGCTAACTCCGAAGGCTTGTTGGAACAGCAATGTCTTAACTGCTCTCCTGAACGGGAGGAGGCCCTGGGTGGCACGGATGCCGGCGAGCAGTGCGTTCCACATGGTAGGGGCTGCAACAGAGAAAGCCCGGCGGCGGGTTGCGGACAGATGGTAGGTCCTCACATTTGGGATGACCAGGGGTTTAGCTCTTCGGAGTGCAGTGATCTGGTGGGATGATATGGGACAAGGCGGTCCCGCAGGTACACTGGCCCCAGACCATTACTTATTCAGATAAGTATCTTTAGACGTATTATTTTGTAGCACAACTACATTACCATACATATATCTCAATGTTCAAATATTCAACCAATATATATTATTTGATATTGTTACTTACACGCAGTAAGTGGAAACACAAAAGTCTCTTAGAAAGAATGCTTGGAGGAAAGATTCCTTAGAGTGTACTCACACCGGATGGTCCCTGAGTGTCCATATCACATCAAAATCAAAATGGGAAACAATGTTCCAAGGGTAAATCCAAACTGTATCAATAATCCAACATCAATGGGAGTTCTGTATCAATAATCCAACATCAATGCCCGCGCTAGACCGTTTCGCCCTCAGGGGCGTCTTCGGGACGGGGGACATGATCCTGGAGTGGAAGTGTTTCACCTCAAAGTTGGAATGTATTCCTTGTAACGTGACTCAGCTTTAAGGTGAAATGTTTCCACTCCAGGATCGTGTCCCCGGTCCCAAAGAAGAAGCCCCTGAGGGTGAAATGGTCTAGCTCGGGCATTGGCCCGATCGTTGACCGTGTTGAGCACCAGAAGAACTCCCATTGATGTTGGATTATTGATACAGTTTGGATTTACCATTGGAACGTTGTTTCCCATTTTGACTTTGATGTGATATGGAGGCTCAGGGACCATCCGGTGTGAGTACACCCTGAGGAATCTTTCCTCCAAGCATTCTTTCTAAGAGACTTACCTGCGTGTAAGTAACAATATCAAATAATATGTATATTGGTTGAATATTTGAACATTGAGATATATGTATGGTAACGTAGTTGTGCTACACAATAATATGTTTAAAGATACTTATCAGAATGTGTTGCTAGTGTTTTTATGCTCCTTCTACGGTTACTTCAGAGAGCCATAAAAGCAAAATATTTGGAAATATTTATTTCAGTGAGAGCCATTATATATATATATATATATATATATATATATATAGAGAGAGAGAGAGAGAGAGAGAGAGAGGATGAATAAAGATATCTCATATAAATATGAGAGCCGGCATGGAGAGCTTGGTGCTGGTCCAGCCTTCAGCTGAGCTGCGTGTGTGGAATTTGGGGCGAAGGAGAGCGAAGGCAGCGCACGCAGCTGAGAGCCGGCATGGGAGCTTGGTGCTGGCCTTGTCTCCAGCTGAGCTGTGCATGCCTTTGCCCTCCTTCGTCTCAAATTCCACGTGCGTAGCTGAGAGCTGGCATGGAGAGCTTGACTCTGGCCAAGCCTCCAGCTGAGCTGCGCATGCAGAATTTCGGGCGAAGGAGGGTGAAGGCGGCGCGTGCAGGTGAGCCAGATGAAATCATCAAAAGAGCCAGATATGGCTCGCAAGCCATAGGTTTCCAACCCCTGGATTAAGGTGTGGTAGAATATTGGCTAGTTGCCTTCAATTTGAATATCAACATACGGTGACCCCTATGCATCTTGGTATCTCTAGAAATGTCCCACTCCTCAAGCATTCCTCATTTTAAAAATGCTGCATTCACAGAGCTCAGATGGGATTATATTTTGGCGTCAATGTTGACTTTTGTTGAAAGGTATTTTAAAATTACATTATATGGTCAGTGTAGAGTAGACCGCTGAGCTACTGAACTTGCTGACGAAAAGGTCGGCAGCTCAAATTCGGGGAGCGGAGTGAGCTCCCACTGTTAGGCCCAGATTTTGCCGACCTAGCAGTTTGAAAACATGCAGATGTGAGTAGATTAATAGATACTGCTCCAGTGGGAAGGTAACAGTGCTCCATGTAGTCATGCCAGTCACATGACCTTGGAGGTGTCTATGGACAATGTTGGCTCTTCGGCTTAGAAATGAAGATGAGCACCAACCCCCAGAGTCAGAAATGACTAGACTTAATGTTAGGGGAAAAGCTTTACCTAGAGTAGACCTCATGTAATGCAGTTTAACTGCATTGAACAGTGATATATGAATCTATACTGACCATATAATGCAGTTTCGAACTGTATTATATGGCAGTGTACAGGTATGTTGTGATTTTCATATGAGCTGCTGTTTTTTGGTTTTGGGTTCATTGATGGTGGTTAATCATGCAATTTAGACACAGGGATCTTTAAGAGCATGTGATTATGGTGACCTTTCCATTCAAGAACACTGATCCCAATGTTAAAAAACAAAACAAACAACAGGACAGTGGTTCCCCCCTTCTCAAAGAAAACACAGGCAAAAGAGTGGGGAAGTAAATCCAAAATGGAGGATTCCACTTCCACGTAGATTTGTATGTCTACCCTATGAAAAGTGCAAAGTTATTACTTATAATAAATTGCATATTTCAATTTATTATGACTGTGCTATCTGAAATTTCCAGGATAATTGTTAATAAGAAGCCCAGTGTGATAAGCACTTCATACATTCATTGGCAAGTACTGTACTCTAAAAAGTAAATGCTGCTGTTGTGTAAAAATCTCAGTTCCCATTAACCTGATATTTTCTGGGATTTTTAACCTCTGCAGGGGCGGAGACCAACGAAAGTGGCCTGTCCCCAGGGATTAATGGATCCCAAAGTATTCCTGAATGTTCTTGGGAATACTGTGCATACTACTGTTGGTGAATCTGTTGACAGCCTGGTTGATATGTGGAATAAGGGTTGACACAATTACATCTAAGCATCCTTTACTTTGGTGCAGAGCATGGGCTGCTTGTTTTTCTGAGGAGCTCAGAGCAATGAAGCACTTTGTTAGTTATGGTAGAAGGGCCTATTTTATATCCTATCCTGCAGTAGTGAGGGCAGCGTCTGCTACCTTATTTTAGTCTTATAAATTGTGACTCAGTAGTTAAAGAGACATTACAGTTAGTCCTCAAGTTATGAACAAGTTAAGTTCTGTAGGTTTGTTCTTAGGTGGAATGTGTATGCAAGTTGGAGCAGGTACATTTTTAAGTATAACTCCTGCCACACACACACACACAAATATACATATACAGTAGGCATGTAAAAAATGAAACGGAAATTAAAAGAAATCGTAAGTGATTCGTATGTAATGGGCCTTTCAAGTTTATACGGATCGCAAGGCCAATCCCAGAAGTGGACTTTCTTTTACGCACCCCCTGGGCCCAAAATTTCGTTAGATTATTAAATATTTCGTTAGATTATTAAACAGGAAAATTTCCCCCTCCAAAATAGCTTTGCAGACATAACTCACAGTGAAATCGGGGCCTTTCCATGCTTGAAGCCTAATTAGAGTGGAAGGCCTCCTCCAGGAAGTGAAAAGGGAGCCGGAAACCATAGAGAGATCCAGATCGGCACTCCTAGAGGGGCTGGAGGACTGACGAAAAAAGCGATTTAAACACCCAGGAACTGGGTTTAGATAGAAGAACAGAGTAGGAGGACATAAGAACTGCTGAGAGAAGGGCAGCAGGAGTGAAAAGAGCATGGAGAGGAGAAGGAAGAGTTCAGAATCCAGAAAAGCCATAGAGTTCCAACGGAGGTCCTAGACTGCTATGGTAAAACTGAATGGGGAAAAAAAGATGGAGTGAGGAGAACTCTACAGATTAGCAAGGCTTGCACCAGAGGTAGGCCTAGGCATTTATTTAATAATATTAATAATAATAATATATTAATGCATTATATGTGTCCCTGCAAAGGAACCCTGTCCTTTAATAATATTAATAATAATAATATATTAATGCTTTATATCTCCCTGCAAGGAAACCAAGGGAAATGTTGCCCCTTGATTTGCCTGTGTTTAAAACAGTATCAGTCCTGTTTCCCTGCTTTGCCTACTTTAGAACTAATTTGTAATTAAGTTACATTTCAGAAATTTTTGGGAATTTTTTTGTAAGTCTTTGATATACTAATCAAAAAAAATCCCCCCCCCCCCATTTGATGTACGATTCACCATTTTAGGATTCTAAAACATGCCTAATATACAGTGTTCCCCCACTTATTGCTGGGGTTAGGTTCCACGACTTCCCGCAATAAGTGAAAAACTGCGATATTGGGATGCTCTATTTATTTTAATATTTATACATTATTTTAGTAGTTATACACTATTTTAACTCTTTATAAACTTAAAATAAAGTTAAGTAAAGGGAGGAAAGGCTCTACAAGGCTGGAGGGAGGGAGGAAGGACTGAGGAGGGAAAGCGCCTTGGAGAGCGGCGGTGGCAAAACCCCACAAAACAGCAAATACACACACACACATATATACATATTGAAATCCGTGAAACAGCGTGTCCGCAATAAGTGAACCACAAAGTAGCGAGGGAACACTGTGTGTGTGTATATGTGTGTGTGTGTGTGTATACACACACACACACACACATACACACACACAGTGTTCCCTCGCTACTTCAATTTTTTTATGGATGACCTCACCATATATATATATATATATATATATATATATATATATATATATATATATATGGTGTGGTTGATCCATTAAAAAATGATTCTAAACTTGGGGGGGGGATTTCCGTTGCTGGGTTGTTATAGAAATTATTCCAAAAATTTTAGAGTAAATTTCGTAATTGAAACGTAATTAATAACGATTTTTTTGTTATTATTCGTTACGCCAGCTGGGAGGGAAGAATGGAGAGCAAGCCCGCCCCTCTTCCCTCCCTCCCTCCAGCTCAGAAGCATCGCGGGTTATATGTAACCTGGGATGCCTCTGAGGTGGCGGGGAAAGGAAGGGAGGTGTGAATGCAAGCCATCCATACACCCCTTCCTTCCCCCACCAGCTCAGAGGCATCCCGCGTTATATTTAACCCAGGATGCCTCTGAGATGGTGGGTAAAGGAAGGGAGGTGCGGATGCAAGCCATCCACACACCCCTTCCTTCCCCTGCCAGCTCAGAGACATCCCACGTTATATTTAACCCGGGATGCCTCTGAGGTGGCAGGGAAAGGAAGGGGTGTGTGATGCAAGCCCTCCCCTCTTCTCTCCCCCCCCCCCCCAGTTCAGAAGCATTGCGGGTTATATTTAACCCGGGATGCCTCTGAGGTGGCGGGGAAAGGAAGGGAGGTGTGGATGCAAGCCACCTCGCTACCTCAGAAGCAAGGGCGGAAATAACAACCTAAAAATGTGCCTTTTAAGTAAATGACAATCATGGGCATCGATTTTGAAATGTCACTTCCGAGCTTGACGCCGAGGGTCGATATAGGGTCAAAATAATTTTAAATACGAAAAATTCACGGATATCAAAGTATTACGGCCAGAGATATACACCCCTAATATATATACACTTTCTTTCTCTCTCTCTCTCTCTCTCTCTCTCTCTCTCTCTCTCTCTCTCTCACACACACACACACACACACACACGCACACACACACACACACACAAGCTTTGGATAGCATAGGGAAGGGTAATGCCCCTGTGGTGTTTGTTTTGCTCTCTGTGCTGCTATTTAGAAGATTTCACCTCACTTTCTGTCCCTGTGATAATTGGATTTTGAAAATGTTGGCTTGCTGTAGAAACAAGTATTGGGGATACAGTTTCAATGGAGACACCTTTTCCTCATGATAACTCTTACAGGAGTGAATTTACCTTCTGAGGTGTAGATTTCTTTCACTTCCTGTTGTCTCACCCCCGTTCTTAACTATGAGTCATTTATAAGTCAGATGTTTGTAACTCGGGGACTGCTTGTACACAACTTCCCCCCTAGAATTCTGACATTCTACTCAGTGGCCTCTGAGTCAGTCATACCCTTGGTCAGTGGCATCCAGGGCTTTGAGGTTGGGTGTCATCAGTATTCTAATGATAATCAGCTCTATCTTTACTTTACAAGTGAAGCCAAGAAGGTTATAGAAGGTTATAGAAGTACTGAATTGTTCTCTGGATACGATAAAAGACCGGATGTGGGTGAACAGTGGTTTAATCTAGACCAGGGCTGTCCAACTTCTAACTGGCCAAGGGCCAGAATTGAGGTCACTGATGACCTGGGGGGCTGTTCGGCCCCGCCCCAGGCCTCGCCTCAGGCCCCTCCCCCAGCCTCGCCCCCGCCCCGCCCCCAGCCCCCTCCTAAAACCGTCATTCTCCCTCCTCCTCCTCCCCCTCTTTCCCCGGCGCCGAGGTGCATGGGACACCAGCCGTGCCGGGAAGGAGGAGGAGAAGGCCCACCTGGTTGCACCCTCCCGCCGTTCCCGGCGCAGCCGGTGTCCCCTGCACCACGGCGCCGGGGAAAAAGGAGGAGGAGGGAGAATTCTCCCTCCTCCTCCTCTTTCCCCGGCGCTGTGGCGCACGGGACAGCAGCGGCGCCCGGGAAAGAGGAGGAGGAGGAGGGAGAGTTCTTCCTCCTCCTCCTCCTCTTTCCCGGGCGCCGCTGCTGTCCCGTGCACCGCAGCGCCGATGGAAGAAGAGGAGGGAGAACTCTCCCTCCTCCTCCTCTTTCCCGGGCACCGCGGTGCACGGAACAGCAGCGGCGCCGGTGGAAGAGGAGGAGGAGGAGGGAGAACTCTCCCTCCTCCTCCTCCTCTTTCCCCCCGCCCGCGCCCTTGCCCCGATCCCGAGCGCCGGCGCGGGGAGGGGAAGGAGGAACGGTGAAGGAGGAGGAGCCAGCTCTCTTCCTCCTTCCTGTATCGCTGCCTTGTCCCTCTCTCGGCGCCGCCGATGCGATGCAGTTTGCAGCGGCGCCGCCGAGAGAGGGAGAAGGGGGCGATACAGGGAGGAGGAATAGAGCTGGCTCGTCCTCCTACATCCTTCTCCTCTCTCGGCGCCGCCGATGCAAACTGCATCGCATCGGCGCCGCCGAGAGAGGGAGAAGGGGGCAGTGCAGGGAGGAGGAGCTAGCTCTCTTCCTCCTCCTTGTACCACCCCTTGTCCCTCTCTCACCGGCGCCGATGCGATCCGGTTTGCATCGGCGGCGTGGAGAGAGGGACGGAGGGGGCGGTGCAGGGAGGAGGAGCTGGCTCACTTCCTCCTCCCTGCCCCGCCTCCCCCCCCCAGCCACCATTTTTTTTAAAAAAATAGATTTTTTTAAAAAAAATTAAAAATGGCGGCTGGGGGCATAGCGGGGGCCGTGTTCAACAGGCTAGGGGCCCATGTGCGGCCCCCGGGCCGCCAGTTGGACAGCCCTGATCTAGACAAGACAGAAGTGCTGCTGGTCAGTAGAAAAACCAGTCTGGAATTAAGATCACAGCCTGTTCTGGATGAGGAGTGCATTTGCCCAGCTTTAGCTGGTGTGCCACCTGCATTCTTCCTGGAGAAGGCTGATCTAGCCACAGTGCTTTGTATTTTAGTTACTTCTCGATGAGACTACTGTAATGTGAGCTATGTGCCCTTGAAAAGGGCTTGGAATCTGCAGCTAGTGCAAAATGCCAGACTGGTGTCAGGTGTACATTTTAGAGACTGGTTTTACAAGCACAGCACTGCCTTCCAGTTAGCTTTCAAGTTCAATTCAAGGTGCTGGCTTTGACCTATAAGGCCCTAAACAATTTGGAGCTAGGATATATGAATACCTACGTTTTCTCATATGTGACTTCAAGAATTCGAGATCTTCAGAGGAGGCCCTGCTCATTGTCCCAGCACCTTAAAACACCTACAAGGCTTTCCCTGTAGCAGATCCTTGACTGTGGAATGCCCTCCCCTAGGAAGTGAGGTTGGCTCCATCTCTTTTCAGCCAAAATAGTGTTGTTCTATGTGGCCTTTAATGTTCAAAGTGACTCTTTTTAAACTTCCAAAAATTATATTTTAGGATTGTGTTCAGATTGTTTCAAAAGTTTTTAAGGAATATTTTAATGTGGTTTTTAAAAAAACAATCTTTGTGCTGTTTTGTTTTTATTTGTTTATTGCCTCAGGAGTAACAAATAAATAAACAAATAAACAAATAAAGAGTCTGGAGCAGGGCTGGACAGGAAGTCGATCGCGATCGACCAGTCAATCGTGGGACTGAAGGAGGCCGATCGCAGCCGGATGGGGCGCTTCTCAGAGGGGGAGGAGCCAGGCCATGCCAAGCCCCGCCCCCTCCCCGGCTTCGGCACTCCCAGCAGCTGCTTCTGCCTTGAGGAAGGCAGGGCCAAGCCAGCCTTGTGCAAGCTATGCCACCATGGCAGTTCCAAGCCAGTGGTGGCATAGCTAGCACAAGGCTGGCTTGGCACTGCCATCCTCAAGCCTGGAGAAGCTGCTGGTAGAGCAGAAGCCACAGGGGCAGAGCCAAGCTGCGCCAAGCCCCACCGCCTCCCCTCTGGCTTTGGAGCCCCCAGCAGCTTCTCCAGGCTTGAGGATGGCAATGCCAAGCCAGTGGTGGCATAGCTAACACAAGGCTGGCTTGGCACTGCCATCCTCAAGCCTGGAGAAGCTGCTGGTAGAGCGGAAGCCAGAGGGGGTGGAGCCAGGCCGCGCCAAGCCCCACCCCCTACCCTCGGGCTTTGGAGCCCCAGCAGCTTCTCCAGGCTTGAGGATGGCAATGCCAAGCCAGTGGTGGCATAGCTAACACAAGGCTGGCTTGGCACTGCCATCCTCAAGCCTGGAGAAGCTGCTGGTAGAGCTGAAGCCAGAGAGGGGCAGAGCCAGGCCACGCCAAGCCCCACCCCGCCCCTCCCCTCTCCAGCCTTGAGGAGGTAGGTAGATCTTTCTGACACGGCAAACGTGTCTTGAAGACAATGCAGAAAGAACCGCAACTTGGAAACAACATCACCCAAGGAGACTTTCTGCTGTGCTTTCTGCAACCAGACTTGCCTATCTTGGATTGGCCTTTTTAGTCATCAATGCACTTGTAGAAAGTGTGGGATGAGTCCTTCCTGAATCTTTGTTCGCGAAGAATAGCCAAGAAGATTGCCTCAGGAGCCCTGGTGTGCTGGGATGCAATACAGAAATATCTGAAAAAATAAACAACTTGGTAACATTGATTACATCGGAAAAGACACCTATTTGTGGACATTGCTTCCAGTTCTGCGAAGAAGTTCCTGGAAGTTATACTTTCAAAAACTCAGACTTCACTTACTATGTATACTCTTTTGCAAGTATTCGCATACAATGTCCACATTATTATGTATTTTATCATGCAAATTTTATTTTACCCCCATCATCCTACCTTTTGTGCAGAACTCTGCTCTGCCTTTTATTAGCCACAGCTGTACAATTTAAGAAAAATAGTTTATTTTAGAGCAGTGGTTCTCAACCTTCCTAATGCTGTGACCCCTTAATACAGTTCCTCATGTTGTAGTGACCCCCAATCATATAATTATTTCAATGCTACTTCACAACTGTGATTTTGCTATTGTTATGAAGCGTAATGTAAATATCTGATATGCAGGGTGTATTTTCATTCACTGGACCAAATTTGGCGCATATACCCAATATGCCCACATTTGAATACTGGTGGGATTGGAGAGAGAGATTGTCATTTGGGAGTTGTAGTTGCTGGGATTTATAGTTCACCTACAATCAAAGAGCATTCTGAACTCCACCAATGGAGGAATTGAACCAAACTTGGGACACAGAATTCCCATGACCAACAAAAAATACTGGAAGGGTTTGGTGGGCATTGACCTTAAGTTTTGGAGTTGTAGTTCACCTACATCCCGAGAGCACTGTCAACTTAAAACAATGATGGATCTGGACTAAACTTGGCATGATTATCGATATGCCCAAACGTGAACACTGGTGGAGTTTGGGGAAAATAGACTTGACATTTGGGAGTTGTAGTTGCTGGGATTTATAGTTCACCTACAATCAAAGAGCCTTTTGAACTCCACCAAAGATAGAATTGGGCCAAACTTCCCACACACTCACCCCATGATCGACAGAAAATGCTGTGTTTTGTGATGATCTTTGGCGACCCCTCTGACACCCCCCTCGTGACCCCTCCAGGGGTCCCGACCCCCAGGTTGAGAAACACTGTTTTAGAGTCTTAGGCTCCTTCTACACTGCCATATAAAATCCAGATTATCTGTTTTGAACTGGGTTATATAGCAGTGTTGACTCATATAATCCAGTTCAAAGCACATAATGTGGATTATCTACAAGTTGCTTCTGGTGTGAGAGAATTGGCTGTGTGCAAGGATGTTATCCAAGGAATGCCCAGATGTTTTACCATCCTGTAGGAGGCTTCTCTCATGTCCCCATATGAGAAGCAGGAATTGACAGACGGGGGCATTATATGGCATTGTAGAAGGGGTTTTAGTTTTCCCTTTAATAGGTCTCCACTCCAGTGTTCCAGAATACTCCAACACCAAGATGGGACAGTTATACAGTAAGGATTGGTCTGGCTGGTGTACAGACTGTAGAATATTTGCTGTTGAATTGTGAACCTAATCGGAAAAAGAAACAGATCCTAGAGCCGTGAACACAGTTGGCTTCATAATCCTGAATGTATGAAACTTCATATAACTTTCAGAGTTGTATACTTTGATTCTTGTTCCTCTTATGTGAATTCCCTTGACACTGAAAGAGACAAGGGCGACATAAGTTGCCTGGAGCATCAGAATGTTCTCCAACCCCTTAGGCTACAGAAAACTGTTTTCTTTGGTTAATGCCCGGACAAGCCATCAAAAACAGTGAATGCAGCTTAGGTATTTAATTGATTTTCCATATGATAGTAACTTTTCAGGAAGAAATAATCCAATCTAGTTTATATTTTGAAAACCTTCTATGTCCCCTTTTCACAGGAAGGAGGAACTCTAGAATATTAAATACTTAGAGTGAAGAAAGAATGCTGACATATCACACAGACCAAAAAGTGGAGACAGAGAACTATAGGCAATTATGAATGCCAAGTAGAAGGAGAAAATGGGTCTAAATAGGCTGACATGGTAATAATGTGTTTTTGGCAGTATTACAAACAGTACAAGACTAAGATATAAAAATATCTATTTCATAACATCATAAACAGCATTGGGTTATACAGGTGTTGCATACATTAAACAGGACTAGTCATACATAGAAAAACATCATAGGAGGTGCTCTATATGTAATAGAACAATGGCAATAAGTCATAGTAGAATCGCAACCCCTCAAATAATATAATGACTGTCCATAGAATCGAATGATGTCCCCAGATACTGTAAAGTCCAAATGGCGGATGACACAGGGATATTGGAGGTAAAATAAGCTCCAACATATATAAGTTCAAAAAGAGGCCGACGGGTTGGCGATGCCAAAGCTTTTTCAGGCCACTCCCCCGTTTCGCCCCCGGGCGGGGCTTTCTCAAGGCCATAAATGATATTTCCGTGGTCCAAGTGTCTAAAGAGAGGTATAGGTACATATCAAATACAATACAATAGTCTATAAAACAACCCAGAGTACATTATAAATTAAAGGTAACATACCAGTCAGCGAAGCATTCAGGCTTAACCTTACTTAGGCAGTAAGGTGACACTGGAAGGGTTTGGTGGGCATTGACCTTAAATTTTGGAGTTGTAGTTCACCTACATCCCGAGAGCACTGTCAACTTAAAACAATGATGGATCTGGACTAAACTTGGCATGATTATCGATATGCCCAAATGTGAACACTGGTGGAGTTTGGGGAAAATAGACTTGACATTTGGGAGTTGTAGTTGCTGGGATTTATAGTTCACCTACAATCAAAGAGCCTTTTGAACTCCACCAAAGATAGAATTGGGCCAAACTTCCCCCACACACATCCCATGATCGACAGACAATGCTGTTTTCTGATGATCTTTGGCGCGACCCTCTGACACCTCGTGACCCCAGGTCCTGTCCCGACCCCCAGGTTGAGAAACACTGTTTTAGAGTCTTAGGCTCCTTCTACACTGCCATATAAAATCCAGAATATCTGTTTTGAACTGGGTTATATAGCAGTGTTGACTCATATAATCCAGTTCAAAGCACATAATGTGGATTATCTACAAGTTGCTTCTGGTGTGAGAGAATTGGCTGTGTGCAAGGATGTTATCCAAGGAATGCCCAGATGTTTTATCATCCTGTAGGAGGCTTCTCTCATGTCCCCGCATGAGAAGCAGGAATTGACAGACGGGGGCATTATATGGCATTGTAGAAGGGGTTTTAGTTTTCCCTTTAATAGGTCTCCACTCCAGTGTTCCAGAATACTCCAACACCAAGATGGGACAGTTATACAGTAAGGCTTGGTCCGGCTGGTGTACAGACTGTAGAATATTTGCTGTTGAATTGTGAACCTAATCGGAAAAAAAAACAGATCCTAGAGCCGTGAACACAGTTGGTTTCATAATCCTGAATGTATGAAACTTCATATAACTTTCAGAGTTGTATACTTTGATTCTTGTTCCTCTTATGTGAATTCCCTTGACACTGACAGAGACAAGGGCGACATAAGTTGCCTGGAGCATCAGAATGTTCTCCAACCCCTTAGGCTACAGAAAACTGTTTTCTTTGGTTAATGCCCGGACAAGCCATCAAAAACAGTGAATGCAGCTCAGGTATTTAATTGATTTTCCATATGATAGTAACTTTTCAGGAAGACAAAATAATCCAATCTAGTTTATATTTTGAAAACCTTCTATGTCCCCTTTTCACAGGAAGGAGGAACTCTAGAATATTAAATACTTAGAGTGAAGAAAGAATGCTGACATATCACACAGACCAAGAAGTGGAGACAGAGAACTATAGGCAATTATGAATGCCAAGTAGAAGGAGAAAATAGGTCTTTGCCTGCCACCCCCGAAATAAGACACAAGACAACAGTGGTTGGGTTCAAATTGGGCAACATTTATTTAAATTGTTACCTATTTAACTGTCCTTAACCTTAACTCAAGGGGTGTCAGGAATTTGGTGTATCCAATTCAGGTAGCCTACCTTCCTGGTTTCAATAGTAATTTACGGGTGAAACACCTGGATTCCCTGGCCATCCAACCAGGGCAACCCATTAAGGGAAATGAGTGCGAGGTCTGGTCCCAAGATATTGAGACCAGCCTCCTCCTATTCCAAGCCATTTAACAGCACTTCACCCATCAACTTGAACTTTGGGTGAGTATTAACATAATGGCTTTCACCCCTAAAGGGGGTGCCTTAGGTGCACACCAAGATATGGGAATTTCCCTATCTATTTTCCACTAAGCCTATTTCTATCCACCCCCTCCCCTCTAGCCCCTAAACAGTAAAGGCAAAAAAAACCCCTTACCCGAATGGCGGGAGAAGGGGGAAAAATTCCTCCCCGGCTCCAACGGGCAACCGGGCCGATACTGTTAATGGGCAGGAGTGGTGGGTCAGCGTCCAGCAACAGAGTGAGCAACTGGGTCTAGCTTCCGGTGGATAAGGCCACGCCCCAGTTGCAGGAAGGTTCCATCCGAAACCTCCCCCATTACTCTTGGGAGGGAGGCAAAACTCCTTCCTCCCAGTATGCACTGGGGGAAGGTGGCCATATAGGCTGACATGGTAATAATGTGTTTTTGGCAGTATTGGCATTGTCTATATGTACATGAATGTCTGACAGGTGGATCTTGCCTTTAAGAAACTGCACCTACACCTTGACAGAATAACAGGTGATGTGACAGTGAGCATGGATGAAAAGACCAGGCTGTGGCACAGCTAGTTAGTAGCCAGCTGCATTAAATTACTACTGACTGAGAGGTCAGAAGTTCGAAGCCAGCCCAGGTTGGAGTAAGCTCCTGGCCATTGAAGCTCCTGGCCATTGATAGTCCCAGAAATCCTAACAGCTGTTCAACCTAGGATTTCTGGGAGTTGAAGTCCAAACCTGCAGACAGTTGGACAGCCTGGTCTAGCTTGCTGTTCACCTATGTAGCCCGAAAGACAGTTGCATCTGTCAAGTAGGAAATTTAGATATTGCTTTATGTGGGGAGGCTAATGTAACTAATTTATGACACCTTAAAACCTTCCAGCAGCATGCAGAAGAATGAGGAAGTACTCCATCAAAGGACCCGGTGTCACAAGTGGATGGTGAAGCGGCAGCTCCCTCTGTGGCTGGAACTGAGCATACCCTTATGAAGCTGGAAAAAGCTGGAATGTTAAATTGCCTCTGTGTCTGTTTGCCATGTATATGTGCATGGCAATCCACTCTGAGTCCCCTGCGGGGTGAGAAGGGCAGAATATAAATATTGTAAGTAAGTATTTTTTTTTATTTGTTCGGTTTTATATTCCGCTCCTCCCTGCAGGCTCGGGGGGATTACAGCATTCAATAAAAACATCGAGGTACAACAATGTTAAAATGTAAGAAATTACAATTCCTTAAAACTCAAAGACGAGATCGTACGAGAACATTTCCGGATTAACCGAAAGCGAGTCTAAAAAAAAGGGCGGTCTTACACACCCTCCGGAAAGGGACAAGCTCTGGGAGCGCCCGGGTGTCGTCTGGAAGTGAATTCCACAGCATAGGTGCCGCAGTAGAAAAAGCTCGCTGCCTAGTTGTGGACAAATGGCAGGAGCGGATCGATGGAATAACTAACAAGTTCTGCTCCTCTGAGTGCAGCGATCTCGGGGGAACATACGGGGTAAGGCGGTCCCTCAGGTACACAGGCCCTAGACTGTGCAAGGCCTTAAAGGTTAGAACCAACACCTTGAAGGCAATCCGGTACTCGATGGGAAGCCAATGCAGATGCCGCAGGATGGGAGTAATGTGCTCCTTTACTGGTGCTCCCACCAGCAAGCAGGCTGCAGCATTCTGCACTAGCTTGAGTTTCCGGATAGTTGACAAGGGAAGGCCAACGTAGAGGGTGTTACAGTAGTCCAGCCTCGAGATGACCGTCGCTTGGATCACCGTGGCCAGGTCATCTCTGGACAGGTAGGGTGCCAGTCGCCTAGCCTGTCGAAGATGGAATAACAATGTTTTGCTGACCATGGAGACCTGGGTCTCCATGGACAGCAATGGGTCCAATTGGACACCCAAGCTCTTCACAAGGGATGACGGGCTAAGTTGCTCGCCATCCAGGGTAGGCAACTGGTACTCATCCAGCCCAGGGCGACTGGGCCACAAGATCTCCGTCTTCAACGGATTCACCTTCAGCCGGCTGGAACAGAAGTAAGTAAATAAATAAAGCAAAATGTTGACAGATTGATTCAGGATGATTGTCATATCACTCAGGGAGAAATTTCAAGCATAATTGGCATTTCACAAGAATGTGTGGGTTCTTTGCTTGGCTATCAGAAGATCTGTGCACAATGGGTACCCAGGATGCTGACGCCTGAAATGAAAGTGCACCGACTTCTTCTGTGACGGCTTCAGAAAACTTGTTCATCGGCAGAAATTTATCCTATTGTCTGGTGGTTATGTGGAAAAGTGAATAGTGATAGTTAAAGAGCACATTCTAAGGATTATTTCTGCGTTTGATTTATTAAAATATTCCCATCCAAACCCAAGTAACGAAGGTGGAGGCATTACTTTTCATCCAACCCTCGTAAGAGCGCTATATCTGGTTCCTGCATTTGGATATTCAAGCGGTTGTACTGTTTCCATGAGCACTGCGCTCGTTGCTCCTCTGCAGCTATCATAAACTGATCAGCTACAATGCTTTTTATCACCAAATTTGGACTTTTCTGTGAGCTTTTATACTGTTCTGTATTAGGTAAATGCACACTTCAATACACATTGGGGTGTGCATTTTCTAAACGTCCTCCCCTTTATCCCACTTTCTTCTAGATTTTTAGGTCTATGTAGATGGGACAAAAAATAGTATTTGCAATTTTTTCATCCATGGTGAGGTGATCCAGAAGTACATGACACATCCAGCAGCAACCACCAACTACTGGCATCATTGATTTGGGACTGTCATATCAACATGAGATGCCAGGCAGTGATAGAAGAGGAGCTGAAGAAAGCCCAGGAAAAGGGACAGGTAACCCCATATTTGGAGACAGAAGACTGGGATATAATATGAGGGAGAAGGCTATGCAGAAGAATGAACAAGGAATATGTGTATTTCAAGGGTCAGCTTTCCTAAGGAGAAAATATTTTCTACATTAGAGATAGCAACACACAAACAATAGTAGAAGGGAATGGAAATGGTGTGTGTGGGTGCAAATTAACAGTGGAAAGCAAGATACAAAAATAAAATTTAGCTTACTGTTCAATACATTAAACTTCATTAAACTTGAGTTAATGAATTTCAGAGAAGACTATGAAAAATAAACAATAAAAAGATAATAAAATATTAATTTATTAATACATTAATCAAAGTTTTTAACTGTAGGAAATAGTCTGTTCAATGTTTAAAATAATTGGAATATGGTATAAAATTATTTTAAATATTTGAGTTTGATAATTTAAAACTGGTGGGTTAAATGTAGTTTTTTTTAAATAGTTTGCTGTTGAAGACTTTCATGGACAGAATCACGGGGCTGCTGTGAGCTTTCTCGGCTGTATGGTCATGTTCCAGAGGCATTCTCTCCTGATGATTCACCCACATCTATGGCAGGCATCCTCAGAGGTTGTGAGGTCTATTGGAAACTAGTCAAGTGAGGTTTGTTGGACTGCAGTTCCTCTCATTCCTAGCTCCCCTAGCCTTGCAGACAATTTTTTTGTTTAAAGGTTGAAAGGGTAACAAGGGGATCAGTATTCTAGATCAGTGCTGTCCAACTTCTGCCGACCCAAGGGCCGGACTTCTGGTGAGTGATCACCTGGGGGCCGAGTGGCCATGCCCCCAGCCACGCCCCCGGCCACGTGGCTCCGCCCCCTCTCCCAAAGCGTCACAATAGCCTTGGAAGCGGGAGATTTCGCCCACTTCCGAGGCTGTTGTGACGCTTTGGGAGAGAAGGAGGAGCCATGGGGAGCCTTCCACGGCTCCGCCCCCTCACCCAAAGCATCACAACAGGCTTGCAGGAGGGTTTTTCGCCCGGCTCTCGTGTCCCTCTGGACAGAGGGATGCGAGAGCCGGGCGAAAACTCCTCCCGCAGGCCTCCCGGGAAGGCCCGCCCGCTCGCTCCCTCCTGCCCTTCCCCGCGCCGCCGCTGTCCCACTCGCCGGAGCGCCTGGGAAGGAGAAGGAGGGAGGGAGGATTCCTCCTCCTTCCCCGGTGCCACGGCGATCCGGACACCAGCGGGGCCGGGAAGGAGGAGGAGGAAGAGGACGGGAGGATTCCTCCTCCTCCCCTCCCGCCCCCCCGCCGCTGCGATCTCGCAGCGGCGGGGCGGAGAGAGGGACGGAGGGGCAAGGCAAGGAGGAGGAGGGAGCTGGCTCCCTTTCTTCTCCCTGCCCCGCCTCCTCCTCCTCCCCTCCCTCCCGCCCGTCGCTGCGATCTCGCAGTGGCGGCGCGGAGAGAGGGACGGAGGGGGCGGTGCAGGGAGGGAGCTAGCTCTCTTCCTCCTCCTGCACTGCCCTCTTCTTCCCTCTCTCACCGGCGCCGATGCGATCCGGTTTGCATCGGCGCCGGTGAGAGAGGGAAGAAGAGGACGGTGCAGGGAGGAGGAGCTGGCTCACTTCCTCCTCCCTGCCCCACCTCCCCCCCCCCGGCCGCCTTTTTAAAAAAATTAGAATTTTTAAAAAAGAATTTTAAAATGGCGGCCGGGGGCATAGCGGGGGCCGTGTCCAACAGGCTGGGGGGCAGTGTACGGCCCCCGGGCCGCCAGTTGGACAGCCCTGTTCTAGATCATATCCTAGCCAACACTGAGATCCTGGTCAATGGAACAGAAGTGGTGGGATTGTTACCGAACAATTTAGGACAGCCTGGACCTTAGGGGGCAGAGGCCCAGAAGTACCCCTAAAGCGAGTATTTCAGCAGAACCTCTGGTGAAGTTTTTAAAAGCAAATAAAAATCCCTTTCCCAAATGATCTCACCAAAGAAGTCCGAAAGAAGATGCCACTGAAGTTTTTATTCTTGTCAGCTGAGAAGGATGACCACTGCAGTTTCCTTGTTGCAAAGCAGTCATAAAGTTACATTCAAACATATGCCATTTTTATACATTTTACAGAACTTGTCAAATTCAAACTTTCCCGCCCCTGCATGCTGTAGGCTTCATGATGATTGGTTGGAACCTTGGAAGCCAGCTGAGGTGGGAGCCAATAGCACAACCGCGTTGCTTCCTCCTTGGCAAATGGGAAGCGAGGGGCAGGAATGTTGTTCAAAACATGCAGCTGGAGTTTCCTTGATTAAATTATGTCCATATGTTAATGAAGATCTGAGGCTGTGACCTTTCGGGCCAAAGGAATTTTTTTGTTCTTGGTGAGAAACAGGAATTTGTCTTTAACGACCCTCCTTGTTGACAAGGGCCACATGCAGATTCTATCCATGAGAAGTTTCAGCCTTCTGGATGGTAAATAAATGAAATAATTGTAGCCGTGTGCTGGTTTCCGAGGCCAGTAGTGACAGCCGATTGTGAAATATGAAATATAGTTATGCCATAGGTTCTATAAGCCAAAAACAAGACTAAACTCTGAGGGTTTGAGGCTTATGAATTGAAAAGGGGTCTTTCAAAATGGGGAGAGGGGAAAGAAAGGAAACCTCTCCAAACCAGAAAGAATCCTCTGTTATGCAAATTGTTTCAATGATTGGATTAACCCTGCTGTACTGCTCGGGTCAATTTGACCCGTTTTGGAAATTAGATATTTGTTTATTCATTCATTTTTTGATTTTGAAACTTGTGGTTCCTTCTATTTTCCTAATTTACGGGGTTCATACTAAGGGTACTTAATTTTTTTGTTTCGGTGCTTTACTTTTTGCGCTACAGATTTTTACACACTTGTTATGTTCGGGTCAAATTGACCCGGTAGCCTTTATACTAATCTAATACGATATTTTGAGTAAAACAAAGGATTTTTAGTTTATTTTGAGACTACTTATTGCATCTACTATTGTTTATCAAGTTATCTACTTGCTTTAGGTGGACATAAATGGATGGATACATTTATAACTAATAATAATAATAATTAATAATAATAATAATAATAAAGATTTAGATGGGAAAGGGGTGTGGAAAAAGTGCTTTTCTTTCTTTGCCTTTGAATAAATAGATTAGCAGAAACCTTTTGGGGGAAAAACTGATTTTTTATATTTTTTTCTGATTATTTTTTCTGATTATTTTTTCAAAATGCTTTTATACTGTTAAAATTTATTTTAGTTTTAAGTTAGTTGTACTAATAGTTACCTGAAGTTGTTGTTGATGTTGTTGTAAAAGATATAGCTGATTATTCACGCACAAGTTTGTTACTTTGGTGTTATATGCAAATTAGGCTGTTTTACATAAATCAACATAAAAAAAATTTTAAAAAGTTTTTTATTCAATTTTTCTTTGATAATGAACAACTATGATCAGACACAGTATAATAATGCAACAGGTATTCAAAAGAACTTTTCAGTGGCTCAAAATAACATCAAAATAACATCCGGTCAAAAATGACCCGAACATAACAAGTGTAAGTTTTTCCTGACAGAACAGCAGGGGTTTTAAGTTAGTTGTTCTAATAGTTACCTGAAGTTGTTGTTGATGTTGTTGTAAAAGATATAGCTGATTATTCACGCACAAGTTGTTACTTTGGTGTAACATGCAAATTAGGCTTTTTACATTAATCAACATAAAATTTAAAAAAGAAAAGTTTTTTATTCAATTTTTCTTTGATAATGAACAACTATGATCACACACAGTATAATAATGCAACAGGTATTCAAAAAGAACTTTTCAGTGGCTCAAAATAACACCCGGGTCAAAATGACCCGAACATAACAAGTGTACAGTTTGTCCGGACAGAACAGCAGGGTTAAAGGGTGCAACCAGGAATGTGGTCACCCTGATCTTGAAAAACAACAGCTGAGTCACGTAGCCTTCCTCATATTATTTTACACATGGGGAGGGGGAAAACATGCAGGAAAATTACATAGGAGGGTTTCAGGGGAATATCACCAATATCTCATAATTATTTCATATGCAAGGGGTGGAAAGAAAGTCCATAGGATCTTGAAAAGCATCAAATCCACATGCTTTGGGGAAAGTCCATATGTGTCCTTGGGAAAACTATAAGAGAAAAGTCCTTTTTGCTAATGGCCACACAATGAGGAGGTATCTATGAACAATGCAGGCTCCTTGGCTTAGAAATGAAGAAAAGCACCTCACCCAGAGCTGGAAATGAAAGGAGAAGCCTTTGAATGTGTATTTGTTTCATTGTAACAAGACATTGAATGTTTACCTGTGCCAGTTCATAAGCTGTAATCCACTCTGAGTCCCCTCGGGGAGAAGGGCAGACTATTTATTTATTTTATTTATTTATTATTCAAACTTATATTCCGCTCCTCCCTGCAGGCTCGGGGCGGGTTACAACATACAATAAAAACATGCTGCACACAACAAGCAGCCAACCATACAATGCAATAAAACATAAAAGCAAAACATATACACTAAAAGTCAGAGGAGTTTCAGTTTTCTCACTCAAGGCATAGGACATCCCGGTACAGACCAATTTAATTAAAAGCCAGTCTGAAGAGGGCAGTTTTACAAGCCCTTCGGAACAGGGCGAGCTCTGGAATCGTTCGAGTGTCCTCTGGAAGGGAGTTCCACCACACCAGGGCTCTGCCTGGTTGTGGATAGATAAATAAAGTGTTACATTATTATTATATTGTACATTTGATAGGAAATTTTCATAAGATATATTTCATATCTCCTGCTAATATTTTTTTTCATGTTATTTATTTATTTATTCCAAAGAGCAAGTGGCAAAAGACAAAGAAACAACACATCTCCTGCTAATATTTTGAAGGGATCAAAATGAGAACTGTTACTTTTTAAACTACTAGCTGTACCCGGCACACGTTGCTGTGCCCTTTTTAGGAGATGCGAGGAAGTCCAATCATCCACGGTGTGCCCTCCTCTAAACTGCAGTTGGATGGAGTGTGGGTCATGGGGGGCATGGTGTGCCAAGTTGGGTCTTTATTGGTCTTGGTTTTGGGCCACAGTGGTCTGTGGGGAATGATTGGTTTTGAAGTACTACAAATCCCATTTTCCATGGTGGTACTTCAAGTCCCATCATGCATGGTCGGGGCTCTGTGTGCCAAGGTAGGTTACTGTTAATTCAGGCCATACACAATGTCCCATGAGCTGAGGCCTAGTTAGGAACATCAAGTTAATGAAGCCTTACTATCAATTCAGGCCATACACAATGTCCAATGAGCTGAGGCCTAGTCGGGAGAATCAAGTTAATGAAGCCTTACTGTCAATTCAGAGCGTAAACAGCTTCCCAGTAAGTGAGGCCTAGTTAGGGAAATCTAGTTAATGAAGTCTTACTGTCAATTTAGAGCTGCTTCCCAGTAAGTGAGGGCTTTGGGAAATCAAGTGGTCTGTGAATTTTTGGTCTGTGTTTTTTTGGGGTGTAAATTTTCGGTTGGAAGTGATTTGGGTGTTTGTTATGGGGATTGGCTCAGGCCTTTTCCTTATTTTGTTTTGGCAGTTTATTAAAGATCAGAATTTTAATGTTGGCTGGCTAGTGCAGCAGTTATGCAAATCCGCCCTTATTGGCAGCCAATCATGTTGTTCAGAATGTAGAGGCTGAGTGAGTCTTTGGCTGCCCCGGAGGATGCTGGTAAATGTAGTTTTATTTTTACTCGTTGTTTTGGGGGCCTTTTAGGTTTTGGGGGGAAAGTTTCTTTGCTACAAACGTACCTTGCTTGAGGCCTATTTCTGTTGGCAAGTATTGTTTTTCTGCATTGTAAGGTTTCTTTGTTTGAGGTATACATCACATGACGTGAACCCATTTATATAATAGATGACCCCAGATAGCATTGCCACAACTGAATTCCAGAATTCCAGTCATTTTTATGCAAGTTGGAAGACACTAAGGGTTATGGTCCAAAAAAAGTGACATTTTCAAGCTTTTGGGTGGAATCGAAAATCAAGGGCATTATTTCTGAGTGTGAGTACCAACATGTTTAGTTGGAATGCACTGAAAGCATTTCATTTGCCTGGCTCTTCACCCTGGAGTTGATTGTTTGTATCTTTTCACTTCCAGTTTGGTGGGGTTAACAATGGCAGGAAAATCTTGGACTACAGCAAACAGTAAGGAAAATCTTTTCTTGTCGACATCTCTGTGTTTGTCCTAACACATTTTGCAATTCACCAGTGACCAGAGTTTCACACTTTGTGTGCTAGATCACGCCATTTAAGAAAAATAAGAATAGAATGGGAAAAAAATACAACAAAAAGAGTGTTTTTGGAATCGATTCCATGACAGAGATAAATGTTACCTACTGGGGTACGCAAAAAATCACTTCATCCAGTGTATTGAAGAGCAGGAATAAAGCGCATTCAGGGGTCTAACACATAACACCCCTATCTCCCAAGGTGCATCATCCTCACAGCATTTCTGAAAACATTAGAAAGCTCTCAGTGAATTACACTCAGGAGCGGTCCTACAGGTAGGCCAAGTAAGCGGCCGCATAGGGCGCCATCTGGGAAGGGGGCACCATCCTGGCCGCATGGGGCGCCATCCTGGCCCTGCCGATGTTCCTCAGGCAGTGCCGCAGCAGCCTGCTTTTGGGCCCCGGCCTTGTGCGCTCCGACGCCGCTTCTGGGCATGCGCGGAGGTTTTCACGCAGGCACAGTTGCTCCAGAGCTGAAGTTGAGAGCAGGAGCAACTGCACTTGCGCGAAAACCTCCGCGCATGCCCAGTAGCTCCCTTGCGCAGAAGCCTGTAAGCAAAGCACTCCCTATCGGGCAGGCAGGGAGTGCTTCCCCTCTCCCTTTGCCTCCGCCGCGCGTTTGCAGGGAAGGAGAAAAGAATCAGTGAAGGAAGTGTAAGTGAAGGAATGAATGAAGGGCTTTCCTCCTCCTCCTCTGTGACCTCTTCTCTCCCTCCTTCCTTTCTTCGGGTCTATTTCTGTCTAGACCTGAGGGGCCTGAGGCTATGAGGAGTTGTGGGAGTTGGAGTCCAAAACACCTAGAGGAGGGAGTGCCCAAGTTTGCCCAGGCCGCGCTGCCTGTATTCGACCTCATTTGAACATTTTGGCTGTTTTTCTATTTACATTTACATTGGGATCCTAATTTTGGACTTATGGGAGACTCCTATGAATTATGAGACGGGTGGTAGGTAATATATTCTGATTTTGATGCATTTACATTGCATTTCTTGTTGATTATTATACAGTTCTGCTTAATATTGTCATACAATATAATAAAAATACAATATAACAATAGAATAATGATATATTTTATATTACATGTAACATTGCAAACAATATAGCAGTATAGTGGTATTGTACACAATAGTAATATATAATATTTTATTTTACTTTATTTTGGGTTATTTGAGTTTTATAGAGTCAATGAAAATATTTAGTAGAGGATAATTTTATTTAAATAAATATTTTTATTTATTATTTTATAATAATAGTAATATAATAGAAAGTTACATTATATTATAATGTCAATATATTATAATATAATTATATTGTAATGTAGTATAATATAATTATGATATAATATAGTATGAGTATGGTATAATATTTTGTATATACATTGATACAATATATTACTACTAATGGTATTGTGATATTATAATTGTATATTTGTTTTACATGGGGGGGAATAATGTTTGGGGGGGGGCAAAATAATGTTCGCTTACCATTTAAAATTACCTTAGACCGCCCCTGATTACACTGCACCACACGCTCTTTTGCATTTTGAAATTGGCTCCAGAACAACAGCTTCTGCCTGCCGCTATCATCTTTATGATGCCAAATCATTTGCATTTCTCTGGCAGAACTGTTCCTGGCAGGTATGGAGGACGACAGGCCTGTCATGGAGAGCCTGGAAGCATATGGAGGTGCCTTGCATTGGGCTGTTGCTCTCTCCAAACTAGCATTATTGGCTCCGGATGATGGGGCATTTCCGGCATTTCCAGTAAAGTCCTTCCTGGACTGAAGATTAAACCTGGGACCATCTGTAGCGTTGCTGCTCAGCGATGGGCTTCTCTTCCATTCTTTCCAATGGTTTCAGTACGGAGCAAGTGTTTCTTTCTTCCCTCCCCCCTTTTAGAGCCGCATTTCTTTCAAGAACAGGGGTTATTATGTTATTTCATTCAGATTTCTATAAATAGATTCCTTGCTTTGCACATTCAAGAGCGCACTACATAAAGGCTAAATCTCCCACTTCTTGGTTGCTGTTCAGTCTTGCTCCAGACAATGTGAGCAGCAAAAAGGGTGCTGCAATCTGAGAACCACCCCCCCCTTCCACATAGAAAGGAATTCAAGGAATTCCCTATGATTCTCTGTTTCTGCCGGCATTTAATATGCAATTTCTCCACAACCTCTGAGGATGCCTGCCATAGATATGGGCGAAAGGCCAGGAGAGAATTTATTTATTTATTTATTTATTTAAAACTTTTGTACCCCGACCTTCTCACCTCTATCGAGGGACTCAGACCGGCATAACAGCAAAAATGCAATGCTATACAATTTAAAAACAACTAGAACAACATATTAAAATACATAAAAACCCAGCATAAAATCACAACGCCATTAAGACAGTTCCACTCAATCTGTAAACGTGGTCAAACATTCAGATAGTAACCATCTCAGCCTATTCTGGGAAGGTTTGGTTCCATATCCAAGTCTTCACCCGCCTCCTAAAGGACAACAGAGAGGGGGCAGATGTAGCATCACTTGGGAGAGAGTTCCACAGCCAAGGGGCGACCACAGAGAAGGCCCCGTCTCGCGTCCCCACCAGCCGCGCTTGCGAAGCCGGCAGGACCGAGAGCAGGGCCTCTCCGGAGGATCTTAATGTCCTTGATGGTTCATAGGGGAGAATCCGTTTGAACAGGTAAACTGCGCCAGAACCGTATAGGGTTTTGTAGGTTAAAACCAGCACTTTGAATTGTGCCCAGAAGCTAATTGGCAGCCAGTGGAGCTGGCGCAGCAAGGGAGTTCTATGCTCCCTGTTCCCCGCTCCTGTTAGTAACCTGGCTGCCGAACGTTGGACTAATTGCAGCTTCCGAGCAGTCTTCAGAGGCAACCCCACGTAGAGAGCGTTGCAGTAGTCTATTCAGGATGTAACCAGAACGTGGACCACCGTGGCCAAGTCAGACTTCCCAAGGTACGGGCACAGCTGGTGCACAAGCTTTAACTGTGCAAAAGCTCTCCTGGCCACCGCCGAGACCTGGGGCTCCAGGCTCAGCGATGAGTCCAGGATCACTCCCAGACTGCAAAGGCTTCTGAAACATAGCCCTACAGCCAGGGGCGGTCTAAGGCAATTCTAAATAGTAAGCAAACATTATTTTGGCGCCCCCATTATTATTTCCCCTCAGGAAGCGCGAAGAGGAGCCTTTGAAGGCCCCTCCTCTCGCTCTCCTGGGCTCCTGCTGCCAGCCCCTTCCACGGGGAATTGCAGAGGGGGGGAGCGCTCTCCTTTGCCCTCTGCAACTCCCCGTGGGAGGGGCCAGCAGCGGGAACCAGGAAGAGTGAAGAGGAGCCTTCGAAGGCTCCTCCTCGCTCTGCAATGCCCCGCAGAACCGGCAGCGCGCGGGAACGGCGGTGCCCGGCGGGGAAATTCACCCACGATGCCCCCTTCCAAGATGGCGCCCTACGCAGCCGCGTAGGTCGCTTACATGGTAGGACCGCCCCTGCATACAGCCCAGAAAACTCACAACAATCCAATTGCTCCACATTTTCTGTTTGCATTTTTTCTGGGATTTTAAAATCTTTCCTTCAGCATTTATTTGGATCACTTGTTATTTAGAGATACTTGTATCACTGTTTTACTAAACGACGCAATGAGATCTGTCTTTATGAACAGATATAATGGGTAAAAAGATGCCTTTTTGCAATAAAAAAAATAATAAAAGTGCAGTGAGAACCTACATGCGCAGTAATGAGAATCCACAGCCATTAGACCACAAGCTGACGATTTATAGGCTGTTTCAGAATCAATGTATTAATCTGACATACAACTTGAGAGTATGTGCAGCAGTATACTTTTAAAGCTCTGTGTTTATAGCTTTAGGATTTATGCAAAACAAGGAAAGAAAGGGGGTCTTTGAGATCTTCATAATGCATAATTTGAAAATGATGAGAATTCTTTCCCCCTCCCCTAGGACTCAGCTCACTTTCAGAGCCAATCTGAGGCTCAGAAAAATGACCCCAGGCTTAGGCAAATCCAATTTTCCTTGTGGAAAGTGGTGTTAACCTTCTACCACTAGCCCTCAGGATGCTTTAAACAAACAATCTTTTTAAATGATTGGTCAGAATGTTTTTTCAGAGGTTAGTTTTGAACAGCTTCCTTGGCAAAACTGCTGGTCAATGCTAAAGCTCATCTCAGCAGGGATACTAAGCAAGAAGCATCCTAGCACAGAATTAGTGTTTGCCCTTTCAACAGGTTTTCCAAAAAAGCAGGATTTAAGCCAAAGACTTTCTCTAGCCGGGACATTAACTGGAGCCAGAAAAGAATTTGAGGGAAGCTAACGTTGCACCCTAGCCCTGAGGCACTTTTTACATAGCACCACACCAAAGGCAAGTAGTCCAAATAATATAGAGTTTATCGAATAAAGAATATGAAAGGGGGGAAAGGGTTATATCCAAAAGTAGCTAACAGAATTGCAATACACAAAATGCTTCACAGTTCAATAAAATATTTCAAGAAAGCCAAGGAAACATCACAGGAACTAGAAATTAGGCATGGTTTAGAATCCTAAAATGGTGAATCGTAAATCAAAGGGGGGATTTTTTTTGATTAGTAAAAGAAAGACTTAACAAAAATTTCCCAAAAATTTCGGAAATGTAACTTAAGTACTAACGAAATCCGTTAGTAATTCGTATGCCAGAGCATGTGCATTCCAGATGGTTTTGGCCTACAACTCCCAGAAATCCTAACAGCTGGTAAATTGGCTGGGATTTCTGGGAGTTGTAGGCCAAAACTTGAATCAATCACACTGAATTCTAGATGGGACTCTCCAAATAGGAAGGAGGGAGGGAGGGGGTATTCTATTCTTGGAAGCAGCAAAAGAAAAGGAGGAGGAGCCCCCCCCTCGCTCCTCGCTGCCTCTCTCTCACCCCGATCCCGAGGGAGCGAGGGCCCAAGTTTGCCCAGACTGGTCATATACCTACATTCTATGCACATGCAATAATACAGCAGTAATAGCAATGGGAATAAGAAGAGGTAAAATTCAAACCAAAGTGTTCTGAGTGGTCCCTGCTTCATGTGGTGCAAACGGGCTCTTCTTTGTAAGCCCGGGAAATTAGCCCGGGAAAAGACAGCGTTTTCTGCTTGGGTGCACACACATACATATTCTTTGGGGGGGGGGGGGGGGGGTTGCGGCAGAATCTTCTCTATGAGGCCGGGATTCTGCAACAAAACCCCCCTCCCAAGAATATGTATGTGTGTGCACCCAGGGTGGATTTTCCCCGGGCTAATTTCCGTTTGCACCGATTGCACCGCATGAGCCCCTTTGCATGAGGCAGGGACCACTCAGAATACTTCGGTTTGAATTTTACCTCTTGTTATTGTTATTACTGCTGTATTATTGCATGTGCATGGAATTAGGTATGACCAGTTGGATTACTTATAATATTAGGCAGTGGCACTTATAGTAGCATTCATTCTATTATACATTAGGTTGGTTTCTCACCCCAATACTCTTTGATGCCTTAGATCCTGGCAGGACAGGAGAGGCAGGGGAAGCCTGGAAAAAATGTAAACAGAGAGGATTACTCAGAAGTAAATCTGCAAGGAGGGCCCTTCATCCAAAGTGCCCTCCTTTGCAGATTTACTGAGTAATCCTCTCTGTTTACATTTTTCCAGGCTTCCTTCCAGCCGAGGAAGGAGCGAGTTTAGGGCTTGCCTTGCCATAATATTGGCAAGGGAGGCGGGAGGGTGGTGAGAGAGAAGGAGGGTGCCCCCTTATGCCCCCCCACGACCTAATAACGACACTTAAGAAAATCCTGGCCCCGAGGTTCTAAAAAGAAAGTCCACTTCCTGGTTGGCGTTCCAGGTGTGGAAACGCTCGAAAGTAGCATTTCTTACGAATTTCTTACGAAACGAATCATTTTCATAACTTTTTTCTCATGCCTACTAGAAATCCATAAAACATAGAAATAATCCAAGGTAATTCCAGGGACATGAATACAGGAACCCCTTCCAAAAATCTTCCAAGGAACTTGGACAAAGGCAAGAACAAGAAACAAGAATCTTGGCAATACAATAACTCATGGACTTTGAGAACTTGGTAGCATGGACAGGATACTGTTTCCCCTTTAGCAAAGTTCTCTCCTCTGAAAGCTTGGAACAGAACTCCAAATTTAAGCCCATTCAGGCTCCCATGAAGTCATGTATGAGGCACCTGGGTTTTAATGCCTTATCTTGAAGGTGCTGGGAAACCTGGGTCTGTCTGTTTCATGCCTTGCTTTCTGAGATTTAATCTACACTCCCTAGTGACCTCTTCACCTTCCCCATCTTCTCAAGACTTTTTCTCCAGGGATACTACAGTTTCACTTTCCTCAGTATGCAAAACATCAGCCTGATCAGACTGACGTGTCTGTAAATCTTCCTGGATGCTCACAGCAATTCCCTGAACACATTCAGACACTTCATTTTGAAACCCCTCATCCTCAGAATCATCTGGCTCTTGCCAGGCTACAACGGTTTAGTTCTGATTTGAGCAGATAGGAGCTAACTAGTTAATAGGGCTGGTTATCTCTGGTTTAAATTACTTTGAAATCCGTTATTTTTCGTATTTAAAATTATTTCTATCATATATCAACCCTCAGGGTCCAACTCGGAAGAGAAATTTCAAAACCGAATCCGGGGTCGCCATTTTTTCTAAAGGTCACGTTATTAGGTCGTATTTGGCCTACAACTCCCAGAAATCCCAGACAGTTTACCAGCTGTTAGGATTTCTGGGAGTTGAAGGCCAAAACATCCCTCTCCTTCCTTCGCGCTTTCCCCCCATGATCCAGGGGAGGAGGGGGCAGGTTCGTCTGCCCTCCTCCCTTCCCTGGATCATGGGAAAACCCCGCTTTCCCCCCATGATCTAGGGGAGGGGGGGCAGGTTCCTCTGCCCTCCTTCCTTCCCTGGATCATGGGAAAACTCCACTTTCCCTCCATGATCTAGGGGAGGAGGGGGCAGGTTCCTCTGCCCCCTTCCTCCCCTGGATCATGGGAAAAACTTGCATTTTTCTCATCCAGGGGAGGTGGGGGGAGCACTCCCTTCTTCCCTCCTTGCCCCTCCCAGCTGACAGGCATCCCGCGATGCCTGTCAGCTGGGAGGGGCAAGGAGGGAAGAAGAGAGAGCAAGCCCTCCATTCTAGCCTCCTGGCTGGCATAATGAATAAAAATGAAAATTCGTTATTAATAACGTTTCAATCACAGAAATTATTTAATTTTTTTGTATTAATTTCTATAATGAACCAAAAAATGAATCCCCCCCCCAAACTGAATTTAGAATCAAATTTTTCATGGATCAACCACCCCTACTAGTTAAATAAACAATTCAGTTATCAGTTAAGCTTGAAAGTTAGAGGGAAATTTATCTTTTAACTAAAGGGACTGACTTACATTGTAATGTCAACATTAACTTGATTTCAATATTATGTTATTAATCATGCTGTTAATGAATAAATAGGGGACAGGGCAAAGGATCCACATTTTATTTGTTTGGCTAATTTCAAGATTAAACTATTTTAAAACCAATAAATTGTAGGGGCAGATGGAAGGGAGATGCTGGGCTTTTTGTGTTTTGTACCAGACAATTTATAGAGACAGTTCCAGAAAAATGCATTCTAAAACTTATTATCCTGCTGGGATACATTTGGAAATCAGTGATGAAATAATAAAATCAATAATAATCATAGATTGCATTATTGAGCTTCATTCTGGGAAATGCTGGCATTGAACTAAAACTGAAATGGAATTTTTTTAAACATCAAATGTAAATTTAAGTTTTCCTATATAATGTAAATACAGCAGATTTTTAATGGTGATTAACAATTAACAAAATGCATTATCTGTTCTCTACCAAGTTTCCTTTCTCTGCTTTGATGCATATATTTTCCCAAGCTCATTGCTGGCCCAGACCCAGCAAATTTCCACAGCATTTTTGAAGAGAGAGAGAAAAGTTAATTAAAAAGAAATGTCAGAAGAGGTGACAACTCCTTGGTCACATTTTGTTTAATCCTAAGTGTAATTTAGAATGCCATAGAAGTAAATCAGGTCACAAACTGAATCATAAATCTGTACATAGGGTTTATTGAACTTTTGTTATGTATCATGTGTGCTTGTGACCAGTGGGAAGCAGCTTGAGATGGAAAGGTAGATAGTCTTTGAAAATTGTATGTTTTGAAGGGGTTAAGCAGAACTATGTTGCTTTCTGTACGTCTACAGTAAGGTTGGTAATTGATGTTGGGAATCTACTCCCCCCACCAGCATCAAAATCAAATTACTCCCCCATGGGTATCGTGGCTTCCATGATTGGGATTCCCCAGTATCCACGGACCACTTTTGTGTGTGTATCTTGTAACATTTTATGTTTTATAAACTTTTGGACACTGGAAACAAGATTCTGGTAACCTTTCTTCAACACCCCTTGACCCCGGGAATTCCCTCCATGTTTTCCTGGTCATCGCATCAGCAATTGACACAATCACCCTTCATCTCTGGAATCAATCCACCCCATAAAGATAAACTGTACCTGGGACAACTGGATCTGTACACTGGGCTGCCTGCCCTTTGTGCAGCCGCGTGGACACAAAAGGAACACTAATCATTCAGCACTCCTCCAGTATTCCAGGAGGTCCTGCCCTGTTTCTCCACAATACCATTTCCCCTTTTCCAGGAACTTCATGATCCAGTCAGCATGGACAATATACCAATGATAAACACAATGGGCACTAGCACTAGATGTGTTAGACTCATTCACTGAAGACTTATGACACAATTATACTGACAATTAACCTCATGGAACTTAATGACCTCTCTTTGTTTGCCCCAAGTTTGGGACATCCATTCAGAAAACTATGTGTTCTTTTGTCACACTGCTCATCCTGCCCCCTGTCAGTCATTGAGAGCAGAAATCTGCATTGGAATCAGGGAATGCTCTCTGATTGGCTGGCAGGCACCGCATCCCACCTTGGAAAGGGAATCCTCCGAGCTGCTGTGACATCAGAGACAGGCTCCGCCAATCAGCATGAAGCTGGCCTCAGCTGTGTGTGAGTGGGGAAAAGAAAAGATCTTTCTTGATTTCACGAAACTAAACTGGGTTTGGTTGGCTGGGTTTTACTCCCATCAGAGTTATAGAATGGAGGCTATAGTTTGCCAATCATCCAAGTTGCTTCTGTAGAATTATGTGAAATGTAGTTCAAGGTGGAGCCTTTGAAATTCTTAGCCAGAGAGATCCTTGGCTTCCCATGATTCTGCAAGAGCAGATCAGACAATTGGCTTCCAGTCCATAACGCTGGTGGGAAAACATTGCCAGATTCTAGGTATGGCACTTAATCATCTGGTCAAGAATCCAAGAATTCATTAAAAAGAGGGAGATGGGGAGAATGGGGCAGGGAGAAAATAATCAGAATGGAACAAAATATGTCATAAAACTATTTTGTGCAATTTAATGCCTCTGAATTTGAATGTCTTTAAACAATGATTGACATTTACCTATAATTGACATTTACAATAAAGTAGTAATTCACATAAAGAAGTAATTCACACTAGAAATTAATTATTATCTTTCAAAAATATTCCACTTTCATGGGTTAATTTCATAACTCCGCAGGGAATAATAATAATAAACTTTATTTATAAGTCGCTTCCCTCTCCCCAAAGGAGACTGGGAGCGGCTTACATGGGGCCATGCCCAAACCACAAATCACAAAATATCAGAGATCAGAACAATAAACACAATAAAAATAATAAACACGATGAAATGAATACGTCTAACAAAAACACAATAAAAATGCGTCAAAACAGAGGGAAAAGGAAGACAAGAGGGCAGGCCACATGTACATATAAAATGTTAAAAACTGAGATAAATGGAGTAGGGCCAAAACGTGAGGAGTCGGAAAAGGGAAGGAAATCCAAAAAGATGGGCGTTGAAGGATCTAGTCTCCAAAGGCTAGGCGGAAAAACTAGGGAAGTCAACCATTTGGAAGAAAGTCTAGCTTGAGTGTATTTGGAAGTTCTCCTTGCAATGGTGTTGTTGAAATAAAGGAAGGAGGATGCAACAAAGCTAGATAAAGCTGAAAGAAATATATTTCAGGTTTTATGGAGTCTCTTGCTTTTCAATAATTGCTTGATTTAAGATGGAAAGGGAGACAAGGAAGGATAAGAAGTACAGTAGCAGGGTGCAAGTAGTAACAGAAGAAGACAAAATATTGGTCAACGTACAGGCAGAAGCAACCTACCTGTTCCCGGGGGTACGCAAAAAATTTTTTTGCGCCCCCATTGCTCCCAAGAGGAGCCCAGTGCGCATGCGCCAATCTGTGCGCACAGCGCACTGACTCAGAGCGCCTCCTTTGGAGCTTTGGAGCCCAGTGCGCATGCACGCACTGACTCCAAAAAGTGAGATCGCTCTGGAGCCAGCATGTGGAGCGCATGGCCAGAGGAGCCATGGCCGGCGGGGCGGCGGGCTAACAAAGGCCCGGCTGGTGCGGTGGCACGGCGCGGGCCGCAGGGCCGGCTGCGGAGGCCTGGCCGGCGCAACGGCGGGCGGGGCAGTGTGGCATGGCGCGTTCAGTGGGCAGGGCCAGCGCGTGGCGACGCCCCTCCCAGGTGACGTCACCCTACGCGCCTGTGTAGTCCGCCTAATGAACAAACCGGCCCTGCGTACAGGACAGGAAGGAATAGTGACACACAGTCCTAGTCAAATTAGTCCTGAGGCAGGGGGCTCATCTACGCTGACCACTTACGTTGGTGTGTAAGTGGATCAGTCTCATGGTGGCTAAATGCCATGGCAGTTAAGGTGGTGCCAAACTGCATCAATTTTGAAGTATAGATGCACATTCTGTTATCCTTTCCCATTGCTTTGCAGGCAGAAGAGAAGAGGTAAACACACTTTCCCGCTCCCTTCTGTCACTCTTTAAAGATGAAGAAACTCGGGACAGTTAGGAAATATGGTTGTGGGGGAAATATCTTTCCCTAAAGCCACAAACACATTGTCTCTTAAAAGACTGATATGCACAATGCAGGTCCCAGAAAGAAGAATAATTCTTTTCCTCCTATTCCCCACAGTCAGAGCTCAGCGATTGCTTCAGCTGACTCAGTAAGTGGAGCTTAAAGGGAAGCAGGGGCAGAGGATGTGGGGATAAATTGAGAATATTGCAGGGCTTTTTTCCCCTCTAGTTTAGAATTCAGTCTGAATCAGAAGAGGATCTATCACTTAAAATACTCATACCTACAGATGTGGAGTCCAGCAAGCAAGCAAACAAAAAACTCTAAACAATTCAGAAACCACCCCCCTACATTTTCTCCATTTTTCCCATGACATGTTTTTCTGGCAATGCTATATAATAAATCAGGTTATAAACAACACATGGATTTAAAGTCTTCATGGGTTCAAAATTTTCAGAAATGTTGAATCTCTACAGTTTTCTCAATTAGTTTTACTGAAGTCACTTCCATGTACATTATGATTATGATAAATATGTATAACTAGCTGACTCGGCCACGTGTTGCTGTGGCGTAGTCTGGTGGACAGGAAAGGCAGGAAAGAGGCAAAGAAGGAAGGAAAAGGAAGAAAATGCAATAGTATTCCTTTCCTTCCGTCCTTCCTTCCATCCATCCATACTACCTTCCCTCCTTGTATCCTTCCATTCCTTCCTCTTCCCCTCCCTCCTTTACTGCTATCCTTCCCTTTGTCTTCCCTCCTCTCCTTCCTTCCCTCTAGCCTTCCCTTTTCCTCCCTTTCTTCCTTCCATCCATCCATCCTTCCTTCCCTCCTTGTGTTCTTCCCTTCCTTTCTCCTCCCCTCCCTTCCTTCTATCCTTGCTTTTTCCTTCTTCTCTTCCCCCTTTTTTCCATCTATCAATCTGACCTTTCTTCTTCCTTCCTTCTATCCTTCCATTCCTGTCTCCTCCTCTCCCTCCCTGCTATCCTTCCTTTTTCCTTTCTCCTCCCCTCCTACCTTCCCTCTATCCTTCCTTTCTCCTCCCCTCCATCCTTCTATCCATCCATCCATCCATCCACCCTACCTTCCCTCCTTCTTTCCTTCCCTTGTTTTCTCTGCCTATCCCTCCCTCCCTTCGTGCTATCCTTTCATTTCCCGTCCTTCTTGCTGTTTGCGCGCACGGTGTGTTGTTTGTGTGGGGGTGAGGAGGCGGCCAGAAGCATTGTGCTTTTGTGTGCGTGATCTGTTGGGAGGGGTGAGGGGGTTTGCCATGAGGGTAGCTCCTTCCTCCATGCGATCCCTTGGGAGGGATGAGAAGAGGATGTTTGGCGCGAGGCTAGCCCCTTCTTGGGGCTGGCCTTGGCGCATGCCGCTTATTGGAGCCCTGAGGGAGGTTTTTTCTTTTAGGAGGGGGGAGTTTAGAAGTTGAATCACATGTCTGGGCCATGGCAGGATTTTTTTCCTGGCGCAGGGGTTTCTGGGACTTGTAGTCCCAAAGGTTTTTTTTAGGGTTTTTGGCTGCTGGCTAGTTTTTTATAGCTTTTTTAGTTGCAAACATACCTTGTAGGGTTGTGAGTGTATGTGGCCTAGTTTTGTGTGTCTGCGTTATGTAGTTTTGTTGCCTATAAGCTTATAACCATGGATGTTAGATTTATATATATATAGTTTTCAGTAACCCACGGTTGGCTTCAGCATATATTTAGCAGCAAACTATAGTTTAAGTTTCTGCATGATGTCAGAAATGTTGTTAGCAGAAGAAAAAGTGACGGGGATGTTGTAGATGAGTCTTCGAGTACTGCTGAAAGCATGGAGGTTGAGGCTAGAAGGGCAAAACGAACTATTCGGGAGCAGGAGTCTAATGGGGAACAGTAAAGGAAATGGTTCCGGCAGATACTTAGTGATCCTACTGATGTGGATTCCTTTGAGGGTTTTTCTGGGGATGATGGGTCTGGCGATGAAGAGTCAATTATGGGAAGTGAGGATGAGAGTTCAGGGAATGTATCTAGTGATATGGATTGGATCAGAGTATGTGATGTTTGTGCTGAACCAACTAGTAGTGATACATTTGTGTGTTTTGCTGGGGATGGGACTTGGAGTACGGATGATCAGTCTACATCATGGGGAGATCTAAGTCCTGGCAGAAGGAGGTCTGCATGGGTGGGTGGAGAGAGAAGAGACACAGTTCTACACGTGAAGCTGTAAGTGCAGCTGAAAAGGCTAATGACGGGGTATTGGCTTATTCCAGCTCTGACGAGGATTTGTGAATAAAGGAGGGGTTTGGATTTCGGGTTCCTTGCAGTTGGCAAGGTGTTTTTGGGTGCCTTGTCCTGCCATTTGTGTTGTGTTTCCTGGTTCCGGTATTCCTGTGGACGGCCTTTTGGATGTAAGTTGGATCCTGTGCTGCCTCCATGGAATTTGGTATAGTATGGGATGTGTTCTGCATCATGTTTCCCTTTTTGGCTACACTTTGTATTGCTTCCTGTGTGCTAGTTGCTGCTGGCTGCTTCGTGTTGATTCAGATTGCTGTATTGCTGTTGGTGTCTTCCCCCTCATTTGACTTGGATTGCTGTATTGTTGCTGCTTTTCTCTCTCTGACGCCACCGCAGTTTGGCTTGTGTTTGCTGCTTCTCCTTTCCTGACCATTGCCCCGAGTGACCATTTCTTGTTTCCAAACACGAAGAAATGGCTCAGCGGAAAGAGATTTGACTCCAACAATGAAATCATCTCACAAACAAATACCTATTTTGATGACCTCGACAAATCTTATTATTTGGAAGGAACAAAAAAAATTGGAGAAATGTTGGACAAAGTGTATAGAGCTCAAAGGAGACTACATTGAAAAATTAAAAAAAGATTTTTTATGCAAAAACCTGTGTTTCATTCAAAAAGTTACAGACTTATTGACCCGCCCTCGTATCTCTGTACTTCTTAGGAAGCTGTTTCTTGATTTAAGCTGTCAATATGCTGGCTGATATCCGAATAGAGGATGGGCCGGGGATGTCTTGGTCCTTTCATTGCTGGCTGCTACTTCCCTATGGGAATCAGGATATCAGGACAACAGAACCTGCTACGAATGTAATTGGTATGGCAGTCAGCACACACACACACACACACACACACACACACACACACACACACACATATTGCTAACCAAACTGGAAATAGTTGGGCAATTACTTTTTTTTTTATTTAAAAAATTAGAACATTCTAATATAATAAACTAGGTTTAACTATGCAGGTTTTTGCTGAGATTCAAACAGATGTTCTTTTAAAAGGAGAACAAGGAGCAAACTGGAGCAATTTACTCAACAATATTATAAAATCTCCAAAATATAATGGGGAGATTTTCAAAGTGAAGAAGGAAAGAGAAGTATATGTTATAATGAGGATGGTTATGACTGATTCAATGATCCCTAGAAACAAAGGAAGATGCAAAACTTCCAGTTGGCGCTAGCAAACCAGTCCATTTGATGATTGCTTGATATATTTCAGATTAAGTAAATATCTTTAGCATATGTTATTTTGGTATATCCTTTAAAATAATTCTTTCACAAGTGACTTTGGCAGTCTACGAAGAATAATTATTTACAATCACATTCTGAGGCTTTCTCTCTCTCCATAAACTTGTTAGTTTTACCTTTTCTCACCCTTGTAGAATTTAGTTACAGAGAACGACAAAGCTGAGGTCTATAATGACAGCACACAACTTGAGGAAAATGACAGAGAAAAGTCATCCAGTTCCTCAAACTGTTTTCCTTTGATATCCAAATAAAGTTGAGACCTTCTTATGCCTTAAGTACTATACTCTAGTTAAACTAAGTAGGTAAAGTAGGTAGAACACATTTTCCTCTGTCAATTAGGACTCACTTCTTCCCTTCTTCTTAGCAGATATTGCTCCCATTCCTGCAACCCATGTATACTGTAATTTTAGAACTGTACATTCTTTGTTGACAGTAGCTATATTTTAGCAACATTATATGGAGTGAAACAAGGCTGTGTTCTTGCACCAATCCTATTTACAATCTTCTTCAGCATGATGTTCCAAAGGGCTACGGCATCGAAGAAGAAGAAGGGATATATATACGCTATCGTACTGATGGTAGCTTGTAGGCATGAGAAAAAAGTTATGAAAATTAAAAGATTCGTAAGAAATTCGTAAGAAATGCTACTTTTGAGTATTTCCGCATCTGGAATGCCAACCAGGAAGTGGACTTTCTTTATAGAACTTCGGGGGCCAGGATTTTCTTAAGTATCGTTATTAGGTCATAAGGGGGGGGGCACCCTCCTTCTCTCTCACCACCCTCCCGCCTCCCTTGCCAATAAGTATTATGGCAAGGCAAGCCCTAAACTCGCTCCTTCTTTAGGCTGGAAGCCTGGAAAAATGTAAACAGAGAGGTTTACTCAGAAGTAAATCTGCAAAGGAAGTAAACAGAGGTTTACTCATGAGTAAATCCGCAAGGAGGGCACTTTGGCTGAAGTGCCCTCCTTTGTGGATTTACTTGAGTAAACCTCTCTGTTTACATTTTTCCAGGCTTCCCTGCCCCTCCTGCCTGCCAGGATCTAAAGCATCAAAGAGTATTGGGGTAGTATACCTACATTCCATGCACATGCAATAATACAGCAGTAATAACAATGGGTATAAGAAGAGTAAAATTCAAACCGAAGTATTCTGACTGGTCCCTCCTCAAGCGGTGCAAACTGCAAACAGGAGGCAGCCTCTCCCGGGAAAAGCCAAAACGCCGGGCACAGCGTTTGCTTGCTGCAGAATCCCGGGCTCATAGAGAAGAGCCCGTTTGCACCGCTTGAGGAGGGACCAGTCAGAATACATCGTTTGAATTTTACCTCTTTCTTATACCCATTGTTATTACTGCTGTATTATTGCATGTGCATGGAATGTAGGTATATGACCAGTTGGATTACTTATAATATTTAGGCACTTACTCTATAAGTTAGCATTCATTCTATTATACATTAGGTTGGTTTCTCAAAGGATCTAAAGCGTGCCAAGCCTTGATGCGCTTTAGATCCTGGCAGGGCAGGAGGAGTGGACCTCCCTGCCCCTTCTGCCTGCCAGGATTTAAAGCCTTGAAGAGGCTTCATGACGGGCCAACTTCAGCCCTCCAGGTGTTTTGGACTTCATCTCCCACCATTCCTCACAGCCTCAGGCCTCTTCCTTTTCCCCTCAGCCTGGGCAAACTTGGGCCTCGCTCCTCAGGATCGGGGTGAGAGAGAGGCAGCGAGGAGCGGGGGCCTCCTCCTCCTTTTTTTTTGCTGCTTCAGAATAGAATACCCCCCCTCCCTCCTTCCCTCCCTCCTTCCTATTTGGAGGTCCCATCTAAATTCAGTGTGATTTATTCAAGTTTTGGCCTACAACTCCCAGAAATCCCAGCCAATTTACCAGCTGTTAGGATTTCTGGGAGTTGTAAACAAAACCATCTGAATCTTGCATGCTACTACTAACAAATTTCGTTAGTAATTACATTACATTTTTGAAATTTTTGGAAATTTTTTTGTAAGTCTTTCTATTACTAATCAAAAATCCCCCAATTAGATTTTCAATTTCCTACTTTTTGGGTTCTAAACCATGCCTAGTAGCTTGTTCAACTTAAGCCGTCTGAGGGCTCGCATTAAGACTCTAAACTATCTAGTCCGTGAGCTGCTTTTTGCTGCTGCTGCTGCCCTTGTCGCCCATTCAGAAGCAGCTCTGCAGCGCCTAACATCCTGCTTTGCAACAGCTGCAGAGCTGTTTGGGCTGGAAGACAGCCTGAAGAAAACAGAAGTTCTCTACCAGCCCACACCACAGGAAGAACACCATCAACCCCATGTCAGCATAGGCAAATCTGTGCTTAAGTTCATCCAGCAGTTCACCTACCTGGGAAGCATCATCTCTTCAGATGCCAAGATTGATAAAGGGATAGATCACAGATTAGAAAAGGCATATAGTGCATTTGGAAGGCTTCACAAGAGAGTCTGGAGTAACATCCACCTGAGGCAAAGTACCAAAATCAGTGTGTACAGAGCTATTGTACTGTCTATTCTCCTCTATGGGTCTGAAATATGGGGCGCCTATCGCCAACACCTACAACTCCTCAAACGCTTTCATCAGTGCTGTATTCACACAATCCAAAATGTACACTGGACTGACTATGTGACGAATGTTGCTGTCCTTGAGCAAGCAGGGATCACCAGCATTGAGGCCATGTTATTGAAAACACAGCTGTGCTGGGCAGGGCACGTCTTTAGGATGGAGATATAAGGACTCCCTGAAACGACATCTCAGGCTCGGGCAGATTGATCACCAACAATGGTCCACCCTGGCCTCACATCGGGAGGCATGGAGACACACTATCCACAATGCTGTGGCCTCTTTCGAGAAGACATGCCAAACGGGTCTCGAAGAGAAATGACAATGCAGAAAGAACCGTAACTTGGAAACAACATCACCCAAGGAGACTTTCTGCTGTGCTTTCTGCAACCGGACTTGCCTATCTCAGATTGGCCTTTTTAGTCATCAATGCACTTGTAAAAAGCGTGGGATGAGTCCTTCCTAAGAATCTTTGTTCGCAAAGTAATGACAGAGAGAGATAACATAACAGCAGTTGTGCAAGAAAAAGTTATTTGCATAGTCCTTGTAAAGCTGCCCATGACATTTCTCTCTCTTCTGAACAATGTTATTATTGGTACCATTTAGCATAAAAATACAGAGGATAAAAGCAGTGTTTCCATAGATTTTATGGATTGTGTAGTAGAAAGGATTTGGGCAGGTGGCGATTGTCAGAGTGCGTTGTGAGAAAATGTGCTGCTTCTCAAATCCTTTCTTTTGCACATCAATTAATTGTTTAGGAAGTTTGGGTTACTGGTCACTTTACTTTGCCAGTTTGGGATGCATGTGTCCCCTCACCTTTGGGTATGCAGAAACTTTGAGTAGTCTGGAGAAAGGAGTGAATAGGAAGCTGCAAATGACAGCTTGTCCATGCATTTGTCTGTAATTAAAAGATGTGTACAGATATTTCCTGTGACACCTCCCAGGGGCACAGCAACAGACTTGGTGCTGCTGAAACCAGGAGATGCTAATGAGGACTTCTGCATATTAAATACCTTGTTTACACTGAAACAACAGACGGTGCTGTTCCAAAGGGAAGGGCTGTTGCAATATTCATATTACCATTCCTTTTGCACACCTTATAGCTTCCTTTACCGGCACTCACAAACAGGCACCACTTGTTGCCCAGCTCTCAGGGTGGAAGAAAGGGTGCTTCCAGCTGCAGCCAGGATAACAGAAGCAGATGCTGAAGAGCACTGTTCTGAGATGCTGCTTGCAAGACTTCCCAGCACTACCTAGCAGACAAACGATGACTCATTCACAGTACTGTAAACTGTGCAGCTTTCGACTTGTGTAGCTGTAAAGTGCACAAATGCATTGCTCTGAAAATTAAGATGGTTTTCTAAATTAGCCTATGCAATAGATCAGGGCTGTCCAACTTCTACCGGCCCAGGGGCCTGAATTCCAGTCACTGATGACCTGGGGGGCCGTAGGGTCTGCCCCCCCTCTCCCCTTATTTTAATTTAATATTAAATATATTTAATTCCATCCTCCCCTCTCCCCTTATTTTTATTTAATATTAAATATATTTAATTCCATCCTCCCCTCCCCCTTATTTTTATTTAATATTAAATATATTTAATTCCATCCTCCCCTCTCCCCTTATTTTAATTTAATATTAAATATATTTATTCCATCCTCCCCTCTCCCCTTATTTTAATTTAATATTAAAAATATTTAATTCCATCCTCCCTCTCCCTTATTTTAATATTAAATATATTTAATTCCATCCTAATGTATCCCATCTCCCCTTATTTCATCTTTAAATATATTTAATTTTATATTTAATACATGAGGGGAGATGGGGGGAGGGAATGAGGAGCCCCCTGAGGAGCCCCCTGCTTCGGCCTACCTTTTCCAAACGCACAGGATCCAGGAGTACCCGGACGACGAGAGAGGCGACGACCGACTGAGTCGAAGAAGGTCCTAATCGCGTCTGTGGGCCTCAGCGATCCAGTAGTAGAGTAGCCGAAGAGTATCGCGAGAATACGCAATCCACACGGGATTTCGCTGTCAACGCCGGCGTGATCTCGCGTTGACAGCGAAATCCGGTGTGGATTGCGTATTCTCACGATACTTGCTCCAAACCCGGAAGTAGGTATTTTTTTAATTTTTATTATTTATTTTATTTTTCAATTTTTATTTTTTATTAAAAAGCTTAGGGGGGCTGTAGGGAAGGGGCCGGGGGCCGTATACGGCCCCAGGGCCGCCAGTTGGACAGCCCTGCAATAGATAAAGAAGGGATGTGTGCATGTGTTGCCTTGAATGTCTACAGGTATTGCTCTGAAATGTGTGTATGCATTGCTCTGAAAAATAAGATTGTTCTTTACATCAGTCTACTCAACAGGAACGCTATTGAGAATAGGAAGTTCAAACCATTTAAATTGCAAAAATGTCTGAAGTTGCATATTTTTACACAACATCTTTGGAGAGCTATGTCTCTCCTGCGGTGGATAGCTAAGAAGAAAAGTAGTGACACTGAACTGGGTTAGGTAGATGTTGATCCTATCATCTAATCATACAGAGAATGGAACAAGGGCTATGGTTAAGTACCTAGTGAGAAGTAAAACACAGCTAAAGAAAACTGTAAGTAAAAGAGTTACAAAACAAAACATAAGCGTAGGTAGTAGGTAGGGTTGGGCTTTCGGATGAAGAAATTAAATTAGTTCGTATTAGATCTGTTCAAAATGCTAATTTTGAGCTTTTCCGCACCTCTCCCGCGAACCCGGAAGTAGACTTTGATTTATGCTCCTTGAGGCCGGCAATTTGCGTAATTATTAATTCTTAATTATTGTACTACTCACACTACTCACACATCTTCTCCCTGTCTTCTCCCCCTCGGTTCCTTCCCGCCTTCATTCATTTTCTTGCCCTGTTTCTTTTTCCCGCATTTTTATGGGAACTGGAAGTGATGCTGCCACTAGGCATTCTGGGAAGTGTAGTCCTCCACGCATCTCCTCCCTCTCCCCCCCCTCTCCTTCTCTCTGTCATCGCTGCCGATGTTGCCTGGCTCGAGGGAAGAGAGGCAGAGGCAGCCAAGGCATGGAGGGGCTGGGAAGGGCAGGCCCCGCCCCCAAGGAGACCTAAACTTCCTGGTGGATGGAGCTGTGCTGAGGCGAGCACGGGAGAATTGCAAGAAGAGAGAGAAAGATAGAGGAGGGGAGAATTGAAGGAAGAGGAGGGGGAGAGAAAGAGAGAAGAAGATGGAGAAGAAAGGAGGAAGAAAGGAAAGGAGGGAGAGAGGAGGAGGGAAGGCAGAGAGAAAGAAGGGAGGAGGGAGGGAGGGAGAGGAGGAGGAGGAGGAGAGAGAGATGCCCACGAGGTGAGGGAGAAGAAAATAAATGTGTATGGGGCGAGGAAGAAGGAGGGAAAGGTTTGCAGGAAGCAAGAGCAGAGGAAAGAAGAGTAAAGCACAGCTGGATTGCTGTGTGGGAGGGTCCAGCGGAGAAGGAAAGCCTCCACTTCTGCAAACGCCCCTGAGTCCTGAGAGATGGCCGTGGCATGAAGGAAAATCCCAGCAGCTCCCAATTTCAAAGGTCTGTCCCCCCCCCCCCCGAGTCCCCCAGTATTCTCTATTGCTCATGACAGTTCTCTGTGCCAACTTTGGCTCAATTCCATTGTTGGTGGAGTTCAAAATGCTCTTTGATTGTAGGTGAACTATAAACCCCAGCAGCTACAACTCCCAAATGACAAAATCAACCCCCCACAACTCCAACAGTGTTCAACTTTGGGTATATTAAGTATTTGTGCCAAATTTGGTCCAGATCCAGGATTGTTTGGGTTCAGAGTGCTTTCCAAATGTAGGTGAACTATATCTCCCCTACATCACTGTCAATTCCTCCCAAAGCCCCCCAGTATTTTCAGTGGTCATGCGTGTTCTGTGTGCCAATTTTGGTTCAATTCAATCACTGGTGGAGTTCACAATGCTCTTTGATTGTAAGTGAACTATAAATCCCAGCTACTACAACTCCCAAATGTCAAGGTCTATTTTCCCTAAACTCCATCTGTGTTGTTCACATTTGGGCATATTGGGTATTCATGCAAACTTTGGTCCTCTCCTGATCCAGCATTGTTTGAGTCCAGACTGCTCTCTGGATGTAGGTGAACTACAACTCCAACACTCAAGGTCAATGCCCACCAAACCCTTCCAGTATTGCCACAAATACACGTATTAAAATGTATTTCCATAAAAGTTACATATTAAAATGTATTTCTATTTCTATTATTATTATTATTTGAAACACAACAAGATGCATTTCTATATGCTATAAATCTTTAGCTCCAGTAAATTGCATTCCAAGGTGAAGGGAAACGTTGCCCCTTGATTTCCCTGTGCTTAAAACAGTGTCAGTCCTGTTTCCCTGCTTTGGACAATTTAGAACCAATTACAAAATTTTGTAAGTAATAACATATCAATTAAGAATTTTTTGAATTTTTTTTGTAATTCATTCCGTTAAGCATTAAAAAAATCCCCCCCCCCCCATTTGTTTTTAGAACCACAATTGTAGTAGGCTTGTTTGATCAAAAAAATTCTTCAAAACCCATTTCGGATGTAAGGGGCGCTGGCGATTCGATTTTGAAATTATTTCTGAAATTTTCTGGAAAAAAGGTCAAAATTTCAGAAATTTCAGAAATTTTGAAATAGCTTCGTTAATGGCAGACACGCATGCGCAGTAAGAAAGGAACAGCACCGGCACTGGGGAAAATTCAAGGGATTTTCCCTCCCTCATTTTTAGACCAATCATGATGAAACTTGCTACAGTGGTAGAACACATGGATCACTGCTAGCTTACCAAATTTCACTTATCCATGAAGTTTTGTCAAATTTTCAAAGTTTTTATAAAAAGTTTTTATATACTGACCCAACTTAAATACAAGTTCTGCCTTTTACTACAGAGCTAGTGTGGCTCAGGGAGAGTGCGCTGGCCTCATAAGCATTAAGCAGAAGTTCCATGGGTTCGATCCCCTGCCAAGGAATTTTTGTAAGTATTTTTTAAATAATAAAGGAAATATGTTCCTGGTTTGATTTTTGAAAGTGTTTTTTCCTGTTTCTTTGTGTGGTCTTTACTTTGAAAGTAGTTGCTCTACTCCAGAAACTTTGTGTGGCACAAACGGTGTTAATTTCGGAGAACTGGCTTCCCACTGAAGTATAAGTTCTGACTTGGTTTTACTACAGGGCTAGTGTGGTTCAGGGAGAGCACGCCGGCCTCATAAGCAGTTAAGCAGAAGTACCCTGGGTTCGATCCCCTGCCAGGGGAAAATGGCAAAAAGAAAAAAATTGTGGCAAATAATGGCAAACAGCAAAAGGCAGGGCAGGGGGATCCAAGACACACATTTGGCTGAAAAGGAAGGTGTGAAGAGTCATGGAGGCTCCCCTTTTGTGGTGGACATGTTCTATCTTTATTGCAGGGAAAGGGTTTATTGCAGGGAAAGGCTTTGCTGCCTTCTTTTTAGACACCTTTGTAGATTCAGTTTATTTTATATTTATATTTAGTTTAACAGCAGGGCCTTTTGCAATCTCTACCACTGAGGGTGTGGCCTTCAAGAATAGCTGTGCTTAGCCACACCCACCTCATCCTTCTTTGCATCACGACTTGCCAGAGAAGAGAAATCGCAAATGTTTAACTACTGTTAAACTACAGTGGGGCTGTCCAACAGGCGGCCCCAGGGCCGTACACGGCCCCCCAGCCCCTTCCCTCCGGCCCCCTCAGCATTTTAATAAAAAATAAAAATAGAAAAATAAATAATAATAATAATAATAAAAATTACCCACTTCCGGGTTTCGGAGCAAGTATCGCGAGACTACGCGAGCCACATGGGATTTCGCTCTCAACGCGAGATCACGCTTGCATTGAGAGCGAAATCCCGTGTGGCTCGCATAGTCTCGTGATACTCCTCCTGTTGCCGAAATCTCGGCTACTGAATCCCTGCGGCCCACACAGACCTTCTTCGGCGCCTGGCTCGGTCAGTCGTGGCCTGTCTCGTGGATCGGCTTCTCCTGGATCCTGCACGTTTGGGAAGGTAGGCTGAATCAGGGGACTCCCCTTATGTTAATATTAAATATATGGAATTGTTTATTTATGCCCCCATTTTGTTCCATTCTCTCCCTCTCCCCTTATGTTAATATTAAATATATGGAATTGTTTATTTATGCCCCCATTGTGTTCCATTATCTCCCTCTCCCCTTATGTTAATATTAAATATATGGAATTGTTTATTTATGCCCCCATTGTGTTCCATTCTCTCCCTCTCCCTTATGTTAATATTAAATATATGGAATTGTTTATTTATGCCCCCATTGTGTTCCATTCTCTCCCTCTCCCCTTATGTTAATATTAAATATATGGAATTGTTTATTTATGCCCCCATTGTGTTCCATTCTCTCCCTCTCCCCTTATGTTAATATTAAATATATGGAATTGTTTATTTATGCCCCCATTGTGTTCCATTCTTTCCCTCTCCCCTTATGTTAAGGGGAGGGGGCAGAGCCGGGGGTGGCGTGTGGGCGTGGGCGGGGGCGGGGCGGAGCCGGGGGCGGACACAGACCCTTCGGCCCCCCAGGTCATCAGTGACCGGAATTCCGGCCACAGGTTCGGTAGAAGTTGGACAGCCCTGAACTACAGGACCTTTTGCAATCTCTACAGCTGCTTGCCTCCAGCCAATGAGGGGAAACCACCTCAGGAGGGGCAGGAATCTAAGGCTGATTCCTTTCTGATCCACTTCCTCGATCACAACAAACAGTGGCTTCGAACTGGCAAATTTACTTCCGGGTTGCTTAAATCGCTTCTATACCGCTTCAAACGTGGATTTAATCCAAATTCATTCCGATTTCCATGCATTCCGACTAATAGGTAGTCTCATGCACTGGTTACTAGGCATGCTAAAATTGAAACGGAAATCTAATTGATTCGTTAGAAATTCGTAATTAATGGGACTTTTGTTGTTTTACGGCTCGCTGTCGTGAACCAGGAAGTAGACTTCCTTTTACGGTCCTTCAGGTCAACAATATGCGTTAAGTTCGTTAGAAGTTCTAAAGTATTAATTAATTAATTATTGTAGTACTCACTTCTCCCTGTCTTGTCTTCTCCCGCTCATTTCCTTCCCGCCTTCATTAAGCTTCTTCTTTTTCCCGCATTTCTATGGGGAACTGGAAGTGACTCTACTGCTAGGCAATGCATTCTGGGAACTGTAGTCCTCCAGGCTTCCCCCCCCCCTTCTCCTTCTCTTCCCTGTTGCTCTGCCTTCATGCATCGAGGCTAGAGAGAGGCGAGAGGGGGGTGCAATGGAAATAAAACGTGAACAAAGGAAGGAAGGAGACAAAGGAAGAAGTAGAGAAGGGGGGAGGGAAGGAAGGAAAGAGAAAAGAAGGGATGGGGAACCAAAGAGCAAAGGAAGGAATGAAAGAGGAGGGTAGAGAAGGTCACAATTGTACTGAGAGCTAGTAGCTAGCTCTTATATTTATGTTATACACCTACAGTTTAAGGGGAATGTTCCCCCATTGATTTTTGACTGTTTTTGACTTTAGAACCAATTTAGAATTTCGTTAGTAATTAAGTTACATTTTAGAACTTTTTGCAAATTTTTTTGTAAGTATTTGATATACTAATAAAAAAAAAATCCCCCCCCCCATTTGATTTTAGAATTGCGATTTTAGGATTCTAAACCAAGCCTACTGGTTACTATAGCAAGATGTGTGTGTCACTGTCAGGTGCGAGGTAGCATCTGCCAAAGGCATTGGGCAGCAGCTTTAGTGTTCACTATCATTTCATTTCCATGCTGGATAGTCTTTTGTCAAGCATCTCCCATTTTGTATAGATGTCTATTCTGAATTAGCAAGTAAAGACAAGAACGAGTTAATGGCTGGTTTCTTGAAAAATGAGTGGAAAATCCTGTGCATGACTCAGGAAGAATCAGCTGGACAATCACTCAATATCCTCTGCAAAGTAATAATAATTAAAAAATTATTTATTTGTACACCACCACCATCTCCCTGAAGGGACTCAGGGCAGCTAACAAAGTACTCCAAAGTGCCGCACATACAATTAAAACAATCACAAAGACATAAAAGAGACAAAAACATAAACAAACATCCATAAAATATCACGTCATAAAATTAAAATTCCAAATTCATAAAACGCAGTCGTAACTGCGGATAAAATGGATTGGATTTGATAATGAACCCAGTTATGAAGTGTTGCCAGCAAGTCCTCAGATGAACCCTTAAAATCTACTCAAGATCAAAGGCTTGTTTTAAAAAGCTATGTCCAGGGCCCATGCCACACGCCATACCTAGGGTTGCGACATAAAGCATAATAAACATACAAGAAGTAATGCACATGCAAAACAAAACGTTGCTACATAAAATGGTGTTACTACAAAGAACCATTGATATACATGAATGAACATGAATGCGCATGCAAAACAAAGAGTTGCTACATAAACATGGAGCTGCTACATGGAACCTGTTAACGGAAAACTTCAACACATGGTGAGCCATGCATGCAGTGATATTCAATAACCCAACTAGCCCTAAAAACCTGTAGGGTGGGTGGGAGGCAATCGCCGCTCAGGCCCCCACGTGTCTGCCAAGCAGCCCAGGCAGTCTTAAATAGGCTGCCTGGGCAGAAGGAGGGGCTCTCTAGCCAGGGACAAAGGGCAGCCCAGGGCCAGCCTGTTATTGGCCAGCCCGCATGGGTGGCGGGAACCTTCCCGCCACCCAGGGGGCTTCTGGGAGGAAGAAGTCCCCCACACCCCCTCCCTTTTCCCTGGCAAGATGGCAAGGAGGACAATTCCCCACCGCAACGCACTTGGCCAGTAAGTCGGCCCCAGCCATTTCTTGTACTGAAACAGTCCATGCATTTTCCCTCCAGGTCTTTTTCTGCACTAACTTTTTTTTCCTATAGTTCACGCAGCATCTATCTGTCTTTTGCCCCTGGGAATTGCTAAAGTTAATGAGTGCAAAGTTTGGGTGAAATGCCAGATTTAGGACAAATGAGGCCCTGTGCTAGTTAAGTTATGGGGGCCCTTGCTTGGACCCTGATAGGCTGACACTGTTTGCTTTGGAGCACACTTCCATAGACTATCAACTCTATCACCAGGGACCTCTTCATATGGGACATTTTGGCCTCATTTTGCAGCATTGTTTCACAGCTCGGAAAGGGCCTGCCATGCACCATAACACAATGCATGGCAGACCCCACCCACATTCCTCTCAAAGTGGAGGGGAGTGCTTCCTCCATCACTACGGGGAGGAAAGTATGTTTTGGGTAGCTTCGATGGAGCTACTCGCACTTTTCTCCCCTTTCCCTTTATGATGGGGGATGTTGCTGCCCTTTCTCCCATCTGATGGAGACAGGATGCCAACGCATCCTGTCCCGTCCCCACTGTATGATGGGGAAGGAGGGAGGGCATGCAGGGTGCTACCACCTGCTCCACAAGTCTCTTTTGATGGAAACTGCCTGTGAAATTGTATGGCCCAAAAGGGCCAATACGAATAATAAATAATAATAAACTTTATTTATACCCCGCCACCATCTCCCCAATGGGGACTCCGGGCGGCTTACATGAGGCCAAGCCCAGCACAGCATACATAAAATAATACAAAACAAAACACAAAACAGCAACATAATGAAGTAAATAAATCATAAAATTCACTCAACAATATAAAATAATACAACAAAATAAAATCATTCAGACAGGTCCCATGTCTGGAATTGCTCCATAACAGAACACTTTCAAATTTAGATTTGCAGCACATAAGCAACATCTATTGTAAAAACATTTTTTGGAAGGAAGATGGACTCTCCTGCCCAACAAGGTCCTCTGCTTAAGGACACCTAAGCACAATGGAAAATTCGGCACTGTTTGAGTGACAGGTGAGTGGCATCGAACCAGTTTTGCTGCCACTCATCCATTCAGCTGTCATGCAGCTGCTGGATCGGTTTGGGAGTTGCTAGTAAAGCTGCCATGCAGCTCCCTAGCCATCTTAGGGGTTAGCAATGTAGATACCCCTTGTGCAGGGGCGGTCTAAGGTAATTTTATATGGTAAGCGAACATTATTTTGGCACCCCCCAAAACATTATTCCCCCCCATGTAAAACAAATATACAATTATAATATCACAATATCATTAGTATTATATTGTATCAATGTATATACAATATATTATAGTACATACTCATACTATATTATATCATAATTATATTATACTACATTACAATATAATTATATTATAATATATTGACATTATAATATAATATAACATTCTATTATATTATTATTACAAAATAATAAATAAAATTATTTATTTAAATAAAATTATTCTCTACTAAATATTTTCATTACTCCTATAAAACTCAAATAACCCAAAATAAAGTAAAATAAAATCTATATATATAAAAAGAGAGAGTCCGTTTTTGACGCTTATGCACGGACACACCATAACACCCAGACCCTCAAAACCCACCACACACATTTCAACAGACCAACACCTACAATCGTGGCACAAAAAAACCCCAAAGCATAACTCCTAAGACCCCTAAAACCGGCCCCCAAAAAACCCCATACAAACCTATGGAGGGATCCGGAACACCAAAAAACTACAAACAAAATGGCGCAAAAACCACTTCCTGTCCCACAAATAACACTCCCCCGGAAGTTGTCCCTCAAAAAAAAAAACACGGCAGGAAACACATACCTAAAACACTAACAGAAAGTTCGTAGCCTTCTCCCGCTCCTCCGCTGCTTCTCTTCCGCTCCCAGCAGAGGAGGGGAAGGGAGAGGAACCGTGCGGGCCACGTTCACAGGAGGAACTGAGGGACGTGCGCCCGACCACAGCAACGTTCTCCAACGCAGCCCTCCTCCCTCAGAAGGTCACTCTTCGCTCTCCCTTCTCCCTTTTCTTCTGGAAGCGGAAGACAGATCGCGCGGGGGCCCCTTTCGTCCTCCTCTTCAGGGAGCAGCACGGAGGCGGCGGAGGAGAGCGAAAAGGGGCCGGAAGAATGGCCATGGCGCTGCCGCCATCGCTCCCCCTTTGCCACTACCCTGCCACAGGGTGGGCCGAAGAGCGACCTTCGCAGGGAAGAGGGCTGCGGTGGAGAACGGTGCTCTGGTCGGGACCACGTCCTCCACCTCCTCCTGCGCAAGGGGCCCGCACGGTCTCTCTCCCTTCCCCTCCTCTTCTGGGAACGGCAGAGAGGCACTGGAGGAGAGCGAGAAGGCGGCCATCAGGAACCAGAACACACGGACAACAAAGACACAGGCAAGCTGACAAAAAACAAAACAAAAAAACCCCACTACTGCACAAAAAAACACAAACCTACACAAATAAACAAATACATAGACACCAACAGTATATATACACACACATACAAATATATATACACACAAAACCACAAACACATATATACACAAACCCATACATTCACCCCCACACACACAAACACCCCCAAATATATCAGACACTGACTCAACAACAATTAAACACACATACAGCCATACATACACACAACCAAACACATATATACACACACACAACACACACTCACATCATAAGATACCCTTACATACTTTTCAACATCTCCTACATAGGGCACAGCAACGCGTGCCGCGTTAAGCTAGTATTATATATTACTATTTGTGTGCGCACAGGAGCTACTGGGCATGCGTGGAGGTTTTTGCGCATGCGCAGTTGCTCCTGCGTTCAACTTCAGCTCCCGAGCAACTGCACCTGCACAAAAACTTCCACGCATGTTCAGAAGCGGCGTCGGAGTGCACAAAGCCAGGGCCCAAAAGCAGGCAGCTATGGCGCTGCCTGAGGAACATCGGCAGGGCTAGGACGCTGTCTGGCGCTGGCGCCTGCCGGGCAGGGGAATTCGCCCCTTCCCAGATGGTGCCCCATGCGGCCACTTCCTTGGCCCACCTGTAGGACCGCCCCTGCCCTTGTGCCAATCTGTAGTAGCTAACTCCAGATCAACATCAGGATATCTTCCCCATCAGGATGCACTCTAGTTTGCTGCTGAGAATATTGGCTGCAGTTCTTTCCTTTGCTGTTTTCTCTTGTATTGACACACTTACTTACCACCTAGTTATTCATATATTTGTCAATACTGTCCTTCTTTCTTATCTCAAATCTCTCTCTCAATTTTACAACTGCCTGCCTCAGAGCCTACTCAAAGTACCTTGTGACAGTTTCTTTAGGCTGTGCTCTGTGCAGCCTATGGGAAGGAGTAAATGTTAGTGCTTTGGTTAAGTATGCATAGGTTCATTCAAATACACATACAAATACACTGTGCTCTGTTCTGTGGATTCTTCTTCCTGGGTACAAATTAGGAAAGAACACAGATATAGACATTTTCACAGACCTCTAAATATGTATGTAGACAGTGCGAAAACATGTACTATATACTGTACAAATTCCCCATAGCATCATCAGGGGGTTTATATACTAGTGGTGATTGACTGTTCAGGTTTGGATTAATCAAACAAATAAAGGGAGTAGGATTACTTTAGATTCCATGGAGAGCCTCTATGTGCCGTCGCACCCTGTCTGTAAACATCCAGGAAAGGGCAAGGACGTGGTCTCTACACCGGCCGGGGGAGTGCTTCTTGCCTTCTTATTTATAGGGGTTTGGGGCTCCCAAGCTCAAACAGGCTTTATTGTACAAAAAAGGAGTTATCTTACTGAGACACTAAACTTGGTTCCACAAAAGGATAAAAGAAAAAAATACTTTACAGTCTTAGTTGCTTGGGTCCTGGAAGCTTCCGCTGGATGGCTCACCAAGTCCTTTCTGTCTTTGTGGCCTTGAGGTAAGGACACTCGAGACCCTAGCCAGCTGGTCTATATTGAAGGTATGGGACCTTCCACTGGGTGCCAGCCGACTTGCTTGAAGGCACCGGGGTTTCCTCAGAGCTACCCAACCGTTCAATATGTTGGGCCTTCTGCATGAGAACTTGAAAACACCATCACACGCCAATGTGGATACAGCTTTAAGAAGGGCCGAAACATTCTGTATCAACGAATTAAAAACAGAGTATCCAGCGGGCCTTAATGAAAAACTCTGAATTAGCGATCTGCTTACATAATTACCATAATTAACACACCGGTTCTGTGACACTGCATTTTAGCCCCCTGACTACTACAGCCCTTGCATTTGCCATGGATTTCCCACACGAAGAATACTTACCTTGTTGAATTGGTACGTCTTATTAATTAAATATGTAAGACGCACCTTTTTAGTTTCCCTATTTTCCTCCTCTGCTTTATAGGCTCATGGGGAAGGAAAAAGGACGGACCAGCAACGGACCAGAGAGAGGAGAGAGCGGCGACAGAGGCGGCGGGCTCCAGACACTTTTGGTGAGTATATTGCCCCCCTCTGCTCCAGCGCCCCCCCCTCCCTGCCTGCATCTTTGCTCCATAAGACGCGGCTGATTTTCTTCCTAATTTGGGAGGAAAAAAACTGCGTCTTATGGTGTGAAAAATACGGTATGTATTGTTGCTTTATAGGCTCATGATAGTGCTTTATATGTATTATATATACTCTGTATAAAATATACTTCGCCCGCAGCCGTCAGTAAAGAGCCTAGGGGTCCGGCTGGACTCCCAGCTGTCTATGGAGGCGCAGATTGCCTGCACCTGCAAGACAGCGTTTTATCACCTGCGACAGGCAAAACGTCTGGCTCCTTACCTCTCCCGCTGCGACCTGGCCATGGTGATCCAAGCCACGGTCATCTTGAGGCTCGACTACTGTAATGCGCTGTACATTGACCTACCGTTGTCGGCGATCCGGAAACTCAAGCTGGTGCAGAACGCAGCAGCACGTTTGCTCTCAGGAGCCTCAAGATCTGCTCACGTGACTCCACTCTTGCGCGAGCTGCACTGGCTCCCAATTGAATTCCGGGTCACCTTCAAGGTGTTAGTTCTAACTTTCAAGGCCTTATATGGTTTGGGGCCAGTGTACCTGAGGGAGCGGCTTACCCCTTATGTGCCCAGGAGATCGCTGCGCTCAGAGGGGCTCAACTTACTGGAGGTGCCTGGCATTAAGGTTTACAGACTCGCTAGTACGCGGCAGAGGGCGTTCGCCGTGGCCGCGCCAACCTTGTGGAACACCCTCCCTGAGAAAATACGAGTCATCCGGGACCTGATGCCGTTCCGCAAAGCCGTTAAGACCTGGCTATTCAGACAGGCATTTGGCCCATAACCAGTGCCCGTTATCATCAGCACTCTGTTGTGCCGCTGCCATCGCATTTCTGCGGTCTTATTGCAGTTTTGCTAGGAATAGGGTTTTAATTGGGGGTTTTAAATTTGGTTTTATTGTGTTTATGTGTTTTATCTGCTATTTTAATTCTGTAAACCGCTCTGGGCTCCAGAGAGAGCGGTATATCAAGTTGAACTAATAAATAAAAAATATATATAACAGATTCGAATTTACCTGTGCGGAATCTACTTAGACAACTATGTATAGATGAAACTCCATGACCCCTATATCCATTGAAGTTTATATTGGATGGCCTTGAGAAAGACTGTACCAGGTCGAAACGAGAGAAGGACCTTTATACAACAGCATTCCTCATCGGCCTTACTTCGATACTGTTTGCCATTGTGGTTTATAATGTTACTTCTACGGAGTGTAATTAAATCTATCCAGACATTTGTCTAGGAACATATGAAAGAACTAGTCTGTGGAACACAACGACTTTATTGGATTACAAAAAGAGTACCACATCTTGACTGTTTGAAATATATTTGTGTTTGAACTTTGATGTTTATATATGTAGTACTCTAGACGAACTTTACATTGGATTACAATACAATTTACTTTCTATGGACTACTACGGACTAATGGTGTTCTTTACAGTCTACTCCTTGGGGATTTTCTCTGACTGTATATGTGGACTTCTATAAGAACCACACAAATTATTGGTGAGACACAAGTTATGTTGGTCTTTTAACCTGCTTAGTTTGTGTACCTTCTGCATGAGACCCAAGGAAAGTCTTTGTCTTGTGTTAGAAGATGGCTTGACCAAGGGCTGGCCTGGCAAACCTTTGCTCCCGTCCTCTTCTGGAGAGATCCGGGAAAAGTCTGAAAGAAAATGGATGGATTCCCAAGTCCCTGAGGAAAGGGGCGGGACAAACTTAATTGGGCTCTGTTAAACAATGATTGACGGGTGTAAGAACCAATCAATGCAACCAATACCTTTGCAAGCAGAGCAGAACTAAACAGGATTGCAGAAACACAATACAATACCAAAAAGGACTTTAAGAACAATGTAAACCTTTGCAACTTGAAGTTTTACATAGAAGTGGCGCCTGCTGCGCTGTCACATGGCAGAGGCTTACCTTTTCATAATGTTGCTCCCTATATGAAGAAACCAAGTCCAGAGGCAGTCAGGAATATCTATCTCCCTCTACAAACACATTCAGTTAATCCTTTCCCATATGTTAGAATGAGGTTTTAGTCTGCATCTTATATTATCCTTATGTCAGTACACATATGGTAGAAACTCCCAAGAGACATGTGCCCCTTCTACACTGTCATATAATCCAGATTATCAGAGTAAATAATCCACATTATTATGCTGGGTTATATGAGTATACACAGTATAGAAGGAGCCACATTCACCCACACCGAGGCATTAAATACATCAAAGGTATAGGTCAGGGCTGTCCAACTGGCGGCCCGGGGCCCGTATACGGCCCCCCAGCCCCTTCCCTATGGCCCCCTAAGCTTTTTAATAAAAAATAAAAAAAAAAATAAATTAAATTAAAATATTTTTAAAAATTACCCACTTCTGGGTTTCAGAGCAAGTATCGTGAGACTACGGAAGCCACATGGGATTTCGCTCTCAACGCGAAATCTCGCCTGCATTGAGAGCGAAATCCCGTGTGGCTTCCGTAGTCTCGCGATACTCCTGTTGCCGAAATCTCAGCTACTTAATCCCTGCGGCCCACGTAGACGTGATTTGTACCTTCCCGGCTGCTGCCTCGCTCGGTCGTCGCCTCTGCTCGTGGTCCGGCTACTCCTGGATCCCGCGCGTTTGGGAAGGTAGGCTAACCTTTATGTTATTATTATGTAATTGTGTATTTGAATGCCCCCCTGCATTTAATGTTAGTAAAATATTATATTTAATTGTATGCATGCCCCTTTTGAATGCCCCCTGCATTTAATGTTAGTAAAATATTATATTTAATTGTATGCATGCCCCTTTTGAATGCCCCCCTGCATTTAATGTTAGTAAAATATTATATTTAATTGTATGGATGGCCCTTTTGAATGCCCCCCTGCATTTAATGTTAGTAAAATATTATATTTAATTGTATGCATACGCCTTTTGAATGCCCCCTGCATTTAATGTTAGTAAAATATTATATTTAATTGTATGGATGGCCCTTTTGAATGCCCCCTGCATTTAATGTTAGTAAAATATTATATTTATTTTATAATTAATAATGCAACTAGAAATTGTAAGTAAATTGGAGCCGGGGGAGGGGCGGGGCGGAGCCGGGGGCGGAGCCAGGGTGGGGACAGACCCTACGGCCCCCCAGGTCATCAGTGACTGGAATTCAGGCCCCTGGGCCGGTAGAAGTTGAACAGCCCTGGTATAGGTACTTCTGCCCTTTGAATAAACTACTGTGTTTTAATAGTCAAGAAGAACAAGGATCCAGAGAGGAAATGGGGCTCCATGCAGTTTGTTCACAACCTTAGGAAACAGAAGTCAAAAATCAATAGCCACCTGATCAGACAGGATCCTGGCCACATTCAGTAGGAGATATGTCTTCTCCCCTGAAGAAAGTAGTAAGGAATTAAACCCTTGTGCCAGCAGGACTGAAGATGGACAGGTTGGAGGTTCGAATCCAGGGAGAGTGTGTATGAGCTCCCTCTGTCAGTTCCAGCTCCCCATGCGGGGACATGAAAGAAGCCTCCCACAAGAATGGTAAAACTTCAAAACATCTGGGCACCCCCTGGGCAACATCCTTGCAGACGGCCAATTCTCTCACACCAGAAGGAACTTGCAGTTTCTCAAGTTGCTCCTGACGCGAGTAATAATAGTCAAAGAAGTTTCTGTTCTCCTGTGTCATCCTCAGCTGTCAAATCTCTCCAGCTCCCTTAAATTCAGCCTCTCAAGTCCCTCTCGAAACACGTATGTTATAATGCTATTTTTCTTTCTTTCTTTGCATAATTATTCAAAACATACATTTCTCTATGAAGCTTTCACTCGCTGCAACTAAGCCTAAGGAGGTACAAGTGCACTGAATGCATAGTGTTCTTTTCTCCTGGCCACTGCCATCGTCTTCTCCCTCTGTTGTCGTCTCTGTGCCAGATTTTAAGTTGTAAGCTCCTCAAGGCATGCTATGTAAATTGCAGTATAAATAATGCATAATCTAAATGTAGATTAAAAGCAAAGCTTCTTAATTATAATAATGACAAAAACTGCAGATCTATATAAGCAGCAAAATTCCTAGCACTGACAACTCAATTGTAGCTCTGTTTAATAGTAGGCTCCAGTGAAGTCAATGGGTTTCATTTCCAAGTTAATGTACATCTATATATATAAAGGAAGAGTCGTCATGGAAAGACCGTCCCAAACAGAGAAACCTTACAACACAGAGACACCAAACTTGCCAACAGAAATAGGCCTCAAGCAAGGTATGTTTGTAGCAAAGAAACTTTCCCACCCAAAACCTAAAAGACCCCCAAAACAAGTAAAAACTACATTTCCCAGCATCCTCCAGGGCTGCCAAACTTTCCCAGCCTCTACATTCTGACAACATGATTGGCTGCCAATAAGGCGGTTGCATAACTCCTGTACTGGCCAGCCAACATGAACATTCCGACCCATAATAAACTGTCAGAGGAGGATAAGGCAAAGGGTTGAGGCACAAACACAAACACCCAAATCACTTGCCACAGAAAATTTACACCCTACAAATCACAGACCACGCCCAAAATTGACAGTAAGGCTTCATTAACTTAATTTCCCTGACTAGGCCTCACTTAATGGAATGATGTTTACACTCTGAATTGACAGCAAGGCTTCATTAACTTGATTCTCCCGACTATGCCTCAGCTCATTGCACATTGTGTATGGCCTGAATTGACAGTAAGGCTTCATTAACTTGCTGTTCCTGACTACGCCTCAGCTCATGGGACACTGTGTATGGTCTGAATTTACAGTAACCAACCTTCGTACAGAGAGCCCCTATGACCCACGCTACATTCTACTACAGTTTGGAGGAGGGTGGACCATGGATTATGGGACTTGAAGTACCTCCATGGATGATGGGATTTGTACTACTTCACAACCCATCATTCCCCACAGACCTCTGTGGCCCAGAACCAAGACCGATAAAGACCAAACTTGGCACACAATGCCCCCCATGACCCACACTCCATTCGACACAGCCACAACGACACAGACATGGCCCCAACAACACCATAACTAACAACAATTCCAACCCTTACATACTCAGACTTTCTCGCATCTCCTAAATAGGGCACAGCAACGCGTGCCGGGTACAGCTAGTAAGACAATAAAACAGTATTTCTCAACCTGGGGGTCGTGACCCCTGAGGTGTCACGAAGGGGTGTCAGAGGGTTGCCAAAGACCATCAGAAAACAAAGTATTTTCTGTTGGTCATAGGGGACCTATGTGGGAAGTTTGACCAAATTCTATCATTGGTGGGGTTTAGAATACTCTTTGATTGTATGCAAACTATAAATCCCAGAAATTACAACTTCCAAATGTCAGGGTCTATTTTCCCCAAACTCCACTAGTGTTCATATTTGGGCATATTGAGCATTCATACCAAATTTGGTCAGGATCTATCATTGTTTGAGTCCACTGTGCTCTCTGGCTGTAGGTGAACTATAACTCCAAAATTCAAGGTCAATGCCCACCAAACCCTTTCAATATTTTCTGTTGGTCGCGAGAGTTCTGTGTGCCAGAATTGGTTCGATTCCATCATTGGTGGAGTTCGGAATGCTCTTTAATTGTCCGTGAACTATAAATCTCAGCAACTACAACTTCCAAATGACACCCCACCCTACCAGTATTCAGATTGGGGTGATATGTTTTTATCTGTGATTTTATTATTGTATTATGTGTAATAGCCTCTTAACGGGGCTTATTGTAAGCCGTCCTGAGTCCCCCCTAGGGGGATTATTTTATTATTTATTTATTTAAAACTTTTGTACCCCGACCTTCTCAGCTCGATCGAGGGACTCAGACCGGCATAACAGCAAAAATTCAATGCTATACAATTTAAAAACAACTACAACAACATATTAAAATACATAAAAACCCAGCATAAAACCACATCGCCATTAAAACAATTCCACTCAATCTGTAAACGTAGTCATACATTCAGACAATAGCCAATCTCAGGGAATGCTTGGTTCCACATCCAGGTCTTCACCAGCCTCCTAAAGGACAACAGAGAGGGGGCAGATGTAGCATCACTTGGTAGAGAGTTCCACAGCTGAGGGGCGACCACAGAGAAGGCCCTGTCTCTCAACCCCACCAGCCGCGCTTGAAAAGCCGGTGGGACCAAGAGCAGGGCCTCTCTGGAGGATCTTAATGGTCTTGATGGTTTGTAGGGGAGAATCCATTCGGACAGGTAAACTGGGCCAGAACCGTATAGGGTTTTGTAGGTTAAAACCAGCACTTTGAATTGTGCCCGGAAGCTAATTGGGAGCCAGTGGAGCTGGCGCAGCAAGGGAGTTGTATGCTCCCTGTGCCCTGCTCCTGTTAGTATCCTGGCTGCCGAACGTTGGACTAATTGCAGCTTCCGAGCAGTCTTCAGAGGCAACCCCATGTAGAGAGCGTTGCAGTAGTCTATTCGGGATGTAAAGCAGAGCGTGGTCCACCGTGGCCAAGTCAGACTTCCCAAGGTACGGGCAAAGCTGGCGCACAAGCTTTAACTGTGCAAAAGCTCTCCCGGCCACCGCTGAGACCTGGAACTCCAGGGTCGAGAAGTTGACGGGGTATAAATGCGGTAAATAAATAAATAAATAAATACTGGGAATTTCTGCCAAATTTGGTCCAGTGAATGAAAATACACCCTACATGTCAGTTCTTTACATTACAATTCATAACAGTCGCAAAATTACAGTTATTTATTTATTTATTTATTATTTCAAACTTCTATACCGCCACTCCCCGAGGGCTCGGAGCGGATTACATAGTTTGACATATAATAAATCACATTAAAGTATAGACCATAAATACAAAAAAGAAGGGGTAAGGGATATCTACCATTAAAGACAGAGAGGAGACAGAGAACAAATGGCTTGTGGCCCACGAAGGCTAGTATGCTGCCAAGAGGTCGAACTAAAGGTGGTATTTGCTCGACAGTCAAAAAGAGGGAGTTATGAAATAGCAACAAAAATAATTTTATGGTTGGGGGTCACCACAACATGAGGAAGTGTACTAAGGGGTCACAGCATTAGTAAGGTTGAGAACCACTGTGATAAAACCTTATAATGTTTAAAGGTCTTCAGCTGGCAGCAATGGACCAGCTGAAGACCTTCTTGGATGATGCAACCTGGTGAGACCCCTTCCAGTCCGGCTTCCGTTCGGGCCATGGGACAGAGACCGTCCTGGTCTCCATCACAGACCTATCCGTTGCCATTTGGACTGAGGCGGATCAGCGCTGCTTGTGTTATTGGACCTCACGGCAGTGTTTGATACTGTCGATTACCAACTTTTGACACACCGCCTGGCGGTGGCGGGGGTGAGGGGGACAGCCTTAAACTGGTTGTCCTCCATCCTCCAAAACCGCCTACAGCGAGTGAAGTGGGGAGGGGTAGTCTCCGAGTGCTCCCCCTTACATTGTGGAGTCCCTCAGGGGGCCATTCTCTCCCCGCTGTTATTTAACATCTATATGCGACCACTCGCCCAACTGGTGCAGAGTTTTGGGCTGGAGTGCCATCAGTACACTGATGACACCCAGCTCATTCTGAGGATGGACGCCGGGGTGGAATCTGTACCCGATAATTTCCATCTCTGCCTAGAAGCCGTAACTGGATGGCTGCGAGCCAGTAAGTTGATGGTGAACCTGGCGAAGACGGAGATCTTGTGGCTGGGCCGCCCGGGGGGGAGGGGTAGAGACCCAGTTGCCGACGTTTGAGGGCGTGGCACTCCGCCCGCAGCCATCAGTAAAGAGCTTAGGGGTCCAGCTGAACTCCCAGCTGTCTATGGAGGCGCAGATTGCCTGCGCCTGCAAGACAGCATTTTACCACCTGTGACAGGCAAAACGTCTGGCTCCTTACCTCTCCCGCTGCGACCTGACCACAGTGATCCAAGCCACGGTCATCTCGAGGCTCGACTACTGTCATGCACTGTACATTGGCCTACCTTTGTCGGCGATCCGGAAACAAGCTGGTGCAGAACGCAGCAGCGCGCCTGCTCTTAGGAGCCGCAAGAGCCGCTCACGTAACTCCACTCTTGCGCGATCTGCACTGGCTCCCAATTGAATTCCACGTCTCCTTCAAGGTGTTAGTTCTAACTTTCAAGGCCTTATATGGTTTGGGGCCAGTGTACCTGAGGGAGCGGCTTACCCCTTACGTGCCCACGAGATCACTGCGCTCAGAGGGGCTCAACTTATTGGAGGTACCTAGTATCAAGATCTACAGGTTATCTAGCAGAGGCCGTTTACTGTGGCTGCGCCGACTCTGTGGAACTCCTTGCCTGAGGAGATTCGAGCCACTCGGGACCTGATGCCATTCCACAGAGCCGTTAAGACCTGGCTATTCAGGCAGGCATTCGGCCTTGGCCGGTGCCCGCCATAATCTGCACTCTGCTGCGTCGCGTCACTGTCATGCCATCATGCTGCATATGGTTGTTTTACTAGGAATGGGGTTACTTGGGGGTTTTATTGGTTTTATGATGTTTTATATGTTTTATCTGATATAAGTCGCTGGCCCGCGACTTTGGTCTGGAGTGTTATCAATACGCTGATGACACCCAGCTTCTGCTGAGAATGGACGGCAGGCCGGACACCGTACCCGATTGTTTCCATCAGTGCCTAGAGGCCGTGACTGGTTGGCTGCGGGCCAGCCGGCTGAAGGTGAACCCGTCGAAGACGGAGATCTTGTGGCCCGGTCGACCTGGACGGGATGAGTGCCGGTTGCCTACCCTGGATGGCGAACGGCTTAATCCATCGCCTGTTGTTAAAAGCCTGGGTGTCCAACTGGACCCCCTGCTGACCATGGAGGCTCAGGTCTCCGCGGCCAGCAGGGCGTCGTTTTTTCACCTACAACAGGCTAGGCGACTGCCACCCTACCTCTCCAGGGGCGACCTGGCCACGGTGATCCAAGCGACGGTCATCTCGAGATTAGACTACTGTAACGCCCTCTACGTTGGCCTTCCCTTGGCGACAATTCGGAAACTCAAGCTGGTGCAGAATGCCGCTGCTCGCTTGCTAGCGGGAACGCCGGCAAGGGAGCACATTACGCCCATCCTCAGGCAGCTGCACTGGCTACCAATTGAGTACCGAATTGCTTTCAAGGTGTTGGTACTAACCTTCAAGGCTCTACACGGCCTAGGGCCTGCGTACCTGAGGGACCGCCTTGCCTCATACATTCCCCCGAGATCACTACGTTCAGAGGAGTCGAATTTGCTCCTGATTCCATCGGTCCGCGCCTGCCACTTGTCTGCAACCAGGCAAAGGGCTTTCTCTGTGGCGGCTCCGGTACTCTGGAACTCTCTCCTGGATGATGCCCGAGCCGCTACGGAGCTCATCCCGTTTCGCAGGGCCTGCAAGACCGCCTTGTTTAGACTGGCTTTTGGTTAGACGAACAATCGAACATACTCATTGTATAAGCAGTACCCTGGTTCAGGGAATTTGATTGATTGATTGATTGATTTTATTATTTATGAGTCGCCCTCCACGTCAGTGCTCCGGGCGACTTACACACAAAAACACATAAAAGAATTCAATAGTTAAAAGCTAAAAGAATAAAAAGATTAATTAAAATAGTTCCAGTAGCTCAGGCTAAGTCTGGGAGGTGTCCTTAGCCATAAGCCTTTCGGAAGAGCCAGGTCTTCATGCGGTCAGGAACTGGGGCAAGTCCCGGAAAGCTCTCTGATCCGGCCGGCATCAAGTTCCAAAGGACAGGGGCGCGATGGAAAAAGCTCTCCATCTCGTGGTGTCGGGCGGGCCTCACTCACACCTGGGATGCGGAGAAGGTCCCTGTTTCCTGGCGCGGCGACCTTAAATGAGCTGGTTCGGACAAGCGGTCTTTTAAATAAGCTGGGCCGGCACCATGGAGGGCCTTAAAGGTAGCGACAGGATCTGGTGGATGGCTCTGAGCTCGACTGGCAGCCAGTGCAGGCGCTGCAGAGATGGCGCGATATGGCATCTCAGTGGTGTCCCGGTGAGGAGTCTGGCGGCTGCATTCTGCACCAGCTGGATTTTACGAGTGGTTGACTGCGGCAACCCCACGTACAAGGCATTACAGTAGTCCAGCCGTGATGTCACTGTGGCATGGACCACAGTAGCCAGCGCATCTGATGGAAGGTAAGGTGCCAGTTGACGTGCCTGGCGTAGGTGGAAAAAGCTCCCTTACTTGTCGCAGCAACCTGGGCCTCCAGTGAGAGTCTCGAGTCTAGTATCACACCGAGACTCTTCACCGACGGGCCGGGATCAGCGGCTCTCCCTCAAAGAGAGGCAGCGGAATGGGTGGCTCTGGGCGTCCCGGCCATAGAATCTCAGTCTTTGATGGATTGATCTTGAGTTTGTATGAGCGGAGCCATCTGGTCACTGCCTCTAGTCCTTGTCTGAAGTTCTCAGGCACCGATGTTACACCTGGCTCAAGCTTCAGCAGAAGCTGGGTGTCATCTGCATATTGGTAGCACCCCAATCCAAAACTTCTGGCTATGCTTGCCAAGGGTTGGACGTAGATGTTAAAAAGCGTTGGTGACAAAATGGCGCCCTGGGGGACTCCACAGTCCAGGGTGGATTTCTTGGCCGCTTGGCCTCGCCACTCAACACGCTGCGAGCGGCCCCACAGGAAGGAATCGAACCAGGCCAAAGCTGTGCCTTGAATCCCAATGGCTGATAGTCGCCGCAACAGCAAGTCATGGTCCACCGTGTCGAACGCTGCGGTGAGGTCAAGCAGCACCAGGATAGCCGAACCTCCCTTCTCCAATTGGCGGCGGATGTCGTCCGTAATGGCCACCAGGACGGTCTCGGTCCCGTGTCCGGCGCGGCCTTGCTGCGGTCAAGATTTGATTAATCTCCTCTGAATTCAGGAATGCTATAATATGTAACACAATCACTCTCGGGACCTATGTTGTTGTTTTTATGCTTGTTTTTATTGTATGGCGACATGTATGCAACATGCCAGCCAAATTTTGTACTGTTATCCGCCCCGAGCCTGCAGGGAGGAGCGGAATACAAGATGGAACAATAAATAAATAAATAAATAAATAATCTCTGTAAATCGCTCTGAGCTCCGGAGAGAGCGGTATATTAAACTGAATAAATAAATAAATAAAGAAGCACTCAAATATCTCATAGTCGTTTAAGCAGGACATTGCCTTTGTCATGACAGAGCAGTAGTCTTGATAACGTTTGTTATAACCTTTATTACATGACTCAGAGTATCTGTGTAAGTGTACCTTGTGATTATGACCTTCAAACATTTTGTATGCCAGTCCTTTAATCATCATTTTCTCCCCATTTCAGTGCCATTGATAACAGTGAGTGTCTCGGTTTGTTAAAGATGAAGTTCAATATGTTTTTTTTCCCGCTGGAAAGTCAGTGAGTCATACATTTGTGCAGTGACTACCGACTATAACAAGAATAGTTGAATTTTCCAATAATATGCATTATAAAACCCAAGCTTACCTGCAACTTGGATCTCCGTAGTTTATTTTGATTCTGCTAATCCTAAAAAAAAAAGGGGACAGAGAAAACTTTCTTGCAAAGATGGCTCAGGAGATAGTTAACAACACTTTCTCTTTAATAAGACTTTCTTTCTGATTTTTGTGAAAGCTTTTCTGTTTGCAGCAGACTGTTATCAGTGCATGTGTATGTGCGTGCATGAAGCCCTTAGGCTAGAGAAGTGGCTTTCTTCTGTGCTATGAAATTCCCTTCAGGTGCTGCTGAGATAGCAAGGGTTTAAAAGCTGTAACATGTCTCTTCTTCCACTTGGGATTCAGAGAAATGTTGGCACCCTTGCAAAATAATCCCTGAGCAGAAAAATTGCTAAGGCCATGTACAGACTGGGCCTAAAATAGCATATACATACTGAGGATAATTACAAGTTGTCAGAATGGCTGTGGAAGAGAGCAAAAGAGAACCCGGTATAGTATCTCTGAAACTGTGCCTCACCCCTGCATCCTGCCATCTAATTTGCACCGTCCCCGGGATCTTGTGAGCTACATGGCCTGGTTCTGTCGCTGAAGCAGCAACAAAGAGTACAAGGAGACCTTCTTACTGATCTTTTATTTTGGGCCGTAAGAGGAAGGGTAATTATATCTACCAGGTTCTGTAATTTTTTTTTTTAAAAAAATAATACAGGTTCACTTTTCTGTTTGGTTACTTTGAGATACTTCCTGGCAGCATCAAGGCTGCAAACTATGACCTCTACTACAGTTTTTTCCAACCTTTTTTGAGCCGCGGCACATTTTTTACATTTACAAAATTCTGGGGCACACCACCAACCAAAATGACACAAAATGACACTCTAACACAGCAATACAAATAGTTAATAGGTTTTTAAATGTATTTATACACTCAGTGTGGAACCGGGGCCTGTTTCGATGAACACAACATAGGTATCCTGGCAGGAATGGCAGAAAGACGCAAACTTCCCACACAGAACTCCCATAACCAAGAGAAAATACTAAAAGAGTTTGGTGGGCATTGACCTTGAGTTTTGGAGTTGTAGTTCACCTATTTCCAGAGAGCACTGTGGACTGAAACAATGTTGGATCAGGACCAAACTTGGCATGAATACTCAATATGCCCAAATGTGAACACAGATGGAGTTTGGGGAAAATAGACCTTGACATTTGGGAGTTACAGTTTCTGGGATTTATAGTTAACACACAATCAAAGAGCATCCTGAACTCTTGCAACAATGGAATTGAACCAAACTTGGCACATTGAACTCTCATTACCAACAGAAAGTACTGAAAGGGTTTGCTTGGGAATTGACTTTGAGTTTGGAAGCTGTAGTTCACCTACACCCAAAGAGCACTGTAGACTCAAACAATGTTATGTTATGTTGTTTGTTTTCTATCCAGAATCACAATATTAGAAGGAGGCTCACCACTTTAAGGTCCCTAAAACAGGCATGGGAAAACCTTGGCCCTCTGGGTGCTTTAGATTTCAACTCCCATCATTCCTAACAGCCTGAGGCCCTTTCCTGCGTAAATGGCTGAGGGGGGGGGGAAGGAAAAGGGCCCGAGGCTGCTAGGAATGGTGGGAGTTGGAGCCCAAAACACCTGGAAGGTCCAAGTTTGCCCATGCCATCTTTAAACAGAGACCTCTTCCTCCCCCTTTCCCTTCACGCCCTTTCTTCCCCCTCCTGCCGAACACTTATTTTTTTCTTCTCCACTCGGGCTCCCTTCTTCCCAGCCTCGCTCTGCTTGCTTTGCCTCGCTTTGCTCACGCTGCCACTTCTGCTGCCATTTTGATCCGAGGGGGCAGCGTGAGCATGTTCAGGAGGGGAGGGGGGAGGGAGGAAGATGTGACCCATGCTGGCGCTACTCCGCAGACTCACCCCAGAGCAAAGCGAGGCAAAGCGAGCAGAGCGAGGCTGGGAAGAGGGGAGCCCGAGTGGAGAAGAAAAAGTGTTCGGCAGGAGGGGGAAGAAAGGCTATTGGAGGTTCCAATTTCCCACGGCACACCTGATGATCACTCATGGCACACTAGTGTGCCACGGCACACTGGTTGAGAAACACTGCTCTACTACACTACCTTATACCCCAGGATCTGGTCCCAGATTATCTTGCATTGGAGACTCATATAATCCAATTTAAAGCAGATAATCTGGGATCAGATCCTGGATATAGGGCAGTATAGAAGGGGACTTATGACCTCATCAGATGGGCAAAATTGCCTGTCCTATGACACTTCAACTTCACTTGAGGCACAAAGTTCACTGGCTCCCATCACATGAGGTCAATCCTTTTCCAGTGAAGCTCCATGCATCAAGTGAAGTCAAAGTATCTCAGGAGACAGTGGTGTCAACAACAACGGGGGGGAAGCCAGGCAGTGATGCTTCCCCCGTGGGAGGAGGTGAGGGGGAAGGTGGGAAATGCGGGGCGTGGGGCGACGGGTTCCCCATGCCCCATACTGGGCCCTGCCAGATTCACAATACGTGGCAAATCCCAGCCTTATTGTGATGAGGTCCTTAGTGTCTGAGATGAGAGGTTTGACTCTTTCTTGGCCTTTCTTCATGAACGAAGATTCAGGAAGGAATCATTCTACACTTTCTACAAGCGCGTTGATGACTAAGAAGGCCAATCCGAGATAGGCAAGTCCAGTTGCAGAAAGCACAGCAGAAAGTCTCCTTGGGTGATGTTGTTTCCAGGTTGCGGTTCTTTCCACATTGTCGTTTCTCTTCGAGACTCGTTTGGTGTAACTTCTGGCAAGAGGCCGCAGCATTGGATAGTGTGTCTCCACTAAGGCCAGGGTGGACCATTGTTGGTGATCAATCTGGTCGAGCCTGAGATGTTGTTTCAGGGAGTCCTTATATCTCTTTTTAGGGGTGCCTCTCTTGCGCTGACCCATGGCGAGTTCACCATAGAGTAGTATCTTTGAGAGGCTGTGGTCCTCCATCCTAGAGATGTGCCCTGCCCAGCGCAGCTGTGTTCTCAACAGCATGGCCTCAATGCTTGAACTGTTATTTATTATAGGCTGTGTGTTTGTGGTTATTTACCGTTAATTTTATTGTTCTGTTTGTAAACCACTCCGAGCCTTCGGGGAGTGGTGGTATATAAATTCAAATAATAAATAAATAAATAAATACTGATGATCCCTGCTTGCTCAGGGACAGCAACATTTTGTTGCTTTTTTTGGTTTAACAAAAAAGGCCCCTCCCAAACGTTTGGCCATGCAAATAAGGCAAAAGCAAATTTAGTAAAGACCATCCCCAAGTCAGTCATTGTGGCCCTTCACTTTTTCCCTATCCCACACTTGAGCTACTCACAGTTGGCAGGCAAAGCCTAAGATGTTGGGAGTGGGGAAGCCCCCACCCCCTGAAGAAGGCCAGACTTGGTAGGGTCAATTAACTTCAACAGCCTCAATTGCACCACAGGGGCAGATCTACAAGTTATTTAAGGTTGTTCGACCCTCTCATTGCAATTTATCCCAAAGGTGCAGGGGGATTATAACTTCAAACAACTTGATTTGGACCAAAGGCATCCCAAAAGCTCAGTTTGGTCCAAAGGTGGCTGGGGGATTGTTACAAAACATATCTTTTTCATAACTTGGGGACTGTGTGTATTTGAAAAACTGAAATAAAAATAGATAAAACAAGAACAAATCCCTATCCACTACAGCGGTATGGACAAAGACAACAGCTTCACGGCACATTACACACTAATATTCACGACTGCACGTATAACAAAAGGTATCTTCTCAGAAGAAATGTTTGTACCCAGGGAAATCTGGTTTTGGTGTGCAAAAGCAATAAATGTGCCTTTGGTGAGCAGATTTATTGCTTTCACACATCAAAACACATCACACCAGAAGCGACTTGCAGGTTCTCAAGTCACTCCTGACATGAAAAAAACACATCAAAACTCACTGACCACTGAAAAGATTTGAAAAATCTGCATCACTTTACACGGGTTTTTGAAAATTTAGGGTTACGGTTACGATTTGCATCTTTCTGGGTCCTATTACATTCCACCGTATTCCTGCAATTATGTGAATGTGCTTCATACTTTCAGCCGTAATACCACTCAGTAGTGCATTTGAAGGAGCTCATGCATTTTTTCAAAAAAAATGTAATATTTCTTTTTTCTCTCTCTTACCCTTCCTTCTTCCTTTTAAAACTAAAACTGTAAGCAAAGAAGCCTATCATGGCTATAACCGTTTTAGGTGGGGGTGGCGACATGCGTTCCCTTAAGCAATATCACCCCCCTTCCTTCCATTTTCAAATTCTGTAATGGTAAATTATGGGCAATTTCTATGAACACTTCACTAAGAATTACATTTGTATGTTAGAGCCGATCAATGCAAAGACATCAGGATTTGATGTGGATTCCTAAATAAAATTACATCTTTGTGACACTTTCACAGAGAAAAAAATTATATGAATACACAGCAAAGCATTTTCTTGGAGTTTTTTTAGAATCATAGAATCATAGAGTTGGAAGAGACCACATGGACCATTCAGTCCAACCCCCTACCATGCAGGAAAAGCACAATCTGTAGTTAGCAGATATTGTATTCCTCTTCCAACATGAGTAGGGTTCTCATATGTCCCTTATTCTAAGGGACGGCCCTTATTTTGGCCCTAAAATTTATGTCCCTTATTTTCAGGCCCTGTCCCTTATTTTTGACTAGCAGGACAGGACTGGGCGGGATTGAGCAGAGGAAGGTGCGCACTGCGGTTTCCACGGCCATGCCTGCCCGGGGATTCCCACTCACACATCCCCGTTGGAAGTAAGAGGCGATACAGGACTTTTTCAAAGTACTGTAGACTAATTAACCATTACCCAAGGGGAATGTTGGATCATGTTGGATAAAGATAGTTTCTGGTTGCTTGAGAGTTACTCTTAAAATAGGCCTAGCTGTGTATACCAATACTATACAATGCTGTGTATCCCATACTATACTGTACCATTAACTATTGACATAATAATCATGAAGATGTACTGTCTTATAAAATTTATTTTATTTTAATGTTTAGACAATGCACTTTTAAAGTCAGCAAAGTCAAGTACTAAATACAGATGGAGAAAATTAGGTAGTTCTAATAATGTTTTTTCTGCATGACAAAGCATGCAAAAACATACCATGTCCTGTTAAGAGGGTGTAAGTCAGTTTCTTTTGTGAGTTTCAATCATCATCTTATTCTGTTAATAAAACTATTTCTACCTAATGTTTGAGTTTCAAATTTTTAATGAAGTGCCCCTTATTTTTGTGAAAAATCCCGTAAATGTCCCTTATTTCTTATATCAAAAAATGGCAACCCTAAACATGAGACTTCTAATTCTGGCTTCAAAAAACACCTTAAAACCTGGTTTTTCTGCTGTGCCTTCGGAGAGTAATAATTTAATTTTCTACCATTGCTCTCCTCAATGCCCCCGTTTTTGGAATCCATTCCCCCCTCCTTGTTTACATGTTTATGTGTGCTCTCCGTCACAAATAAGCTACTCCTCTCATCTCACCCTGAGTTAAGAGGATTGTGATTTTAGATATCTATTTGTATATTGCTCTTTTATTTATATGTATACACTTATATTGTGTTTATCGTTGATGTTTTGATTTTTGTATTATTGTAATTTGTTGTTTGCGCTTGGCCTCATGTGAGCTGCCCCGAGTCCCCAGTGGAGAGATGGGGCGAGGTATAAATAAAGTTTATTATTAAAGTTTATTATATATATATATACGTAGGGGTGGTTGATCCATAAAAAATTGATTCTAAACTCGGTCGGGGGGGGGGTCAGATTTTGATTAGTTATAAAAATTATTACAATTTTTTAAAAATAAATTCCGTGATTGAAATGTTATTAATAATGAATTTTCATTATTATTTGTTATGCCAGCTGGCTTGTCATCCACCTCTCCCTTCCTTCCCTGACTCCCATTCACTCCTGACAAAACACAGGGTGAGCTACGGAAAGCTACTCAAAGAACAAGGGTCTAGTCAAACACAAGAGAATAACAAGTAGCACATTAAGAGCAGCATCAAATCACAACTGCGCACACACAAAGTTGTATTGCATAATCTTAAAGTTTTTTTTTATATTCCAGACTGGTGGTATCTGCAGATTTGATGTATTCCCTCTGCTCTTTCATTCAAGTTGTTTGTAATGATACCAAACAACAGTAGGGACAAGGTAAAAGCCTGATATACCAGTTCATCTCTCCTCTCTAGGATGACAATGAATCTTTTATGAACATCAAATGATAGCCTACACCTAATAATAGGATTGTGTGCCCCAGATTTTATTACCTTATTTACCAGGGCTGGTTGACCCATAAGAAATGGGGGGGGGGGGGGCGCTGTTGTTTCAAAATAGAAAGTGTTCCGAAATTTTTAGTGAAATTTTCGGAATTGAATTGTATTTAATAACTAAATTTGTTACTATTTCATTAGTGGCACCTCGCACGCGCAGTGCGCAGGGGATGCCCGCCTCCACGCCCCCTCGCCAGCTCAGAATCAACCCGCGATATCTCTAACGCGGGATGATTCTCAGCTGCCGAGGAAGGATGGAGTGCATGCCCTTCACCCTCCCCTGACAGCTGAGAACCAACGCGGGTTAAGGATAAGAAAGGGCGAAAATAAAAACGACATAATAATGCGCCCTTTACGGAAATGGTGGAACCGGTTTCGATTTAGAAACGTCACTTCCGGGTTGCTGGCCGCAGGTTGAATTCTTTATTTATTTATTATTTCGATTTATATACCACCCTTCCCAAAAAGGCTCAGGGTGGTTCACAACAATGAATACACACCACAACGTAGTTAAAAACAGAATAAAAACAGATTAGGACCAGAATGGAAAGCACAACCTTAGAGATTAGGGTCTAAATTGATTTTAATATGAAATAATAACAGTTTTCTAAGGATAACGACCGGAGATATCCACCCCTACTATTTACAATCATATCATGGGACTGTTTTCAGAAGGCTTTCCAAAAATCAAGATAGACAAGATCCACAGCATTTTCCTGAACCATCAGGTTTTGTATTCCTACCAAAACACAGAAAAGGGGTGGTGGTGGGAGAGAGATTTGTCCTTTTCTAGTGCTCACAGAATGACTTTTTCAAGCTATGTTCTCTAACCCAGTGTTTCCCAACCAGTGTGCCAGGGCACAGTAGTGTGCCCTTCTTCCCAGCCTCGCTCTGCTCGCTTTGCCTCGCTTTGCTCTGGGGTGAGTCTGCGCAGTAGGAAAGAAAGGGCGCGAAGGGGAAGGGGGAGGAAGAGGTCTCTGTTGAAAGCTGGCATGGGCAAACTTGGACCTTCCAGGTGTTTTGGACTCCAACTCCCACCATTCCTAGCAGCCTCGGGCCATTTCCCTTTTCCCCCCTCAGCCACTTAAGCAGGAAAAGGCCTCAGGCTGTTAGGAATGGTGGGAGTTGACGTCCAAAGCACCCAGAGGGCCGATGTTTTCCCATGCCTGTTTTAGGGACCTTAAAGTGGTGAGCCTCCTTCCAACATTGTGATTCTGGATAGAAAACAAACAACAACATGACATGACATTGTTTGAGTCCACAGTGCTCTCTGGGTGTAGGTGAACTACAACTTCCAAACTCAAGGTCAATTCCCAAGCAAACCCTTTCAGTACTTTCTGTTGGTAATGAGAGTTCAATATGCCAGGTTTGGTTCAATTCAATTTTTGCAAGAGTTCAGGATGCTCTTCGATTGTGTGTTAACTATAAATTGAGCAAGACCTTTGTGTGTGTCTTTCTGCCATTCCTGCCAGGATATCTATGTTGTGTTCATTGAAACAGGCCCAGGTTTCACACTGAGTGTATAAATATATTTAAAAACATATTAACTATATGCATTACTGTGTTAGAGTGTCATTTTGTGTCATTTTGGTTGGTGGTGTGCCCCAGGATTTTGTAAATGTAAAAAATGTGCCGCGGCTCAAAAAAGGTTGAAAAACGCTGCTCTAACCTTTCCTAGTTTCCACCTCAAATTGATGAGTTGGTAGTTGCTTCTCCTCCCACTTCACACAACCAAGCAGCTGTCATGTAACTAGTAGCCACCAGCCATCAAAAGGAATTAAACAAGAATTTTCAGCTATCAAATAATTTAGACTCCAAGAGAGAAGGCTTTTTATGCATATCTGATGAGAATATTTTTGAGAATAATTATGTGGTGTTGGAATAGAAGATAAAGGAATATTACCCCTCAGCTCTGCAATAATTGAAGCACCATCGCCATTGCCCGCACTTAGAAAGGGAGACATGAAATCTAGCAGAAGTATAACAGTGTGACAGTTTGCAAGACAGCAGGAGAGAACAATAAAATGAATGACACGACAATAAGCAAAACAAATAAAATCCAGACCAGAAGAGAAGAGAGAAATATATAAGAAGACTAATAAAAGAAAGGGTTTAGATCAAATAGAAACAAACCAACCTGCGGGCCAGTAATTCCCTGAAAATATAAAAGGAAGTGCAGCGGGTAGGTCCAGCACTAAACACAACATTTTGTTATTTGGAAAATGAAAATGTGTCCGGTCTCTTCAGTGCTTCTTCCACACTCGAATATACTTTGCGTTTTGAATGTCTGCATACTGTGGAAGGCTGAGAGGTGATATGATAGCAATCTTTAGATATATGACTTCTGTCATGTAGAAGATGGAGTGAGCTTGTTTTTCACTCCTCTACACGATAGGATCCAACTCAGTGGATTCAAATGACAAGAGAGGATATTCTGACTAAATGTTAGGAAGAACACCCAGACTGGAAAAGTTGATTGACTGTCACGATGCACGGACTTGACCGGCCCCTTAATCACACACACAGAGACGTTATGAAGGCTAACTACTTTATTGAATATATAGAAAACAGTTCAAAAGGTATATTGTCCATAAAAATAGCAAAAGCAAATCCAAAGGCAAAAGGTGGTCAATTGTCCAAAACAACTTGGTAAGTTTCCAAAGGCTTGGCAAGGCTCCGCTCAGCAAAGCAGATCAAAGGAACAAAGCAAGGTTGCAAGATACAAAACAAGGCTTGAATAGGCCACTAGCCTAGCTTAGCTCCGTGGTCGAGCTTCGCTACACATCTACTCAGATGAGACATGGCCGAAGTACTGAGGATCCTTTCCCACGGATCCTATACTTAATCCCCTTGACGAGGCCCCCGACGCTCTAGGCTTCTCCTCCTCCAATCTGTGCTGCGAGCCCTCGGTCTGTCTAGGCTGTGAAACCAACCCCTCCTGCTAGCCTCAATGCTCCGTCTCCTATTGAAGGTTCGACCTTGCCTCCCAGCACCTGGTTCCCTATCTTCGTGAGAGCCGGCTTCCATATCTCCTTCCCAGCCACCCTCCTCCAGGTCTTCATGCATTCTCTCTTGGGAACCTCTCCCTCCCGGCCGTTCATAAGCTTCGCTATCACTGCTTTCACTTTGCACCTGGCTTTCCATATCCTCGTAAGGATCAGGCCAGCCTTCATCCCATGCCAAACTTTCTGTGGGGGAAGAAGGCCCAGCAATGGCAAAATCTCCTTCTTCCAGGCCCTCCAAATCCTCCTCAGAGTCTATCTCAGCCGCTGCTGGCCCAAACGCAAGTGGGACCCCCGGTGCTGCCCCCTGCCCTCCAGGCACAAACGAGAACTGGTGTGCTACATTGACAGTAGAACAGACTGTGTTTGGAGAAGGTGGATTCTTCTTTGCCTGCCCACCCCCAAAATAAGACACACGACAACAGTGGTTGGGTTCAAATTGGGCAACATTTATTTGAATTGTTACCTAATTAACTGTTCTTAACTTTAACTCAAGGAGTCTCAGGAATTTGGTGTATCCAATGCAGGTAGTTAATTTGATGTTAATTTGAGGGCGAAACACCTGGATTCCTTGGTCATCCGACCAAAGCAACCCGTTACGGGAAATGAGAGCGAGGTCTGGTCCCCAAGGTATTGAGACCAGCCTCCTCCCATTCCAGGCCATTTAACAGAACTTCCCCGATCAACTTGAACTTTGATTGAGTATTAACATGATGGCCTTCACCCCTAACGTGGGGTGCCTTAAGTGCACACCAAGATATGGGAATTTCCCTATCTATTTTCCACTAACCCTATTTATACCCACCCCTCCCCTCTAGCCCCTAAACAGTAAAGGGGGGTAGGCAAAAAAAACCCTATCAATGGAGGGGGGGGGGAAATTCCTCCCCGGCTCCAACGGACAACCGGGCTGATACTGTTAATGGGCGGGAGTGGTGGCTTGTCGTCTTCGAACAAAGTGAGCAACTGGGGCTGGCTTCCGGCGGATGAAGCCACGCCCCAGTTGCAGGGAGGCTCCATTTGGAACCTCCCCTTTTCACCTCGCTCGTGGGAGGGAGGCAAAACTTCTTCCTCCCAGTATTCACTGGGGGAAGGTGGCCTTCTTGGAAAACAGCTAAAGTACCGTTGAGAGATTTCATGGCCATCTCTCAGAGGCGCTTTAGCTCTGGATTCCAGCACTGATGGGATGACAGAATTTGTGGTCCCAACCTTCCTCCTACAAGTCCATAAATGTTTCACAAATGTTTTGGCCCAGATAATCTATCTGAACGTGTCTCTCCCTATGAACTCATCAGGGATTTAAGATCATCTGCGCCCGTACCTTGGGAAGTCGGACTTGGCCATGGTGGTCCATTCTCTGGTTACATCCTGTATAGACTACTGCAATGCTCTCTATGTGGTGTTGCCTATGAAGACTGCCCGGAAGCTGCAATTAGTCCAGATTATTAATGGGAGCCGGGTACAGGGAGCGCACAACTCCTCTGTTGCGCCAGCTCCACTGGCTGCCAATTAGTTTCTGAGCACACTTCAAAGTGCTGGTGTTGACCTACAAAACCCTATACGGTTCCAGCCCTGTTTACCTGTCTGAACGTATTCTCCCCTATGAACCGTCAAGAGTGGGAAGATCGTCTGGAGAGGCCCTGCTCTCGGTCCCACTACCTTCGCAGGCGCGTCTGTGGTGGCCCCCTGGTTGTGGAATTCCCTCCAAATGAAATCAGATCCACCCCCTCCCTCCTGACTTTTAGGAAGCGGGTGAAAACGTGGATGTGCAATGAGGCCTTCGCAGAATGAAGGAGGAGATTGCGAATCGACGAAAGTCACTAACCACTAGATACTGACCGAATAGATGGATTGAGTTCGACTTGATTTTACTTTGGCGAACGGCTTTTTAAATGTATTTATTGTATGTGTCTTTGATAATTTTATTGTAAATTTATGATGTTTAGATTTTAAATGTTAGCATTGAATATTTGCTGTTTGCCGGTCTGAGTCCCTCTTCGGAGGTGAGAAGGCCAGGGTATAAAAGTTTTAAATAAATAAATAAATCAGGGGAGGCCCTGCTCTCGATCCCGCCAGCTTCACAAGCACATCTGGCAAGGACGAGAGACAGGGCCTTCTCTGTAGTGGTCCCGAGGCTGTGGAACTCCTTGCCCAGGGATATCAGATCGGCTCCCTCCCTCCTTACCTTTAAAAAAAATTGATAACTTGGCTCTTCGAGCAAGCATTTGGAGCTTCAGCTTAATTAGTTAACTGACTTGGAATTGACCTAGGAATGATAATGACGACGGAATGGATAATGGACTAAATATGACGACACAGTTTTTTTAAAATTTGTAAAAACGTTTATTTTTATTGTTTTGATGTTTGTAGATATTTGCCCAAGAAGGGGAGATGTTTTTTATGATGTTTTATGATGTCTAGCATTGAATTTTGTTATTGTTCACCGCATTGAATCGCCCAAGAGCTGAGAAATTGCGGTATAGAAATGAAGTAAGTAAATAAATAAATAAACATGGACTCTAATGAACTGGACTCTTCTTTTCCCTCTTTGCTCCTTTCTCTGCGAGTCAAACCAGAATATTCACATGATAAATATCCAACATTTCTTTCTCTCAGACCTCTTTGTTTTGTAATGTATTTTAAGAGACCCAGAATCACTGTCCTATTAAAATCACCTTACTTGTGCCAAAATGAATGGAGAGGCATCATTATAGTTGACAGAAGTGCATATTTGACTACTGAAGTTTTAGAAGGGTAATTGTTTTTTGCATGACTATGAGTCTGTAGAGGATCACTGCAATCCCCTTTCTTCAGTTTTAGTATTCACCTAATATTTTAATTTAGGGAAAATTCAAATGAGGAATCTTCCCTGAGCAGAGAAAGCTGTCCACATTCTAATTTCCATCTATTTGTGTTGCTCACCCTGAAAAAGACTGGCTTAAAGAGCAAAAGCAGGATGAAAGAAGGTGGCTGCTTTAATAAGCTGTCCCCCATCCCTTAAATAAGTGTTATTGGCTGGAAATGTTGGGAGAATATTTACCTGCCATTTCCATTCTCTGAAATAATTGTGGGGGATTGATTTGGGAAGATCAGCTGTTGAATCTCAGTGAACAATCTTTCTGGGCTGTGACTGAACCCAGAAACAGGGAAAGTATTAACTAGAAATAGTCTTGTGCCTTCAAAGTTCTCAAGTTTTATTTCAGTTCTCAAGTTTTATTTCAGATGCCCAAAGATGGGGCTATCTAAGGCTGTGAGGAAAATATATTCTGCCTATCTTCAGAAGCAATTTCCTCTATTTCCATTAGAACATATATTTCCTGGCAGCAGGTACACATTTATACAAATGGGCACACGTAATATACTTCCACTGTGTTTGTCATTGCTGGTGGGTGAGAGAGGCTGAGATGCTGCATCTGAATATGGGTGCTTCACTTTTGCTGTTAGATAAATTGATATAGATGTAGATCAATACAAGGACTGGCAGGCCCGGATTACCCATAAGGCCACCCTAGGCCATGGCCTAGGGCGGCAGCCATGGGGGGCAGCAGGTCCAGACCCCCCAAAAAAAGTTATTAAAAAATTCAAAAGAAAATTCCAAAAAAGTGTGCATGCGCGCGGCGGCGGAAGCGCCATCCACAGGACCCCTGCCCCCCTTTGCTCTGCTCCCCTTGGCTACAAAGGCTCTGCCCCCGCTCCCGGCTCTGCCCCGGCTCCGCCCCCGCCTCCTCACCGGCGTGAGGAGGAGGAATGAAAGCCCCACCCCCGAAGCCGATGCTGCGGGGAGCCGTCATGCCAGCCTCAGAAACGGCCGAAATCACCCTTTTGAGGCCAGCATGGTGGCTTTAGGAGGGAGGGAGGAGCCGTGGGGAGGCCCCACCCTTGGGGCCTGTCGCGCATGCGTGGCATCAGCTCTGGGGGTGGGGCTTTCCTTCCTCCTCCTCATGCTGGCGAGGAGGTGGGGGCGGAGCCAGGGGTGGGGGCAGAGCCTTTGGCCTAGGGCGCCAAAAGGCCTTTATCTGGGCCTGAGGACTGGGGGCTGAAGGAGGAAATAATTGAGTTGTTTCACTTGTAAAAAATACGTACTCCCGTACAACCAAATAAATGAGTCCTGGATCAAATCAAGCCGGGACTCTCCCTAGAAGCCTCCTGAAACCTCCTGACTTTGGATATACCATGAGAACATGTGGTTCATTAGAAAAGCTAATTATGGTAAGGTAGAAGGCAGTAGAAACAGGGGGAGATTGAACTACAGAAACCAAGGAGATAACAGGATTTGGTGATCTCTTTTTCATAGGGTCACTATAAGCTGGAGCCGCAATGGCACAATAGGTTTAACCTGAAGACCTGAAGATTTGAATCCACAAGACGGGGTAAGCGCCCATCTGTCAGCCCCAGCTTCCATGTGGGGACATGGGAGAAGCCTCCCACAGCGTGGTAACACTTCCAAGTGTCTCCTGGCAGAGCTGTAGCCGAGGGGGAGATTAAGGGGTTCAGCCTTCCCCCCTGAAATTTTTCAGGTTGAAAAAAACCCTGCTTTACTCATGAATTTTAATTGGCTAACTCAATCCCCATGCCAAGTCTATGAGAAGCAAAAATTAAACGAGTCCCTCCAGAACTGCAAGCACTATCTCAAGCAAATTTTGAGAATTTATTCACAGTCATTACTTGCAGCAATAGCTGATATAGTGGAAGCAACCAAGTTGGCCCACCCACAACTGGTAAGCAAAGCCTAAGGCATGGGCGGGATTTGAAGCCCCCCATGAAGGAGATGAGAAAATTGATTTAATTAAGTCTATATAAAATATAGAATGAACCATACTAAATTATTTTTGCGTTATGGGACTACTTTTCATGATTCACTAAAACAAAAAAAATCAACCCCCACCCCCACCCCAATTGTTTTTCTGGCTACGGTCCTGTCCCCTGGGCAATGTTCTTGCAGACTGCCAATTCTCTCACACTAGAAGCAACTTGCATTCTAGTGTGAGAAAATTCTCAATTCGCTTCTGATACAAGAGAAAAAAAATCATAAGCCAAAGTCAATTTGATGGCAGCTAATAATAATGGAGCTTCAGGTTCAGGCAGAGTCTGATGGGTTACAGGATAGTCTAATGCTAACATCATCCCTGGTTTTCCTCTTATGCTGAGTCCATTTCCCCCAAGAAGCAATAAACCATATTTTAGACTAAGGATTGTTTACAGAATCGTCTCAGAAGCTCTCTCTTTTTAAAAGGAAAATATATCTTAGTATGAAAAGGTGAACCTGCTGGAACCAATAAATGAGATCCGACCTCATCACATGGGGTCAAAATTGGTGGCATGCACTGGTTTACCTTCACTTTTAAGATAGAGCGCGCCGGCTCCCATTACATGACACACTACAATTTCTGGTGGGGCTCCATTTTAAAGTCGAAGGGAAACTCGGGCATGCATCTGCCGTGGCAACACAGGAAGCTTCCTGTGTTGCCTTGCATCAATGGGGGAAGCTGAATGGGAGATGCTTTCTCCCATGGGATGGGAATTTAGGTGATTTGGGGAATGTGGGGCGTGAGGCAACAGGTTCTCCATGATCCCGAACATCCACCACTGGAATTGCCATGATCTGTGGCAATTCTGGCGACACATGTGAAGAGGACATTAATGCGATTTGCTAAAAAAAAAATCAACATTCTATTACTTATATAGCAATCTCATATCTGATAACAATGTCTCCCGAAACATAGCATTCATTATTTATTATCCATAGCAGTGTTTCCCAACCAGTGTGCCGCTGCACACTGGTGTGCCGTGAGCGATCATCAGGTGTGCCGTGGGAAATTGGAACCTCCAATACCCTTTCTTCCCCCTCCTGCCAAACACTTTTTCTTCTCCACTCGGGCTCCCTTCTTCCCAGCCTCGCTCTGCTTGCTTTGCCTCACTTTGCTCAAGCTGTCGCTTCTGCGGGATGGGGGGGGGGGGGAGAGGAAGACGTCGCCCCACGTCTTCCTCCCTCCCCTCCATAGTGCTCTCTGGATATAGGTGAACTATTACTCCAAAACTCAAGGTCAATGCCCACCAAACACTTAAAGTATTTTCTCTTGGGTATGGTAGTTCTGTGTGGGAAGTTTGATTCCAGTCCATCATTGGTGGAGTTCAGAATGCTCTTTGATTGCGGGTGAACTATAACTCCCAGCTGTTGAGCAAGACCTTCGTGTGAGTCTTTCTGCCATTCTTGCTAGGATATCTATGCTGTGTTCATCGAAACAGGCCCAGGGGTCACACTGAGTGTATAAATACATTTTAAAGCATATTAACTATATGTATTACTGTGTTAGAGTGTCATTTTGTGTCATTTTGGTTGGTGGTGCGCCCCAGGATTTTGTAAATGTAAAAAATGTGCCGCGGCTCAAAAAAGGTTGAAAACCACTGATCCATGGGACAAGTTTAAAGGTGCTGAAATTTAACAAATTTCCCTTTATTCAAATATTCAGGAAGACTCTTATTAGTAGTTATAAAAGAAACCCTACCAAAGTACTTCATTCATATTTCTTGAGAAAGAATGACTTTCATTGTTTAGTGAAGTTGTGAACGATAGTTCAATAGTTCCTAAGGCCTTCCTATATTTTTGGCACCAATAGCTGGGGAACATACACTGTGCAGGCTCATTTCCATACTGATGCTAGAATGCTGCCAGCACTGCCATATTTCCACAAGGATTTGGTCATTCAGAGGGACTGTAGTGGATTCTGTGTGAAATGCCTATGGCGTTTGTTATGGAATGTGATCTCATGATGAACAGATAAAGAAACAGATGAATAAAATAATAAAAATTGCAGGATAGTTACTACATATTTACTACACAGATTAAGATCTTACTAAGGGGATTGGGGGAGGAACAGGATGATTTTAACTCTTTTCTCCTACTATTCTTCCACTATGGATCTGGCCCTCATGCCTCCAATTTACATTGTCCAAAAATATTCAACTGTAATATAAATTGCAGCATAAGGTAAACACAATCTCTCTCTCCATTCCTGTCCAAGGTCTTATGTTCCGCATGCTTTCTTTCAAGTTAAAAAAACACATCCAGCAGCAACAAAAAAACCACCACCATATTTTCTACTTAAAAAATATACTCTGGCCCTTTGAGAATTAGGGATGGAAATATCCTATGGAATACTTCATAATGGTTGAATATGGAGAACATAATGTACAGAAGCATTCAATTCTTAAGCAGTGGGCAGAAAACTACAGGATGTCCCCAAAGTCTCAATGCATAGAAAAAAGTTAACAAACTCATATCATGTTTTATATTATACAATCACACTATATATTTTATATTTTTACACTTTCAGATATACAACACATAGAGAATATTTTGTAAATATGCTGTCTATTTTTGTAATGGATATTGTGTAAATAAAGGTATGTTTAGCTACCATTTCCTATTTTCCCTATGTATGGCTACTTTGGGGACATCCTGAGCTATGATTATATGAGACTTGAATGAAAAGTAATGCCTCATCCTTCCTAACTCCTCAACAGATGGCAGTACTGGTATGTGGCTGGTACTGGTTCGTTCTGTAGACTCTTCTCTTCAGTCCCATTTTGGTGAGAAGCCTTAGCATTGAACGGTTGTGTTGTTAAAGTGCAAAGTATGAAACCCTGTGCAAACGGTCGGTCAATGCGACTTAAGCAACGTGTAGTAATTGACTTCTTGACAGCAGAATGTGTCACCCCAAAGGAGATTCATCAGAGAATGCAAGCTGTTTATGGTGATTGTGTTGATGTGAGTATTGTGCGTCATTGGGCGAGTAAGTTTAAAGATGTTGAGGTGGGAACATCTGACTTGCGTGACAAACGAAGAGTTGGACGTCCTGTGATAGCAACCACCGAGTTTCACAAGCAAAAGGTTGACAGATTGATTCAGGATGATCATCCTATCACTCAGAGAGAAATTTCAAGCATAATTGGCATTTCACAAGAACGTGTAGGTCAAATTATTGCTTTGCTTGGCTATCGGAAGATCTGTGCATGATGGGTACACAGCAGAACTTCAGAGACTGGATCTCACCACCATACAATGAAAATCGAGCATGGGTTGCAACAATGCAAGCATGCTACACAAGAGGAGGCGTTTTTCAGTATAAAAATACAAATATATTGAACTAGCTGTACCCGGCACGCGTTGCTGTGCCCTATTTAGGAGATGCGAGAAAGTCTGAGTATGTAAGTGTTGGAATTGATGTTACTTATGGTCTTGGTGGGGTCATGGCTGTGTCGTTGTGGGTTGTTCTGGTGGGTTGGATGTTGAAGTCCTGTGGAGTTGTCGGTGTGTGGTGTTCCTGGCGTTCTGCAGAGCTTGTGGATATACAATGTTTTTTGTCTTTCCGTCTGCTGTGTTGATGCAGAGGTTCTGTGGTTTCTCAACTCTGGAGCACGCTACATAGAGTTGTCCGTGGGAGAAGCATTCTGTGTCAAGGTCTATGCCACAGATTTGTAGTGTTTGTCCTTGAGCCTTGTTTATGGTGATGGCAAAAGCTAGTGTAGTGCAGTGTCTTTCGGTTCTGGCGTTTGTTCTGCCCTTTTTTGTGTGATGTATGTAGTGTTGCAAGTGTGTTGTCCGATGCTGTTCTTTTTAGGAGGCATGGCTTGTCTTTTGGGTCAGCTTATGCCTGTGTGGAAGGAAGGAATGGCATACAAATGGGTTGAGCAGTAGACGCAAGGTTGTGTTATGTGCGTACTGTGTTGTGTGTAGGTATTACTTTTGTGTTATTCTGGGGGTATGTGTTTGTCAGTGGTGCCTGTGTCCCTGGTGCCCTAATTGTCTCCCTCCTAGATCTTGGCCTTGACAGTTTAACCCTCAAACACCAACTGTCTAAACTGAAATCACTCAGCATTCTAATCTAGCCTTGGCTGGCTTTGGCCACCGTTACTATGGTAACTGATGTTGGCCAATGGGTTTCGCTGGCAGCCGCAGAGGATGCTGGGAAATGTAGTTTTTTTAAAATTGTTGTTTTGGGGGCCTTCTATGTTTTGGGAGGAAAGTTTTTTTTTTGCTAAAAACCTTCCTTGCCTGAGGCCTATTTTTGTTGCCAAATTTGGTGTCTCTGCCTTGGATGGTTTCTCTGCCTAGGATGGTCATTCGATGATGACTCTTCCTTTATATATATAGATATACAACAGCACTAGAGTAGATAATACATATAAGGAACCTTGAAATCATACTATACCCATTCCTGGATACAGGTAAGTGGCGAAGTGGTTAAAGGAAGGCACAATGTCCAAATAATAGATACTCCGGATTATATATCCATAAGTCCACAACGCAACATATAAGAAGGTCCATATAATGTCCAAAATGAGTGTCTCTAGTCCGTAAGAAGGCAAAATATTCCTAAGGTATAAGGACCAAAAGGAGACTGGTATTGACTCCAAAATGAGGAAATTAGCTTGAGGAGACGGGATGGCGATGCCAGAGACGATGGTACCATCGTCCTTATCGTTATCGGAATAGTCAAGAGCCTAACCACGCCAGAGCGAGGTGACCATACAGTCCAGATTTAGTACCGTCTGACTTCCATCTGTTCCTGGTAATGAAAGAAGATCTGTGGGGACATCATTATGCTTCTGATGAAGATGTTGAGAGAACTGTGAGATGCTGGTTGAGAAAACAGTGTCGACTTCTTCCGTGACAGCTTCAGAAAACTTGTTCATAGTCGGCTGAAATTTATCCAATTGTCTAGTGATTATGTGGAAAAGTGAATAGTGGTAGTTAAAGAACACATTCTAAGGATTATTTCTGCGTTTGGTTTAGTAAAATATTCCCATCCAAACTCAAGTAACGAAGGTGGAGGCATTACTTCTCATTCAACCCTTATAATTATTAGTCTTTGTATATGAGGATGAAATAAGCAAAGATTTCATCCTCTTACTGAGAATTCAGGAAAATGGAACAATCAAGTCTTCACATTACTTTTCTAAAAAGCAGAAAACTCTCCCAAGGGCCTCGACTTTGCTTTTTCTTTCGATGCAGCGAGGAAAAGCAACATACAACCTGAGGCCTTTGTTGATTTTCCGAAAGTGGAAATACACAGCACTTGAGGCAGCAGGCTAATTTAGGGAGCCAGGAAATCCATATGGCATACTTACCTCTGTCTTCCAACAGACAGAATGTCCAGTTACAATGGTCCCTTAAATATTGCCAAAACAGATGAAGAAAAAAGGGAGACAGTTCTGTGCAAAGAGTTCACATTCTGATTTGTGTGTAGGCATAAATCAGGAAATAATGTTTATAACTTAAAATAAACCCTTGATAGGCACTCATTTTTGGTGCCAGGATCCTCCCCTGGGTACTAAAATCTCAAGGCCCATTACATACAGATTGTATTACCCTATTCACAAGAATATCATGGGACCCTTAGTAAAAAGGTGCCCTTATATAAAATGACACAATCAAGATTGGCGTTTTGGAATTTTAAAACATATTTTCAAGCCACGGATGAGCAAATCCATGAATAAAGAGGTCTGACTTCACATCTCACCTTAATGAGAAAGATTACACCCTTGCTCACTTTGATGCCCATGTGCTCAAACTTCAAGGTCTCACATATTCCCTAGTGTTTAATTTTTAAGCTGGGCTTGGACTGAATAGTTCTTCAAATAGAGGATGTTTTCAAACAGAGGACAATATAGTAGGACACACAGACTTGATGTACGTTGCCATATAATGCAATTTCAGGATGCAGATTAACTGGCAGTGTAGACCCATATACAGGCAGTCTCCAAGTTACGAACAAGATAGGTTCTGTCGATTTGTTCTTAAGTTCAATTTGTGTATACGTTGGAACAGGTACAGTTTTAAAGTGTAACTCCAGCTACAGACACACACAACCATACACACACACAAGCTTTGCATAGCATAGGGAAAGGTTAACACCCCTGTGGTGTGTGTTTTCCTGTTTGTGACCCTGTTTAGAAGATTTCATTTCACTTTCTGTCCCGGTGATAATTAGATGTTGGGAAAAAAGTCTCCTTTTCCCCATGATAACTCTTCCCAGAGTGAATTTCCCAAGGGGTAGATTTCTCTCACTGTTGTCTCACCCAGTTCTTAACTATGAGTTGTTTGTAACTTGGAAGTTATAATGTCTGTAATCCAATCCAATGCAATGTAGATCCAGCCATGGTCACCCCACAACCAGAGGCTTATGAGGAAAAGCAGGTTGTATGTGTGTGGTTTGTATGTGTGTTGTATTGTCCTTACTTTATCCAACACCTATACCAATTGCCTCACGTACTTCAATGGAGGAGACATCCCGGACAGTGAGTGCTTCCAGACTAGGCTTTTATTCACCTATTACCCAAACTTCATCAGGCAATTTTATGGATAGGGTAGGTCAGGGGTGCCCACACTTTTTAAGCATGTGAGCTACTTTTACAAAAAAAAGGGAAGAAGATCTACCTTGCGTGCACATGTGCGCGTCTTGCTCGGGCGCGCATCATCTGCGCGCCACTCCTCCCGCTCGCCGCTGCTCATCCTGCCCGTCGCTCCTCCCTCGAGGCATTGCAGAGGGCGAGGGAGCGCGAGGCAGAGCCTTCGAGGGCTCCGCCTCATGCTCCCTCGCCCTCTGCAATGCCCTGTGGGAGGAGCCAGCAGCGGGAGCGGGGTAGTGCGAGGCAGAGCCTTCGAAGGCTCTGCCTCGCGCTTCCTCATTCCTGCTGCCGTCTCCTCCTGCGGGGCATTGCAGAGGGCGAGGGAGCGCGAGGCGGAGCTTTCGAAGGCTCTGCCTTGCGCTTCCTCGTTCCTGCTGCCGGCTCTTCCCACGGGGCATTGCGGGAACAGGGCAGCATGAGGCGGAGCCTTCACAAGCCCCACCTCGTGCTTCCGCCTTCCTGCAATGCTACGCGGGTGGAAGAAGCACCGCGGGAACAAAAGCCAGCGGCGGGAGCGCACGTGCGCGCGGGGGGTGTGTGTGCATGGCAGGAGCGCCCCATCCGGCTGGTGAGGCCCGAAGATCGACTGGATGAGGGCCGAAGATCGACTAGTAGCTCGCGATCGACCTAATGAGCACCCCTGGGGTAGGTAGACCATTTTAATCTTTTTGTGTTTCCCCATTGCTGCTCTTTCCTATTATCATAGAAAGCCCTCTGAAGTGTCTGCTGCCATTTTCCCAGGAGAACCACCTATCTACATGCAGGCGGTTCTTAGGTCTTTCGCCACACAAGACACAGGCTGGCCAGCAACCTCTTCCTCCAGTACATTCCACTGAATGGCACATATCACACAATCTATTGTCTGTTTTTTATTGTGGCGAATGTGAGATAAATATGTGTTTGGGCTTTATGTGGGAATGTCTATATGGCATTCCCCCTAAAGAGAGGATAATAATAATAATAATAATAATCTTTATTTATACCCCACCACCATCTCCCCAATGGGGACTCGGAGCGGCTTACATGAGGCCAAGATCCAGCAATGCAATACAATAGATAAAAAGCAAAACAAAAGGTAAAAGCAAAACAAAAAACAACAATAAAATCAATTACAAAAATAAACTATAAGAATACAACAACCAATAAAATTACATTAAAACATTCATAAAGAACAGAACCATGAGCGGGCCACATGTGTAAATTAAAATAGTAAAGATAAAAGCCGGGGGTGAGATAGCTGTGGAGCAGATTATTTGTAAAGGAAGAACTCTTCCACAAAAGGAGTTGAAAGACAGGACCTTCATACAGGGGGGAGGGGTGCACTAAACACAACTTTTGAAGGATTAAAGACAATAGGGGATTATATGGTTAATCTCCGAAAGCATAGCACAAAAGCCAAGTTTTGAGATTCTTCTTAAAACTTTCTAAGGTGGGGGCATGCCTAATCTCACCAGGTAATGCGTTCCATAAACGGGGAGCCACCGAGGAAAAGGCTCTCTCCCTTGATCCCACAAGGCGGGACTGAGATAATGGCAAGGATGAAAGGAGAGCCTCCCCCAAGGATCGGAGGGAACAAGCAGGTTCATGGAGAGAAATACGGTCACGAAGGTAAGCGGGTCCCAAACTGTTAAGGGCTTTATAGGTGATGATTTGTACCTTGAATTGGGACTGTAAAATAAACGGCACCCCCATTATTAATCTGGCGGCCGATCATTGGACAAGTTATAGTTTCCATGCCATCTTCAAGGGTAGCTCCCGGACGGAGTTTTATCAAGGCCTCCATGAATGAATATTCTGTTGTCCTTATGGGCACCTCACTCCGAATAGCGAGGTTAGGCTCCTGACTATCTCCATATTGATAAGGACAACGGAATATTCATTCATGGAGGCCTTGATAAAGCTCCGCCCAGGAGCGAAACGGATTATAAGTGGCCTGACAATTCGTGTTATTGCCATCCCATCGGCCTCTTGCTAACCGCCTCACCTTCGGAGTATACAGCATTCTCCTCACTGTCCTATCGACTTGGGATATTTTTGCCTACCGGCTTACTAGGGACTGGTATGGTATGATCCAGGACTTTTTTTGGACCTCTCTTGGATTCTTTGCACATGACCTTGGACTGATTAGGATTTAATCCAAATTATCCATCAATTGGACATTGCGCCGGTTTGTATATGATGTCGTGCGAATCCCTATCGTCACCGATGGATACCCAGCAGTATGTACTGCTGGTCCTTTATGATTATGATATTAACCCTAGTACCGCCATTATATATATTTTTATATTGAATATTGCCTTTGTGTAGTACTTGTGCATTTACGCAACCCATGCTCTACTCTGCTTTGAATGGCTCTCACAGTCAGGAAGCTCTTCCTAATGTTCAGGTGGAATCTCCTTTTTTGTAGTTTGAAGCCATTTTTCTGCATCCTAGTCTTCAGGGCAGTAGAAAACAAGTTTGCTCCCTCCTTGTTTGCTTTTGGTGCACAGATCTTCTTTTCATTGAAAAAGTGGAGAAGCTTTTCTTCACGTGATCTGCCTGCAATGTGAAGTGGTGCAACCACAGGTCTTCCATTTCACATAGAAATACCACACCCCCACAAGATCCGTATCAAATGGCTATCGTGAGAATAAATTAGAATTAGAACCAGAGGAAGAAGAGAGTGAAAGCGTGATGAGTACATTGCACATCTTGATTTCAAAAGATTTTCCCCAGCCTGGAAATCTTGCCTGCAATAAACTCGCTTCCACATCCAAATATGGGACAGCGAAAGCTTAGAATAACATTGCACTCTCTTTAGTCATCTGGAAATATTCCCCCTAAGCGATTTCCCCCTCCTTTCTTGCTTTCAGCCTGGCTCCAAGTGACTCTGATTCCCAGGCTCCCTGGTTGCCCTCTTTCCTCTCTGCTTCTTGTCTCTTACTTGTATTCCTTGTATGGTATTAAAAGGACTTGAGGCTTCCAGGGAACATAACAACCAATTTCTCACAAACATGTCCAGCTCTTTAAATAGTCCCTATTCCCTGTGGACCTTGGTGCTGTGTTGTCACCATACAGAAACGGTAAGAGGATAGGCCGTCAGTCAATCCGGATTCCTTCAGAGGAGAGAAGAACTACACATTGTCTCCTGCAATGTCTTGCTAGTGAGTCCCTCTAGTGCTGCACCGACATTAACACCTGATCATGACTCCTGTCCTGCTCAATGAAGGTGGCCCTGCCCAAGGGAGATAACACAACCACAAATGTGAGGTACTATTAGAGCAGTGTTTCTCAACCTTCCTAATGCCATGACCCCTTAATACAGTTCCTCATGTTGTGGTGACCCCCAACCATAAAATTAGTTTTGTTGCTACTCCATAACTGTAATTATGCTACTGTTGTGAATCGTAACGTCAATATCTGCACCAAATTTGGCACAAATACCTGATACTCCCTAATTTTAATAGGGGGTTGGGCGGGATTTATTTTGTCATTTATGAGTTGTAGTTACTGTCATTTATAGTTCACCTATAATCAAGGAGCGTTCTGAACTCCACCAACAATTGAATTGAACCAAACGTGGCACACAGAACTCCCATGACCAACAGAAAATACTACTGGAATGGTTTGGTGGGCATTGACCTTGAGTTTTGGAGCTGTAGTTCACCTATATACAGAGAGCACTGTGGACTCAAGCAATGATGGATCTGGACCAAACTTGGCACGGATACCCAATATGCCCAAATGTGAACAGTGGTGGAGTTTGGGGACAATAGACCTTGACATTTGGGAGTTGTAGTTGCTGGGATTTATAGTTCATCTACAATCAAAGAGCATTCTGAACCCCACCAATGATAGAATAGGGCCAAACTTCCCACACAGAATTCCTATGACCAACGGAAAATATTATGCTTTCTGATGGTCTTTGGTGACCCCTCTGACACCCCCTCGCGATCCCATCAGGGGTCCCGACCCCCAGGTTGAGAAACACTGTATTAGAGATACATAGGTAGCTCTGATAGCATGATCCACCAGGGTATGCTTTTGCACAAGGCATAGCTGAACTGAAATGAAGAAAGCACCTTTTAATTTAAATGAGACTTGTGTGAAATAACTGAGTGAATTACAACCCAAGTTAATTTAAAAAGGTTTGGGGGGGGGCGTGCGTAATACCATTTGAACTTCCTGCCTCAGGCAATAATCTTTATGTTTTCGCCTGCACTTCAGTCACAGTCTACATAAGGGATGTCAAACTCATTTTAATTGAGGACCACATCAGGCTTATGGTTGCCTTCAAAGGTCCAACTCTACTTTTTCTACATCGTTCTTTAGTTTTAACCCAGGTTGGGTCCCTAGAAGTTATTGAACAACAGCTCCCATCACTTTTGAAGATCCACGGTGCAGTCCGGGGATAATGGAAATTGCAGGCCAACAAATATGGCTTTGGATCTGGGAAAAGGTTAAAGCACATTTTACACTCAGACATCAAATCCACAAGCCTTGTATCTAAATTCAAACTTTGTATCTAAATTCAAGCCTTATATCGAAATTCAAACCAATACTTCCAGTGTCTGGACTGCAGAATACTGCAGTCCTGATAGTTTTCCCACAGTTTTCCAGGCTAAATTATCCCAGAAAACTGTGGGAATACCAACCCCCTCCCCAGAAGCTCCCCTAAACATAGTAAAAAAGGAAAAGTACTAACCTGGTCTCTATGGGATGGCTGCCAAAGTTCTCCTGGGGGCTAAGGGGGCTGCAGCCCCCCCCCCCCCGAAATTCTCAGGGTGGTCCGCGAAAAGGCCTTATTGGTACATTATTTAAACTGTTATGTTTATTCATATCATGATCTGATCACCATGCTCAATATATCCCACATTAATGGGGTTATTGGGATAACAATACAAAAGGTTTGCTAGGGTAGACCCTCTTCCACCCAGTCTCAGCCCCCCCAGAACCAAACTCACCCCGAATCAAAATCCTGGCTCCGGCCCTGCCTGGGACGTACAAATGATGTGCCAGGAAAAGCGGGGGTGAGGAAAATAGCTCCTGCCCCCCCCCCTCCTTTCTCCTGGCGCATCATTTGTACACGCCAGGAGAACTCCAGTAGCCGTCCCATGAAGACAGGGCAAATTCTTTTCCTTTTTTACTGTACTTCTGGGGAGGGGGTTAAGCGTCCCAGTGTTGTACTGGAAAGTCCCAGTACAACATCTGGACATACATCCCAGGAAGCATGTGCTTTCTAGGGTGAGTGCAGATGGGCTCCCAGAAACATCTGCTCCTGGGATAACGGCCTGTCTGGAAAGGCCCTTTGATTGTAGGTGAACTATAAATCTTTTTTTAAAAATGATTTTTATTGGTTTACAGAATAATTAAAAGACAGAACAGTCTCACTTGACCGTCATACATATAACACAATATCCCACCCTCCCCACTTCTCTCCACGTCCCCCCACAAACCACAACAAACCACAACAAACACTGAGTACTTCCTACTCACTCAAATTCCCCTGTTGTTTAGCAAAAGAAATGAAAATATTTATTTATTTATTTATTATTTCGCATTTGTCTGTCGCCCCCCCCAACGGCTCGGGGCGACTTACAACAGTTCGTAAAATACAATTGTCAGATAACTCATAATAACTCACAGTAATACCATTAAGATGGAATTACAATTAGAACAGTTGAAACAACAAATGGAGTCGCAGTGGGCTGACAGCTAGGCGGTGCGAGCTACAGTTTAGCTAACTCCGAAGGCTTGTTGGAACAGCAATGTCTTAACTGCTCTCCTGAACGGGAGGAGGCCCTGGGTGGCACGGATGCCGGCGGGCAGTGCGTTCCACAGGGTTGGGGCTGCAACAGAGAAAGCCCGGCGGCGGGTTGCGGACAGATGGTAGGTCCTCACATTTGGGGTGACCAGGAGGTTTAGCTCTTCGGAGCGCAGTGATCTGGTGGGATGATATGGGACAAGGCGGTCCCACAGGTACACTGGCCCCAGACCATGTAAGGCCTTAAAAGTCAGGACTAACACTTTGAAGGCAATCCGGCATTCAATTGGGAGCCAGTGCAGTTCGCGCAGGATTGGCGTGATGTGGTGGCCAATCGGGACCCCTGCCAGGAGTCGCGCTGCAGCGTTCTGCACCAGCTTGAGTCTCCAGATTACCGACAGAGGAAGGCCAATGTAAAGAGCGTTACAGTAGTCCAGCCTCGAGATGACCATGGCTTGGATCACTGTGGCTAAGTCACGCCGGGACAAATAGGGGGTAAGCTCTTAACAGAGGGCGACGGACATAATGTCACGCCGTCCAGGGTTGGAAGCTGAACATCCCTACAGCCCGGAGGACACAGCCACAGGATCTCCGTCTTTGCCGGATTCACCTTCAACCTACTGGCTCGCAGCCATCCAGTGACGGCCTCAAGGCAACGATGGAAATTATCGGGTACGGATTCAAGGCTGCCCTCCATCTTCATAATGTCCACATGTTATCAGATCCACATGCTCGAACTTCCTTTTAATAGTCCTCGTGTATAAAGGACCTGCTCCCGTTTAGGCGCGCCTGCAAAACTTACCTGTTTGGGCGGGCCTTCGGGGAGTAGGTCCTGTCCATGCTTCGCTCTAGCCGCTGCCCTGGGGTGTCTGCTGTTTAATTTCTGAACTGTATCTGGGGGTTTTGTACTATGCTGTTTTAACTGTTTAACTGTTTTAGATGTTTTTATCGCATTGTTTGTATGTTATTGTACTTTCGGTTCCTGTGAGCCGCCGCGAGCCTCAGGGAGTCGGCAGCATAGAAGCCCGAAGAAATAAATAAATAAATAAAAAATAAATTTATTATTGCTGTTATTGTGGGTTTTTTTAAAAAAAGTTCAATCATCCAGTTTAACTTGGATTTTTAAAAATATGTGACTATAGGAGACCAATCTGTTTTCTTTCTGTGGATGTCCTCTGCTAGGGCATACGTTAAAGCATTGTTTCTCAACCTTCCTAATGCTGCGACCCCTTAATACAGTTCCTCATGTTGTGGTGACCCCTTAACCATAACATTATTTTCATTGCTACTTCATAACTGTATTTGGGGGGGGGGGGGGGTGTGATTTTGTCATTTGGAAATTGTAGTTGCTGGGATTTATAGTTCACCTACAATCAAAGAGCATTCTCAACTCACCAACGATGGAATTGAACCAAACTTGGAACACAAAACTCCCATGACAAACAGCAAATACTGGAAGCGTTTGGTGGGCATTGACCTTGAGTTTGAGAGTTGTAGTTCACCTACATCCAGCGAGCACTATAGATTCAACAATGATGGATCTGGACCACACTTGACACGAATCCTCAATATACCAAAATGTGAACACTGGTGGAGTTTGGGGAAAATAGATCTTAACATTTGGGAGCTGTAGTTGCTGGGATTTATAGTTCATCTATAATCAAAGAGCCCCTTGCACCCTACCAATGATAGAATTGGGTCAAAATTCCTACACAGAACTCTCATGCCTTGAAGGAACTAGCTGGCATGAGCCTCCATCCCACCTCACACACTCTCCCTCACCCACACATGCGCATCATGCTGCCATGTGCCAAGCATGCCTGCTCTCCCCTCCCCGCTTGTAGCCTCAGAATCAGCCCTCCCCTTGGCTGGGAGGCCTGCCAATCACAGCAGAGGAGAGCTTTAGGTGGAAGAATTTGCCGTCTGTTTCCAAAAAAAAGGAGAAGGAAAAGCGATCTTCAACCTTCTCTGCCAAAGGGCTTCCTAAGACCATCAGAAATACATGTTTTCTGATGGTCTTTGGCAACCCCTCTGAAACCCTCTCGCGACCCCCCTGGGGGTCCCGACCCCCAGGTTGAGAAACACTGCGTTAAAGAGTCCATATTTACTATGTACATTATTTTCTTTCTCCAGTCCGATAGCTCGGGAGTATCTTCATCCTTCCATTTCTTTGCATAGGTCATCCTTGCCGTTGTTGTGCAATATATAAAAAGTTTTTCTTTGTTATCCTCTATTTCAAAATCAATTAGGTCTAACAGCATAAATTCAGGTTTAAACTCGAAGTCAATCTCTAGTATGTTTTTTATCTCTCTATAAATTACTTTCCAAAATTTCCTTGCTTTATGACAATTGCACCACATGTAATATAGGCACCCAACTTCCCTTTTACATTTCCAGCAATGTATAAATCTCAGCAACTACAACTCCCAAATGTCAAGTCTATTTTCCCCAAACTCCACCAGTGTTCACATTTGGGCATATTGAGTTTTCGTGCCAAGTTTGGTCCAGATCCATCATTGTTTCTTTCCACAGTGCTCTCGGAATGTAGGTGAACAACAACTCCAAAACTCCACTAAACCTTTCCAGTATTTTCTGTTGTTCATGTGAGTTTTGTGTGCCAAGTTTGGTTCAATTCCATCGTTGGTGGAGTTCAGAGTGATCTTTTTTTTTTTAGTGATGGTCACTCCTCATAGGTGTCTTGTGGCCAAATTTGGCAGCAATTTGTCCAGTAGTAAGAAATCAGTTTGTATGTATCAACTGTAAAATAGGATGTGTGGAAGGGCCCTGGGTTATCTGAGGTCCTTTCCACACAGTTGAATAACATCCCATGTTATCTGCTTTGAATCAGATTATATGGCAGTGTGGACTCAGAAAACCCAGTTCAAAGCAGATATTGTGTTATATGTTTCACATTTTTGTAGTGGGTAGGTTGATCATTTTGACTTGGTTGTTTTATAAGTAGCTCGCATGCTGAAAAAGTGTGAGCACCCCTGCTGTAAAGTATCTTTTCTTTTATCCTTTTGGGGAACAAAGTAAAGTGCCTGAGTGCAGTTAACTCATGTTAAGAACAATAAAGCCTGTTTGAGTTAACTATAGTGTCCAGCTTGGTCCTTGGGAGCCCCAAGTCTCTAAAGATAGTAACTGCAGCTCGCCCTACCACCTGCTCCCTCGACCCGTGCCCCTCCTGGCTTGTTAGATCTTGCCTGGAGGGGCTACGTGGGCCTCTGTTGAAGATCATTAATAGCTCCCTTGAGCAAGGGGTTTTTCCAGAGTGCTTGAAAGAGGCGGTGGTGGCTCCATTACTGAAGAAACCATCATTGGACCCTGCGGTTCCCTCCAACTACCGCCCAGTGTCGAATCTTCCGTACCTGGGCAAGGTAGTTGAGAGGGCAGTAATGGAGCAGTTGCAGTCCTTCTTGGATGATGCAACATGGCTTGACCCCTTCCAGTCCGGCTTCCGTTCGGGGCATGGGACGGAGACGGTCCTGGTCTCCATCACAGATCAACTCCGCTGCCAGCTCGACCAAGGCGGGTCTGCGCTGCTCGTGTTATTGGACCTCACGGCAGCGTTTGACACGGTCGACCACAATCTTTTGATCCACCGCCTGGCCATGGCCGGAGTGAGGGGGACAGCCCTTAAATGGCTGGAATCCTTTCTCCGCCAGCGGTCTCAGCGTGTGAGGAGGGGTGGGGTGGTCTCCGAGGGCTCCCCACTGACTTGCGGGGTTCCTCAGGGGGCCATCCTCTCCCCTCTGTTATTTAACATCTACATGCAGCCGCTTGCACAGCTGGTGCGGAGTTATGGGCTGACCTGTCATCAATATGCCGATGACACTCAGCTCATTCTGAGGATGGGGGGCAGGCCGGAGTCCGTCCCCGATAATTTCCAGCACTGCCTTGAAGCCGTAACTGGATGGCTGCGAGCCAGTAGGTTGAGGGTGAATCCGGCGAAGACGGAGATCTTGTGGCTGGGCCACCCGGGCGGGATGGGTGCCCGGCTTCCGACCCTGGACGGTGCGGCACTACAACCAGCGCCGTCAGTGAAAAGCCTTGGCGTCCACCTGGGCGCCAGCTGACCATGGAGGCCCAGGTCTCCATGGCCAGCAAGGCTGCCTTCTTTCACCTCCGCCAGGCGAGGAGGTTGGCCCCTATCTCTCCCCGGAATGACCTGGCCACGGTGATCCAAGCCACGGTCATCTCGAGACTGGACTACTGTAACGCTTTTTACGTTGGCCTGCCTCTGTCGGCGATCCGGAAGCTCAAGCTGGTGCAGAACACTGCCGCCCGGCTCCTGTCTGGGGCTCCAGCAGGCTGCCGAATAACTCCAATCTTGCGGGATCTGCACTGGCTGCCTATTGAGCACCGGGTCGCCTTCAAAGTGCTGGTTCTTACCTTTAAGGCCATTCACGGCCTGGGGCCAGCGTATCTGAGGGACCGTCTTGCCCTATATTGTCCACCGAGATCACTGCGGTCTGAAGAGACCAACCTGTTGGCAGTCCCATCTGCCAAAACAGCCCGTCTAACATCTACTCGCCGGAGGGCCTTCTCAGTGATAGCTCCTACGCTATGGAACGCCCTCCCGGCTGAGGCCAGAGCCCTGAGGGACCTGCTCCCCCTTCAGACGGGCCTGCAAAACCCATCTGTTTAGGCAGGCCTTTGGGGAGTAGGCCCCTACACCGCTGCTGTTTTAATCTGCCATTTTAATCTGTTTTAACTGTTTAATTGTATTGTTTGTTTTAAATTGTATTACTTGTACTTTGTTTTTTATGCTGTTCCCCTGGCACGGAGCCAGTGGTTTGTGAGCCGCCGCGAGCCCCTGGGAGTCGGCGGCGTAGAAATCGCAATAAATAAATAAATAAATAAATAAATAAATAATAAATAAATAAATAAAGCAGTGTTTCTCAACCTTCCCAATGCCGCGACCCTTAATACAGTTCCTCATGTTGTGGTGACCCCAACCATAAAATCATTTTCGTTGCTACTTCATAACTGTAATTTTGTTACTGTTCTGAATCATCATGTAAAATATCGGATGTATTTTCATTCACCGGAACACATTTGGCACAAATACCCAATACACCCGATACTGGTGGGATTGTGGGGGGGGTGATTTTGTCATTTGGGAGGTGTAGTTGCTGGGATGTATAGTTCACCTACAATCAAAGAGCATTCTGAACTCCACCAACGATGGAGTTGAACCAAACTTGGCACACAGAACTCCCATGACCAACAGAAAATACCGGAAGGGTTTGGTGGACATTGACCTTGAGTTTGGGAGTTGCAGTTCACCTACATTTCAGAAAGCACTGTGGACTCAAACAATGATAGATCTGGATCAAACTTGGCACAAATACTTGTCCAAATGTGAACACTGGTGGAGTTTGGGGAAAATATGCCTTGATATTTGGGAATTGTAGTTGCTGGGATGTATAGTTCACCTACAATCAAAGAGCTTTCTGAACTCCACCAACAATGGAATTGAACCAAACTTGGCACACAGAACTCCCATAACCAACTGAAAATACTGGTAGGGTTTGGTGGGCATTCACCTTGTCTTTTGGAGTTGTAGTTCACCTACATCCAGAGAGCATTGTGGACTCAAACAATGGTGGATCTGGACCAAACTTGGCACAAATAGTCAAGATGCCCAAAGGCGAACACAGGTGGAGTTTGGGGAAAAAAGACCTTGACATTTGGGAGTTGTGGTTGCTGGGATTTATAGTTCACCTACAATCATGGAGCATTCTGAACCCCGCCAACGATAGAATTGGGTCAAACTTCCCATAAAGAACCCCCATGACCAATAGAAAATATTCTGATGGTCTTTGGCGACCCCTCTGACACCCCCTCGCGACCCCCATAGGGGTCCCGACCCCCGGGTTGAGAAACACTGCTCTAAAGGAAGGCAAGAAGCAATCCCCCGGTATAGAGAGAGCACGTCTTGCCCTTCACCAAGTATTTAGACCGGGTGTGACAGCACAATTGTGACAGTTTACCTTAGGTACTTTGAAGTTATAGTCATATCACCCAGAATTGTTCTTCACATATATGACAAAGACCATAATACATTTTGTGCCAGGGAATTGTGGGAGTCCAACATATGTGGCAATAACCAGGTTGGGAAAGCAGGAAAGCCTCTTCAAATAAGTGTGTTGCTTACCTGCAATTATCCCCCCCCCTTTTCAACCCACTCGTATAAATACTCCACATACGCCTCCAAGGTCTTTTCTGCTAATGAGGAGTGATTTATTTCACTTAAAAGCCACTGAGTCACAGCAAATACAACAATGAATGCATACCTGCAAAAGTCAGCAAAGTCAAGTAGAATTCTTAACTTGGAATTTGAGAGTCTCTGAGCATATGCAGAACATTTTTCAGCACAACTGCATCACTGTATTCTCTGCTTCCCCACCAAGAATTAAGCACAGTCTGTAAGGATGTGAGGCAGAGCACATATTTTGCATTTACTGTAGAGCCAGAGATCCCACATTCGGTTTTTAGCTTTTTCAGTTGCAATGAGCAGGCATCTAACAAGCCAAATCCTCTCTGCATCCATCTTACCATAATTGCATCATTAAAAGGTAGTACAGAATGGAAAAAATGGTGGAAGGAGAGAGGGAGAAACCAAGAAAGAATGAAATGTGGGATGAATTTGAGGAATTTTTTTTCACTTCAGCGCATAGCACTTTTTGTACAAGATTATAGAGAGCTCCACTGTATATGATATTATTATTAAGAAATATATTATATTTGTAATAAAATATTATTATTATCATTACATTAAACATGTTAAAATATACAATTATCATATATAGTATATTTATTATTGCATTGCATTTAATAATCACATATTATGCAATATGCAAAATACAACTATATAGACTACTAGCTGACCCGGCCACGCATTGCTGTGGGATTTTTTAAAATTGGGGACTGTGTGTGTAGTTATGTATATGTGTATATTTATGTGCGTGTATATGTGTGTACTTATGTATATGTGTGTTTGTATATGTATGTGTATACAGTATGTGTTGATGTGTGTAAGTACAGGTGTGTTTATTTATGTGTGTATGTGTATATTTGTATATTTCTTTGCATGTATATATGTGTGTGTATGTGTTTCTGTGTTCCTTTCTTCTCCCCTCTTTCCTTCCTTCCTTCACTCCATCCTTCTATCCTTTCCTTCCTTTTCCCTCCCCTCCTTCCTGCTATCCTTCCTTTTCCTTCCTTTCTTCTCCCTTCCTTCCTTCCTTCTTTCCTTCCTTCCATCTTTCTATCCTTTCCTTCCTTTCCCCTCCTTCCTGCTATCCTTCATCTTTCCTTCCTTTCTTCTCCCCTCCTTCCTTCCATCCATTCTTCCTTCTATCCTTCCCTTCCTTTCTCCACTCCCTTCCATTCCTTCCCCTTCCTTTACTTCCTCCCCTCCTCCCTTTCCTTTCTCTTTCCTCCTTCCTGCCATTCCTCCCCTTTCTGTATCAGTCCTTGCTCCCCTTGTCTCAGTCCCTCCATTCCTTTCCCTACCTTTCCCTACCACCACCAACATTCCGACTCTCTAAACTGCCAGGGGGTGGGGGGGCTCCCAGCCTTCATACTGAGGGAGTATTTGCATAATCCCTCTAATTGGTCAGCTCCACTAACATTCCGACGCTGTAAACTGCCAGAGGGAGGTGATGTGGGAGATCATGGGAGTTGTAGTAATTTGTGGCCATTGGCTCTTTTTTGGGTGGGTGGGGTTGTTTTGGTAAGCATACCTCGTAGGGTTTTCTGGGTATGTGGGCTGTTTTTGTGTTTTTGCCTTATGTGGTTTCTTTGTTTTGGAGCCAGGAAACATGACATTGAGCATTTTATATATATAGAAGATTATCAATAGAGTGTTTGTTATTGAAAAGGTTGGGTTGGTGCAATCCAGATAAACCTTGACCTGTTTTGTGTCCCGGCTTTTGGTGGGGGCCCCAATCCATTTTGGGAGCCTCTCAGAATTGAGAGGACAGATATCTGGAGTGCCAAAAGATCCATTATGGGGGATGGCTTCCCAGACTCCCCTTCCCATCATTTTAGACATTTAAGCTCTATCCTAGAGGAAAGGCACTCAACTGCAGACAGGCTCATGCTTTAAGGAGGCTTCTTATCTGTTTCTTATTGTAGAGGAGGCACTCGACTACAGGCTAACACATGCGCTTTCTGGGCCTGCACACCACAAGCACTTTCCAAGACAAGGAGGCAAGTTCTCTTACTCCGGAGAAGGTGCTTGGCTGCAGGCATTCATGCGAGTAGGCCTGTTTAGGTTTTTCATATCTTGATCAAATTCGTATTAAATTCAATTCTAAATTAGTTTAGAAGTGTTTCTGAAGTGCTTTAAGCAACCTGGAAGTGAATTACCAAATTTGAAGCCGCCGCCGCCATTTTCGGAAATGCAATCGCCATTTTCGGAAAGGGTTTTCCCTTCCCTGGCCTTCCCTTCTGGGTTTGGTAAGCCCAGCCCAAGCTGTCCCTCTGCTTCTGAATCGGGAGGGGGCTTCCTATTATGTGCTCCTAAAGGTAACAAAAGAATGGATGTAACAAAGGAAAACAGATCCACGCACAACTCTAGTAGTAGATGGAGTGTACAATCAGGACACTGGGATATTGGGTTCAAATCCCTATGTAACCATGGAAAGAAACTAATTGGGTAACCTTGGGCGAATCACATTCTCTCAACCTCAAAGGAAGGCGATGGCAAACTCCTCTGAAGAAATATTGCCATGAAAACTCGATGGTGAAGTCACCTTAAGGTTGTCATGAGTCAGATGTCACCCAGCAATGTTCCTGAAAAGAGACGCAGTGGACATGTCCAGAAAGCATTTTCCTTACATAAAGTCCTGGGAGAGGGAACCACTACTGTTCAGCCTAACAGCCATGGCATTCCAGATGTGTCCTAGCAGTCAAATTACTTTTCTAAATTCCATTCCAAGACACATATTTGTTCCTATTTTCCTTTCCTCGTTTCTCTCCTCCTCCCAAACTTACTTTTTCCATTCTATACATCTAGCTCTTCTGCTCAGAAATGGGGATCTCTCTCCTCCTGTCCGTTTTCTTCCTAAAGAAATCACACAGATTAGTCTGCCTAATCACACAACCTTGTGGCAAATTTCTTCCAGTTCTCATATTTTATTTTCTCATGGCAGCAGACCTTTGTCTGTACCTGAATCTGACTGAGGGGGAGGCATCCATTCTAATGATCTAATGGTTTATTTCAATGAAGCATATTACCAAGTTCAGCATTGACTGGGGAATAGAGTGAGTTAAGAGTAATTGTTAGAGTATCTAACAAAGTACAGCTTGATGAGTTAATTAGAACATTAATTCAAAATTCTGTTTCAAATTATAGGCGGAAGTTGTTTTCAAGTTGTTATGTTGTTTTTCTTTAAAAGATGTGTATCTTTACAAATAAGACATTAGTAAAGAAGTTAATACAATGCATGCTTACTAGGGGTGGTTGATCCATAAAAAATTGATTCTACACTCATGGGGGGGGGGGATTTCTGTCCCTGGGTCGTTATAGAAATTATTACAAAAAATTTTGGCTTCATTTTGTAATTGAAATGTAATTAATAACGATTTTCATTTTTTTTTCAATAGGCCAGCTGGGAGGCTAGGCTAGAATGCAAATGCATCTCCCCCCCTGCTAACATCTAAACCGTGGCAAGGCTTATCACGGTATAGATGTTAGCAGGGGAGGAGATGCGGACGCATCCCCCCCCTGCTAACATCTATACCGTGCTAAGCCTTGGCGCAGTATAGATGTTAGCAGGGGTATCTCCTTTCCCCGCTAAGAAATAACCCGCCTCAAGGGTTAAGGCAGGTTATTTCTTTGCGGGGAAAGGAGATGCCCGCATGGGCACCTCCTATCCTCGCTAAGAAATAACCCGCCCCAAGGCTTAAGGCGCATTATTTCTTAGCGAGGAAAGGAGATACCCGCATGGGCACCTCCTATCCCTGCTAAGAAATAACCCGCCTCCTCTGTTCTTTCCCCCGCAAGAACAGAGGCATCTCGGATTATATTTAACCCGGGACGCCTGTGTTCTTGCGGGGGAAAGAAAGGAGGAGTGGATGGCTTGTTGCCATTCACTCCTCCGTTCCTACCCCCACAGGAACAGAGGCGTCCCAGATTAAATATAATCCAGAATGCCTCTGTTCTAGTGGGGGGGGGGGGGGGCGGGGGAGTGAAGGCTTAAGACGGGTTATTTCTTAGCAGGGAACGAGGTGAGGACTGGAGCATCCACACCTTTTTCCCTGCTAAGAAAGAAGTAATCCAACCCAGGCTAAAAGGGAACGTGGATTGGATTCTGGGCTGGCAGGGGCAAAGGGAAGCATCGATGCCTCCCTTCCACTCTGCCAGCCCAGAAACCAACGTGCGTTCCCTTTAAGCCATGTGTCAGATGGCAACAGGAGGGTGGAGGGGGCAGCCTCGCCAGCTGACAAGCAAAGGCGGAAATGACCTAAAGACGCGCCCTTACGTAAAATGGTTGACCCAGGTTCGATTTAGAAAGGTCACTTCCGGGTTGAAGGACGAGGGTCAATATAGGGTCGTAATAATTTCAAATACGAAAAATAACGGATTTCAAAGTATTTTAAACCAGAGATATCCACCCCTATTACTTACAGTATTTTCCCCTTTATTTGCAAGAAACTAAATTAAGTTATGGCTTGCTGGTAAGGCACACCATAAGCTCAAGGTTCTACCATCACATTCCCCTCCATGTATGAACAGTGTATTGTTCAAATCTCAAAAGCTATCCCTCATTTCAGCTCATATCTGACTTCCATTTTTCCCATAGATGCTAGCCAAAGTGATGGAGTGGTTTGATTGTTGAACAACCAGGGTTCAGATCTCTCTTCAGAATGGAAGCCATTCAACTTGAAGGTACATAGCACCAACCACAAGTTGGTATGATAATAATAATAAACTTTATTTGTACCCCACCACTATCTCCCCAAGGGGACCCAGGGCAGCTTACATGAGGCCATGCCCATCAATACAGAAAACACAATATAACACAAGAGCACAACAGAAAATCAAAAAATGGAATAACTTAAAATACAAAACCAATGTAAATAAAACAACACATCAATATGAAAACAAAACATCAAGACACTAAAGACGATCACCGTGGGCAGGGCCAAAATCAAAAACTACATTTTTTATAATTTTAAAACACTGGGAGATAGGGCAATGTAAAGTATCAGGGAGGGGATCCGTATGTTCCTTGCCAAAAGGCAGATAGGCCCAAAATTAAATAGCTATCCACTATCAGAAAAAAATATTAATTAGCATTTAGTAGGCTCTGCTGAGTAGTTTAATTTCATATTTGCAGATTAGAGCTGGGAACTGACTTGTGACTGGAATAGAACAGACATGCTACCTGCACTACCCAGAGATCTACCTGCCAGTAGCCTCACCCTTGGGACCCATTTTCCAAGGATGGGCTTTGGAAGGGTAGGTTCTGGAATTTGTGGTTTGAAGGTCTGATTGAACCACTTGCTCCAAGAGTTCAGCTAAAGCAGTGGTTCTCAACCTGTGGGTCCCCAGGTGTTTTGGCCTACAACTCCCAGAAATCCCAACCAGTTTACTAGCTGTTAGGATTTCTGGGAGTTGAAGGCCTAAACATCTGGGGACCCATAGGTTGAGAACCACTGAGCTAAACGATGGTGATGCATATCTCTGCTGTAGGAGGAGCATGAGTGTGGCGTCCCGCCCAGGGCCTGGAAAAAGGGGCTTTGAGAAATGGCGAAGCTTCTATGGGCCCTGGGGGTAGTGTTCTAGCTTTCCCATAAAAAGAAAACCTGGAGAGTCTTTGAGCAATGAGTTCAGGACTCAGAAGAGGTGAACTCAAACAAGGGTTTATTTATTTACAATCAGTAAAACTGATGGTCCAAAAAGCTTGAGGTTGGTTGCTAGAAAAGTCCTTTAAACAAAGGGATAGCGTCCACTTGTCTTATGCAGAGTGAAGGCTCCTTTCTTTGATTCCAGGTGTGCTTTGTTGCTCCTCAAATGGTCCTCT